>JAOWBW010000121.1:0-425845 GCA_026119855.1 Campanula takesimana | reverse complement strand
TGTACTTTGTATATACCTTGTATCCTTTACCTTGTTATTTCCCCTTAGTATTAGGGTCAAACAAAACTTGCTATGCTCCCTGTACATTATTTTCCTCTCCTGCATTGCATTGCATAGCATCATTCAAACATTCAAACTTCTCTCTTTTCTCCTTAAAAAGAATTAGTTTCTTGCCACACACTACCACTAGTCCGTGTCAGCACTGCACAGGTCCCTACTACCGGAGTATTCGATGTGCAGGAGGAATTTGTGCGCTACTGCCTGCCCTCTTTCGAGTCACTCGTCTACTCCACTCACCGTGTACGTTCCGCGAGCGGTGGGAACCTTTAACCTACCCGTGTCAACCCACACATAGAGATTAGGACACTCCTCGGACCACCCATTTAGGATGTAAATAAATGCAAAACTTTTCGCAAAATAAAATGTGCATTGCATCTAGGCGACCTCTAAGGTCCATCGCTCATCCGTTGGGCCATATTGCGATCCATTTGGGTCTACCCTTACCTTCGACCCCTAGGTCAACCTTCTCAACCTTTGACCATAGGTCAACCTCATCCGCCTTGATCTCTTAGGTAAACCTTCGACCTCTTAGGTCAACCTTTGACCCCCAGGTCAACTTATCATCTTTGACCTCCTAGGTCAACCTTGACCCCCTAGGTCAACCTCATCCCTAGGTCAAACCCTTGACCCCTAGGTCAACCTTATCACCTTGACCTTCCTTAGGTCAAATTTGACCCCCTAGGTCAACATTATCACCCTTTGACCTCTTAGGTCAACCTTTGACCTCCTAGGTCAACCCTATCACCTTCGACCTCCTAGGTCAACCTTTGACCCCTAGGTCAACTTTATCCGCCTTTGACTCTTAGGTCAACCCTTGACCCCTAGGTCAACTTCTATCACTTTGACCTCTAGGTCAACCTTGACCCCCTAGGTCAACTTATCCACCTTTGACCTCTTAGGTCAACCTTGACCCCCTAGGTCAACTTATCACCTTTGACCTCTTAGGTCAACCTTTGACCCCTAGGTCAAACCTCATCCTCCTAAGGTCAACCCTTGACCTCCTAGGTCAACCCTTGACCTCCTAGGTCAACCTTATCACCTTTGACCTCTTAGGTCAACCTTGACCCCCTAGGTCAACTTTATCCGCCTTTGACCTCTTAGGTCTACCTTGACCCCCTAGGTCAACCCTATCGCCTTCGACCTCCTAGGTCAACCTTTGACCCCTAGGTCAACCTTGACCCTTAGCTCAACCTTATCCGCCTTCGACCTCTTAGGTCAACCTTGACCCCTAGGTAAACTTTATCACCCTCGACCTCTTAGGTCAACCTTTGACCCCTAGGTCAACCTCATCCGCCTTAACCTCTTAGGTCAACCTTAGACCCCCTAGGTCAACTCTATCATCTTTGACCTCTTAGGTCAACCTTTGACCCCCTAGGTCAACCCATCCTCCTAGGTCAACCTTTCACCTTTGACCTCTTAGGTCAACCTTTGACCCCTCGGTCAACATTATCACCCGTTGACCTCTTAGGTCAACCTTTGACCTCCTAGGTCAACCCAATCACCTTCGACCTCTTAGGTCAAACTTCGAATCCTAGGTCAACCTTATCCGTTTTCGACCTCTTAGGTCAATCTTTGATTCCATAGGTGAACCCAATTACCTTTGGTCCTAACCCGCTTAGGTCAAACCGTCATCTTGACCCACCTAGGTCATTATTTGACCCACCGTCGTCCAGACCAACCTAGGTCAACCCGTTTAGGTCCACACACCATCCTTGACTCATTTAGGTCAACTTGTCCGTCTTAGGTTAAAACTACCCCTTCACCTTTGACCCGTCAAGGTCACCCCGTGACCCGCTTAGGTCGACTTACCTATCTTGGATCCATCTAGGTCAATCTCCAACCTTCCTTGTCCACCAACCCGAATAGGTCAACCTTAGACCCGCTTAGGTCAAACCATGCCTATCCCGCTTAGATCATCCCATAGGCAACCCGCTACATCCCGCTATCTTGATTCATTCACCATATAGGTCAATCCAACCCTTCTCATTTAGGTCGACCTATCCTTTACCCATCTAGGTCAACCACCATTATCGTCGCATCCTAGCTTGAACCACTTCTTGTCTCAAACCTTAGGTCAAATTTAGGTCAAACCTTAGGTCAAACCATACCCTACTCAATCAAAACCAACTCCTATAGGTCTTCCTCACCCATGCTTGACCAAGGACCGAGTCATCTCCCTCTTTTTGACCCCTATGGTCATCTCTCACCTCTTTTTAAAAGTCTAACTTGATTCGAACTACGGTGACCTGAGCCTCTTATTGTGTGGGACCTCTCCCCCATGATAAGGGGAACGTAGGCAACTTCGGCCGGTCAGACTTTCAATTTTTTTACCAAATGCATTTCAAAAATGTGGAGACCGACTCTTTTCAAAAAAATGATTTTATAACGATGCCTTATCATTAAATACGAATCTAATTTAATTCAACTAAGAGGCTTAATTCTTTCATGACATAGAGTTCTGCATCATGTCGGCTGCAAGGAACATCAAAGTTGCAACTGAAGCTGCTACCCAAGATCCTGAGACAATCCTCTACACCGGTACTGCTCTCAGTAAGCAAGCATCCCACTTCGAAGCCATCCTCGATGAACAAGCAATCCACTTTAAGGCCATTCTCAACGAGCAAGCAACACACTTTCAGAAGGAGATGCATAAGACCCTAAGAGATATCGAGAGGCGCCATTTGTCTGACATTCGTGGCGTTTATGATTACCTCAGTCGAGTTCTCCCTCTTGCTCAATGTCAACACCCGTACGCTCCTCAAATGTACGGGCCGCCACAGACTGTCCCCGTCGGGATGCCTCCTATGACTACTCATCAACAAGGGGTGCCGGTACCTAAATCACACTCAAAGACAGTTCGTGAAAGGAAGGACGAGCGCGAATTCGACGACTTAGGTATGCCGTTAGCCAAACTCTTCAAAAGTCTAGTTCAAGCCGGCAAGTTGTCTCCTTTGATCAACTATGAACCAAGTAGGGTGAAGCAATGCTTGGATCCCTCCAAACACTGCCAATACCACTAGTACATTGGGCATGACACCGAAGATTGCGTCCAATTGAGGAGAAAGATTCAAAGCCTCATTGACAGCGGAGCCATCACCCGCCAACGGAATACATGGGCATGGGCAAAAGAGGAAATTGGGGCTACCTCCTTTAAATAAAAGAAAGAAAAGGGTCATTCAGTCTTCGTAGGTTCTAGAGTGTCCTTAGTCAAAAGTCCACCTTGGACGATTTTTGTTTCTTTAAGTAAAAGTCCACCCCAGACTAGTCAGTTTAAATCTTTTAGTTCCAATAAAAGGGTCTTTATTTCTTTTCTTTTCTCTCTAGACTTGAGACATAAGCTTGCATATATCAATTTCATGAAAATTGTCTTATTCACCATTTTCGCTTGATTGCTATATCTTTATATGATGAATTAATCTTAATCTTGCTCATTAATGACGACTCATTAAAAGTAAATGGACCCACAAACCATTCACATAACTAAGTAAACGATTAATCTCAAATAACAAATGCTTCGATCAATTGGGATGAACGAATCACTTTCCTTCTCTCTACATTCTACCCCCATACACTCTCTCTATACACTCACCCCTTGTACACACTTCATGTACACTCTCTATATACACCTTCTCCCATACACTATCCTCATACGCCTCTCATCCCACCATTAGACCCCTTTTTATAAGGTCGTGACAAAGAAATGGACTGCGGTTGCTCATCATCAAATAGACATCCATGCTGCCACAATTTAAAGGGTTGGTTTTGTTGCCATCATGAGTACTACATGCCGTTACACTGGGGCTGTCTGTATTCCATCGCAAATATAAAACAAGTGCACAAAGTCATTCATTGGTGCACGTGATATCCAATGGAGCTCTACCGGTGAAAATCAAGCGGCTAGGATGCCCGCCGCCAGCAAAAGGCTGCTTGAACTATAAGGAAGCTACCTCGCAATCGAGAGAGGCAAAAGCAAACTAGGGGCTTGTCTCGCCCAATGTTTCATGTACAAATATAAAAAAAAATATATGGCTCGCTAGGTTGAAACCCAAAAGGGCGACCTAGGAAAAAGTTAGAGCATTGCACAAAAAGTAGCCCGCTAGGTTGAAAACCCGAAAGGGCGGCCTAGGCAAAAAAAGGGTGTGCACAAAGAGATAAAATAAAAAAAAAAAAAAAAAATAGAAGGGGCTATCACCATGGAAAAGTAAAAGTCCCATTTTCTTTTCACCTCAAATGTTCTATTTTCCTTTCTTTCCTTACAAAGTAGATAAACGGTAGCAACCCATGACAACTACGATGGAGCAATCCACTGATACAACTACAAAGGAGTAATCCACCGCAATGAGCTACACAGAACAACTCACCTCAAATGAACCTCACACCCCTAAACTCAAAACCCAACTTCATCGTCAACCGGGAAACCACTCAAAGCCAAATACAACCCACCTCGTAGCCAATTTTCCTTCTCTTCTCTCTTGTCCCATATTTCTACTCCTGACTTCTTCACTCACAACTGATCAAAACATATATTATTTCGAGACTACTTGTCTAAAACATAATCATAAGATGCATAACTAATCAACGAGGTCCATTCTCGAGCAATCAAATAAGAATCTTGAATAAAACAATTTCCAAATGTCTCGACAAGTCTTCCGTTCTACAATCTAGGAAAGAGCTAAACACTTACTTTTTGTCAAGCAGGGGCTTCCTCCCTTTTGTACATATATACACTCAGTTTCCCAAAGAGTCAAAATGTGAGTACTATCTCTCTCTCTCTTACTCTCCCCAAATGCCCCTGCAAGTTTTCATACAATTCTTTTTCTTATTTGGAGTCGACTGAATGATTTCTTAAAAAAAAAAAAAAAAATTGACGCAAAAGAGATGCCCGCTGGATTGAAAACCCGCAAGGGCGGTCTAGGCAGAAAAAGGTGTGTCTTAAAAGAGGTAGGATACCCCGCTCTACGCAACTGGGGCTTCCCTAACAATAAAGGACCGACCATAAGGTTTCTCAAAGAATGCCGGGGCTTTATCGAGCACATACTTAGAAGAAGGACTCCTCATCATCAAGCTCGACGTAGGATCTCTCAAAGGAGGGAGGATACCCGCTCATCAAACTAGAGCGTCCCCAACAAAATGGGTCGACTATGCGCTTTCTCGGAGAACACCGGAGCTTCAACATGGAAGGGCATCCTTCATCGCCGAGCTCGGCACATGACGAACTCTTTGAATTGGTTAGAATCGTAATTAATTATAAATCATCTTTATAAAGTCATAACAATTTCAAAAGTTTTCTCTTCCACGACACTTTGTTTATAAACCCGCACTCTCGGTCTCCACAAAATTTGTATAAACCTCCTCGGTCCACTCTGAGACCCATCTTTATGATTCTTGAACCGACTCGGTCCTTCACCCTATTTCCTACACAATAGGATACCCTTACGTCCCAATCTGACTTGATTCAAAACCTTAGGTCCCGCACTACCCGGTCAGTCTTACATAGGTTACACCATAACCCCTTAGCTCGACCCTCCATAAGTTAGTAGCGGGACTCCTAAAACCTCAAACCAGTCTTACCCAAAACCTCAAGCCTTAAGCCAGTCTACCGAATCCAAATCCTTAGAATGACCCATTAGG
Source organism: Campanula takesimana (assembly GCA_026119855.1). Classification (NCBI taxonomy): domain Eukaryota; kingdom Viridiplantae; phylum Streptophyta; class Magnoliopsida; order Asterales; family Campanulaceae; genus Campanula; species Campanula takesimana. The sequence goes on along the minus strand of JAOWBW010000121.1, from coordinate 420,154 downwards.
TCCCGAACCTACTGGTCTCGAGTCTACCTGATCTCTTAGATCCCAAACCTACCAATATATATTCATCCTTACCTTGTCCAGACTACGTCTCCCCTATCCTCTTAGGTCCAACCTCTTAGGTCTACCCAGTCTAACCTATTGAACGATCCCTTAGATCCCAAGTCCATGCAAGGCCGCCAAACACCTACCTTATAGGTCTCTAGCATATCCGATTCACACCTTAGGTCTCAACTCCTAAACCCTTTAGATCACAAAACTGTCTACCCTCTAGGTCTATATCCTTAGATGTCGACCCTTAGAACTCTTTAGTTCCCAAGCCTGCTCGGTCCAACCAAAACAATGCCATCTACGCATACTGTCATACCCAAACCATGGCCCTGCCACTCTTAAACCTAGTGTCACTCCTTAGCTTCAAAAGACTTCCTAGTCTGACCTTCAACCACTTAGGTCTCTAACCTACTTAATCCGAGCCGAGTTTAAACCTCACTACCTACAAGGTCCACCCTTGAACTCCATGGATCTCAAACCTTTCTTCCCCACGAGTCCAAACCTCAAACGTGCTCGAACGCATAGGACCTCCCACGTACCGTGATATGCCATAAAGATATCAAAACCCGTCCAGTCAAAAATCATGCGCTTAACACCTTTAGTCCCATACCAAAACCACCTTCACAATCGCCGAACGAGCTTGGTCACGCGAGACCAAAGCATACCCAATCCAACTTAAGGTACCTATTGTACTCAAGCAAAGTCTTGGACACTCAATCCCTTTACCTAAAGCGCCAACATGGTCATATATCCAAAACCATTTCCTGCACCTACCGTTCGCACCTAGCCTAAACTTTCAAACACTCTAGGATCTAAGCCCGACATGCGTATTAGGTACTAGGATCATCCAATCCCAATCCGTTGCTCCTTGGCCGACCTCAAACCTGCTTGGTCCTAACCCATAACGCGGTTTCTCTAGGACAAAAGACTTACCCGCTTGAAAGCCTTATGTCCCAACGCTACCCTACCTAGCCTTCGATCTCCTAGATCTCACGCCTACCATTCCATTAGGCCCCGGTCTCCTTAACACATGTCTGAGTCTTACCCTAGCTAAACCCTAGCACTCTCGCCTAGGTCTAACCTATCGAGCCTATCCAGCCATGAGGTATCAAGCTCACCTGCCCTAAACCGCAACACTCTTAGACCTCAAACTTGCCCGGTCTAAACTAAGACAAACCTTCAAATGCTTTCGGTCTCCAAACCCTAGCCTTAAGCCTAAGTAGTCACATTCTCTCAACCCCATCCTCAATCCTAGGTTGCTTCATCCTCTACAAACCCTAGCCTCAAGCCTAGGTAGTCACCTTCTATTCAAAGCCTAGCCTTAAACCTAGGTCATCGTATTCCCTCTAAACCCTAGTCCCAAACCTAGGTAATCGCCTTCTCTCTAAACCCTAGCCTCAAGCCTAGGTAGTCACCTTGTATCCGAAGCCTAGCCTTAAACCTAGGTAATCACATTCTCTCAAACCCTAGCCCCAAGCCTAGGTAATTACATCCTTCCAAACCCTAGCCTAAAGCCTAGGAAGTTACATCCTTCTTAAACCCTAGCCTCGATCCTAGGTAGCCACATCCTTCCTAAACCCTACCCTCGAGCCTAGGTAGTCACATTCCCTCCAAACTCTAGCCTCAAGCCTAGGTTGTCGATATTCTTTCCAAACCCTAGCCTCAAACCTAGGAAGTCGCGTTCTCCCCAAACCCTAACCTCAAGCCTAGGTAGTCACATATCCTTAGGCCTATGGAAGCGCAACATCCTCTTTAACCCTAGCCCAAGTGCTAGGGAATTTCCAAAGCCCCGCATGCAACATCATTTCCAAATTCCCAAAACCCTAGTCTCGAAACCTAGGAAATTTACAATCTTAATCCCCCGTCTTATTGAACCCTAACCCAAAACCTAGGATACAATGCCCTGTCCAAAACTTAATCAACCCTAGCAAGCCGCATTCGCTCTAAACCCTAGCCTCGAGCCTAGGTAGTCGCATTCGCTCTAAACCCTAGCCTCAAGCCTAGGTACTCGCATTCGCTCCAGACCCTAGCCTCTAACCTAGGTAGTGGCACTCTTTCTAAAACCCTAGCCTCAAGCCTAGGTAGAAATTATCCTCTTTAAACTCTATCATCAAGCCTAGGATTCAACATTCCCTTTAAACCCTAGTCCTAGACCTAGGAAATTCCTTCACCTTAGTCTCAAAATATAGGAAGTTTACAGTCCTTAGCCTTAAAACCTAGCCCAAAGCCTAGGTTACCACGAACATTTCCAAGCCATAGTCACCAATCCCGGAAAATGGTGAACCCTAACATCAAGCTTAGTGGACCTTCCACAAAAGCAATCCCTCTTCCCAACGGTCCATGGTCTCAAGCCTAAGAAGTCACAACCTTTCCAACTACCAGCCTTATGTCTAAAAGCCAACGCCTTTGCAACCTCACAGCCTACCACAACTCCAAGCCCTAGCCTCCTAGACCTAAGAAATTCCTAAACCCTAGTCCCAAACCTAGGAGAGTCATGGTCCTTAAACACCAGTTTCCAAACCCTTGTTCGAAACCCTAACATCTAGGAAGTTCCCAAACCTCAACCTTTCCAAGCCCTAGCACTAAGCCTAGGATAGAATACTCTCCTCATGCTTAAATAAACTCCTATCCCTAGCCTGTAAGCCTAGGAAACCCACAGTATCTCCAAGACATAATCTAAAGCCCAAGAAGCCGTGACATCTTTGGCATCCCTATCTCAAGATTAGGAGACCACCATCTTCCTTATTCCCTTTCCTTAAAAGAGCCTTAGGTCCTACCTCTAGGCAACCAAGAAAAATGTCCCTTACCTAACACCTTGGTCTCAATGGCTCGTAGCCTCATCCCCTCCTAAATTAGGATAAGCGGAACCCAGATCATGTTTCACATATTAGCAACTCCCCGAGAGTCCATCTCCTTCGCGTCTCCCTAAAGGTCATTTGCCCTTGTGACTCACCAAAGAGTCCCTTGTGACTCCCCGAGAGTCTATCACCTTTGTGACTCCCCGAGAGTTCATCCCATTTGCGACTTCATAACAATCCATCATCTTTGCCTCCACATGCAAAATTTCAGTTTTACCCCTAGTACATTCCCCTTTGATTCATTTTAGGTGCCCTTAGCGCTGTTTTGACTGATATTCGATACCTTTGGGAACGGAAAGCCCCTTAAAATTTCCATTCTTCACCAAATATTTGCTTAGGATTCATATGGTTGTAGAGACTTCGGCGCCTCTATGACATACGCATCCTAGATCGATCGCGATTAGCAGAAGCCTCAGCGTTTCTGTTTGCGGGAGATCCAGCATCTATTTTAGCATTTCCTAATATTTTCTTAGGATTTGTATGGTTGTAGAGACTTTGGCGCCTCCATAACATACGCATCCTAGATCGATCGTGATTGGTAGAAGCCTCGGCGTTTCTGTTTGCGAGAGATCCAACATCTATTATTTTAGAACTTCCTAATATTTGCTTAGGATTCGTATGGTTGTAGAGACTTCGGCGCCTCTATGACATACGCATCCTAGATCGATCGCGATTGGCAGAAGCCTCGGCGTTTCTGTTTGTGAGAGATCCAGCATCTATTATTTTAGCATTTCCTAATATTTGCTTAGGATTCGTATGGTTGTAGAGACTTTGGCGCCTCTATGACATACGCATCCTAGATCGATAGTGATTGGCAGAAGCCTCGGCGTTTCTGTTTGCGAGAGATCCAGCATCTATTATTTTAGCATTTCCTAATATTTTCTTAGGATTCGTATGGTTGTAGAGACTTCAGCGCCTCTATGACATACGCATCCTAGATCGATCGTGATTGGCAGAAGACTCGGCGTTTCTGTTTGCGAGAGATCCAGCATCTATTATTTTAGCATTTCCTAATATTTTCTTAGGATTCGTATGGTTGTAGAGACTTCGACGTCTTTATGACATACGCATCCTAGATCGATCAAGATTGGCAGAAGCCTTGGTGTTTCTGTTTGCGAGAGATCCAGCATCTATTATTTTAGCATTTCCTAATATTTGCTTAGGATTCGTATGGTTGTAGAGACTTCAGCACCTCTATGACATACGCATCCTAGATCGATCGAGATTGGCAGAAGCCTCGGCATTTCTATTTGCGAGAGATCCAGCATCCTGATTGCGTTTACCATTCCGTCTTGGGATTATTTAGACAACGTAGTCTTTATTTTTCCCAAATGACTTCATTTCCTAACGAATGTTCGTTCTTCATACAGGATAGTGCCCGTAGGTTTATTATCCATAGCAGAAGTCTGATGGCTCGCTTTTCCCTAATCGCTCTGAACTACGTTTGGCTTGATTCCTCGGAGGATACGTAGGAAACCTGAAAAGGTTCAGCCACCCGACCGACGCGGTCATCTCTCATCCCCAGCAGGTGCATTTTCCCCAGCAGAAGACGTTGCTCCCCATAAGAGGACAAATCATTCCCAATTTCCCCATCAGATTTGAACTACGTTTGGCTTGATTCCCCCGCGGATACGTAGGTCGCCTGTCAAGGTTCAGCCGTTCCCTTACCTTTCATCTGTTTTGAAACTCATGTTTCAGACGGATCCTTCTTTTATCGTCGACCCCACATTGCCTTGCAAGAAGCGTCGCCGAGGGGCTACTGTTAGTACCCGACCTGAAAATGAGTTTATTAGGACTTTCTTAAAAATACAAGGACTTTATAGGAATTAGAAACCTTGTAAAGACTTGTCCCGGATTCCCGAAATATCTCATTTATGACAAAATCTATCAAAATAGGTAACAAATGGTTTCCTTAAAACCATGCAGAAACCCTAGCTTAAGAATCAAGCCAGCCTGCAACCTTGGCCACGGGCCAACCTTGCTGCACGTTGATCTTGGCCATGCGGCCACTCTTGTCACCGGCTTCAGTAATGGCCAGGCGGCCAACCTTGCGCTGGATGATCCTGACCATCAGATCTTCCCATCAGCCTACTATATAAACCATTCCATTCCATTGGTTTGGGGGTCCGATTTTGAGAGTTCTAAAGTCCGAATTTTGGAGTTCTTAAACACTATTTTGCTCTCTAATTAGCATTCAAACACTCAAGAAGATCCAAGGTTTATTTCTTGCCAACATAGGTAAGTTTTCTAACTTTTTCTTCATGTTCTTGCATCATTTTTAATGTAGATCTTTTATATTCATGTTCTTACATGTTTATTCATAGTTTCTTCATGAGCTTTGCATGTTCATAATATGTTCATAATATGTTCTTCGCATGTTATTCGTGTTCATAGATTAAAACCTTATTTATGCTATATTTAGGGTTGCGATCTTCATAATTATATGTTATTTCATAGCCAATGATGATCTAGGGTTCATCAACCCGAGGATGATCTAGGAACTACTTCTAAACCCTAATCTTTAGGTAATTCCTCCCTCATTATGCATGATCCCGATTCTTCTACCTATTCTAATCCTCTCGAACTACGCTGACCTGAGCTTCTCACATTGAGAGGAACGTAGGCAATCTTCGGATCCGGTCTCAATCACTAACACACTACATACACCGCATCATGATAGAAAGACCGATCAATTCGGGCAATAGGAGTGATAACGTTCAATATTCTTCTCTTGTTGTAATTTGACCCCCGAACCCATTAAACATGCTTTTTCTCAATGTTTTGGCTATAACTAAAACGGCATGGCGACTCTCATAATTTTAATGTTACTATGAATATTCCCAAATTCAAACACACGTATTCACACCATCCTATTCGTCGTCCATGACTTCCTTGGTGGCGTGCCTGGGAGCTATATTCTCAAACTTGCATCTACCATTTCGACCCCAAACGGGTTCCTTTTCTTGGCCAGCCTCCATCGTAGACAAGGTTTCAAATTCCCTTACCATCTCGGGCACTCCTTTAAAGGTGTATTCGTGACCTATGGTGGTCTTGGTAGGACCGGTCATTTTAGGTGCATCCAGAAATGCCCTCCTTATGGGGTTAGCCACCATCCCTCGGAATCTTTTGAGGTCCTCTTGCAACTTATCCCAATTGGTCATCATTGGCTCCTTCGGCTCTGGGGTCTCGGTTTGGACCCCTCCTCTCACAAAGTAGCGGCTCATATCGAAAGTGTAAGGGCGGAGGTTGGGAGCCTTAAACGGAATCCCTTGAGCCCTGGCTTGGCTTCTTTTCCGAGCCATTTCCTTATCCATCCTAAGGTCCTCGGGGGTGGGTTTGTAACCCAAGCCATGGAGCGTCTTTTGCTCCTTGATCTCAATAATCTTGTGGGTCCCTTGGAGTTTCCTTCCAAGACCAAGCCCCGGGAGTTAGTGCATCAAACGCATCATTCTCATTGCAGGGGGAATCCTGTCCTTGGTGAGCGTAAGATCTACACAACAGATGTGGGTTTTAGATGGTATCTCGGTGAAGCCGGTCAAAAACATGCCGCTCTCCTCATGTTTGATTTCTAACACAGGAATCCCATTGGTGTTAGTTCCCTCTGTAGTAACACTGTCCCCATAAATGGTTGTCAAATTAACCTCTTGCTCATATTTTACACATTGGTGGAGGGTGGAGGCTACCCAGTTGACTTTATAGAGCCATGGGCGTCCCAATAAGGCGGTGAAAGATATGGGGATGTCAAGTACTTGGAAGTCGGTTGGCATCATCTGTTTTCCGAACCAAATGTTCAAGGTGGCCACCCCTAGGACTGAGCGGGCCGTGGAATCATAAGCCTTAACGGTGATCATAGAAGGCTTTAGGTTGGGGGTCTTTAGACCAAGTAGATCCATCATTTTAGCAGGGAGGACATTCATGGCGGAGCCATTATCAACCAAAACCCGAGGGAGGCGGCGCTCATCCAATTGCACCGTGATGTAGAGGGCTTCATTGTGGTTAGCCCCGTATTTCGGCAAATCCAAGTCCGTGAATGTGATGACATTTCCATATTGAACACTTCCAATCATTTGCACGGTCTCTTCGGGGGTAGCCGTGGTAGGTACCATAGTTTGGGCCAAGCATTCCTCCAATTTGAGCTTGTGAGGGTATGAGGAAGTGAGGAGGGACCACAACGATATGTTAGCTTATGTCCTTTTGAGCTGGTTTAAGACGGGATCCTCTTCTCCGGAATCTAGGGCTTTTGCCTCACTAGCAATAGGGGGAGGCATTCGGTGTTCTGGTGGCGGAGGTCTCCTAAGGTTCTCCGTGCGCACCTGCCCGGATCAAGTCAGTACACTCACTTCAAATGGGCCGTCAACCTCTTCCGCCCCTTTTTCGAGTGACGAGGGGTTTTGGGTACCATATGGCCATGCTTCCTTTGTTAACTCATTCACCATGACCATTCTTTTCGGGGTGTTTGCCGACTCACGGATGTTTTCTAGAGAGATAGGGTGGTGGCTTTGGCTCCTCTCAACTCCTATGGTTTCACGGAATTTTTCCCAAAGTAAGCATGCAACAGTAGAAATCCGAGAATACGGACCCATCAATCAGCGGTGGCGGTGGAGATAACGGTGGCAAAGCTAAGAAGTCATCTAAGGCCGGAAAGCCTTCTTCTTCCAATCTCGGGGAAGGAACACGAGGAGGCATATTTGAAGATACCTCATCATCATCACTTTCACATAGGATTCGGAGCTCCTCATGGGGCATAGAACGAATGGCACCTTTCATTCGGGCGAGATACCTTTCATAGTTGGTGATTTCCGGGGTTTTTGCAATTCCGGACCCATTCCTCCCATTGGGGTGACCCACTTGTTTAACTGTCCTTTTGCCAGTGGATGAACTACATGCTTCAATGACATGGAAGCAATCATCGTGCGGAGGATAAACCCCATTTGAGCCCTGGCTCTCGCTGTTCAATGTGCTCTTAACGGACTTTTCCATTTCCTCCATGCATTCTTCGAACGTGACCTCATGCTCGGTGAGTGTTATTACGATCAACTCATCGGCATTTTGGTAGGGGACCTTTGCACTCATCACATTGCCAATCATAGATTCGGACGGGCATTTCATGTTTCCTTCCTGCACACATGTCCATAGGGTTTCCTTCCATTCCTCCCCAATCTCAGTCATCGGGACATTGAATTCCAAAAGGTTCATCGGTCTCGGCTCCCCGAACTCAATCATATTCACATCGGCCGGCCCAAATTCAATCATATTAATGCCATGGTTGTTGGGGAACGGTTTGTTGATTACATTTGGACTTCAGGGGCATTCAAGCTTCCCTTTGGTAATCAAGTCTATGATGATGCATTTTACAGCGGGGCAATCATCGGTGTCGTGCCCATGGTAGTTGTGGAATGCACACCTCTTGCTCTTGTCATGATACCTCTCGGGGTTGCTGGGTTGGAAGTTAACCAGGGGTTTGGTAAGGCCTTATTTAACTATCCCCTCAAACACCTTTCCCAAGGGCATCCCAAAGTCCTCGAATCTAACATACGGGCGCCTTTCCCAGTTCCCGGCCTTTTGCGGGGTTTGTCTCGGATTCTCCCCTTGGATATTGTTTACAGCTCCCACGGATTCTTTCCCTTTACGGACTGTCGGGGGATGATAGCTGTAGGAGTTGCCACTGGCCTGAGCAGAGGATTGGTCATTGAGGGTTTTTTCGAATTTAGACCCGGCAGTGACCATTGCCCGGAGGTTGGGGTAAAAATGATGACTGATCAAGGCCCACAACTTAGGTTTCAGACATGATTGGAAAATGTCCAATTGTTCTTCTTCTGTGGGCGGATTAGAAATATCTCCATGTTTATAATTCCACCTCTTGTAGAACTCTCCTATTGGTTCATCTCCCTTTTGCAAGGTGCTTTGCAGATCAACCCGGTTGGTTTCTCATTCTAGGTTTGACCGATACTTTGTGAGGAATGCTTCTTTGATCGCATCCCATGTTGCTCGGGATTCATCTTTCAAGTGGAAGAACCATTTGAGGGCGTTTCCTCTCAAGGACAGTTGGAAGTGATCGGCCATTTGTTGCATGGTATACCCTTTTGCTCTCATGGCTAAAGTATAGGCATTGAGATGAGTCTGGGGGCAGGCAGTTCCGTCAAATTTGTCTATCTCTGGGATTTTGAACTTATGAGGCAGAGGAACAATCTTGTTGGGGTCGGTGATCCCCAAGGAGGATTTCCTTTCTTTAATCCCCTCAAATCTCACTTCCATTTTTTCAATCTCTCTACCAACCACCCCATCTGGGGGTCCATATGTGGGCTTGAGTTGATTGATCCCACGATTTGGCTCGTTACTGGCATTATGGCGGGAGGTGAAGTGGTGGAGGGGACCATCGGAGGAGGATTTTGAGGTGGGAAATGGGTGTAGACATACCCTGGTGCCGGGTTACTCATCGGGATATATGGTGGGATAGCCTCAGGGATTTAGGCTATTAGGTGGTAAAGTGGGTAACGCACTTCTCGAGATGTGGTTGGCAAATCCGGAGGTGGCAGGCCAATGGTAGCTGGAGCCAAAGGTGCTCGGCTACTTGGGATTGTGTCATACAAGTTGAACCCTGGCGTGTATACTGGAAAACTGCCTGGCAGGACAAATGAAGCATGAGTGGTAGGCACAACTTGGTGAGTGGTGACTTGGAATGCAGGACGTGAGGTCTCCACATTTGGGTAAGCTTGAGGGGGCGGAACCCGGTTATATCCTTGGGGCTGCACATTCTTAATTCCCTCTTCATCAGTGATCTCCACAAAACTTCCGTCGTTTTCAAACACAACGGCTACCCCTCTCTGCCTTATGGCCTCCATAACCCTATTCTGCATATCCCTATGACGTTTCCTGACATTCTCTTCCCGGGCCCCGGCGGCCTCTAGAGCTTGTACCAGCTCTTCCCTACTAAGACCATTTGGATCCGCTGCGTTGTCACCCCCACTACTACTTCCTGCCGGACTAGCCATTCGGAGAAGTCTGAGTGAAGCTTCTGATGAACTGTCAGACTCGGCACTAATCAGACGATGACCCAGAACTCTGACCCACTTCTTACGAGCTGCAGAGGAGAAGGAGGCTCATTTCAGACTCGGGTATCAACTCGGGTTGGTGTTTGGGAGAATGGGTTTAGGCTCATGCAACATGAAGGTACATTATTGTTTATTATGTTCATGTTTACTTAAAACACATTTATTCCTAACTAGTTGGAAAATATTTCTCTACTTTTTCGCAACTATTCTAAATCCTGGATCAGTGGAGGCCATCGCTACTCCTATAGACCCCTCATTTTTCACCTGTCTTGCACTCTCCCAGGGATGGACTGTCCCGGGCGAGGGTCCTATAGGGAAAGTGGCTTCCACCGACCGAAATTAATGATCCTAGGGTCTAGTGCATTGCGAGGTTCCCAATGTGCGGTCCATTCCAATCATGATTAAGCCCCGCTTGGGATCGAGATTCGTCTTAGGGACTTAAGGGACTTCTGGCGTAACCTCATCTTTAATGAGGGCTCTCGAACCTTATCCTTGGGCTTAAGGATGATTAGTATGGACCATTCATTAGGGCTCGACAACACGGTGTCACCCTATCCTTAATACGTGACTTAGGTTAGTTACGGTCAACATTAACGCTTAAGTCAAGGACCGGGTCGAAGTTGACCATGGTCACACTTGCTTTCACAAGGAGTCATGACTCGGGCATTAACTTGGCCATGATTAACCTTAGACACACATTAAGGATGTGGCAACGTGAGCTAGACCAAAAACCAACCGAAGTCACGGTATTTGTGTGTCACGAACAAGTGTGGTTGACTCGGCTCGGAAGGGGAGGTGGAATGGACCCGTTCGTGCTAGAAGGGCATAAGAGCACCAATCAAGCTGCATCGTGGCATCCATCCTGGGTTTGAAGGGTATTTGGAACGTGCAAGTTCAAGTGCACGTAGTGTGATGCCTTCTATGTTCCCTTTTGAGTCAAAATAGAAATTTTCCAATCCGTTTTAACATTATGAGCAATGTATAATCAACAACAATGAGCAAGCATGAAGGAGCTATTTACAAAAGCAATCAAGCAAGAATCTTATGAACAAAGCCAAAACTCGCATGTACAACAAATTGTGCACAACCAAAGAATCCTTTGAAATCAACATCTTTCAAGAAGAACAATTCTTTTGAAAATCATTTGCAAAACAAGTTGTGTACAACAAAGAATTCAAAAACCTTTTACAAAGTGGGTTATGTACAAGGAGGTTTTGAAAATCCAAATTTATGTCCAAAAGTTTGTACATAACCAAGCTTAAAAAAAAACAAGTTTTGGCTAGAAAAGAGGAAGTTAATGTGCATGAACCAAACAATAAATGGAACCTGGAAAAGCAGAAGCCAAAGGGAAACAAAATGTTCCTGCCTTACACAAAATTGTTAAATTTTGGAGCATTCTGTTCCCTGCCCAATATAGCTGTACGGCTATAGAATGCTGGCAATTATTTTCTGCAGTTTTTTCATCTTCTGATCATCAAGCCCCAGTTTATTGCACATCCAGAACAGTTTCCACTCCAGAAATTTCAAACAGAAACTCAGCACACACAAAACAAGCACAAAAGTTAACGAAAACGGGGGACGGGAGTTTGACCCACACATCAATATCCTCAAAGCTTCTAAAAACAAGTTTGAGAACATTTAACTCCCCAGCAGAGTCGCCACTGTAAGGATCCTGCCCCCACGCGCGGAAAATGCGACGTGTTTTGGGGGCGAAACGCCAAACACGGTTATCTCACAAAACATAACGGAGTCGCCACTTTTGTTAATTATTTAACCCAACAAAAGAAAAGGTTAGAGATTATATTAGTTCGGAGGTCAGGTTACGTCTTGGGAAGAGTTTCACGTCACCCAAGCCGCCTCGGACAAAGACGAGTCTCCTTAATGTTATTTAACGAAAGTGCTTGTGTGTGTGTGTGTGTTTTCAAAAGGGGAGAAACTGACTGTTTTGACAAAACCAGTTAATTTTTTAACATAAAAGGTTTATTTTGCAAACTTTCTGGTCAAAAAGGAAAAAACTGGAAAATGTCCTCCCCGGCCAAAGTAGCCGTACGGATGGGGAGGGCTCTCCAGGGCATTTTTACAGTTTATCAGAAAAACAATCCAGTTTCAGTCAAAACAGAGTATTTTTTCTGAAACTGGACTGGAATGTTGATTTCCAGTTTATGATTAATAATAAGACTTTGGAAGGTTCATTCCTATGCACTTTGATCACCAAAGGAACCCTAAAAACAAAGATTTGGGTGTGATCAAAGGCAATCATTGGAGAAATTTATGAAAAAGTTGATGAACATGACATTTAGGTCAAAATGACCATTTTGGTGGATAAAGATTGAAACTTTACCACCAAAATGGACTTATTATGCAAGTTTAAACCTTTAGGGACACAAATATAACACAAAGATCAAATCTTTATGTCCCATTGTTAGTACCCGACCTGAAAATGAGTTTATTAGGACTTTCCCAAATATACAAGGACTTTATAGGAATTAGAAACCTTGCAAAGACTTGTCCCGGATTCCCAAAATATCTCATTTATGGCAAAATCTATCAAATTAGGTAATAAATGGTTTCCTTAAAACCATGCAAAAACCCTAGCTTAGGAATCAAGTCAGCCGGCAGCCTTGGCCACGCGGCCAACATTGCTCCGCGTTGATCTTGGCCACGCGGCCACTATTGTAACCGGCATCAACAATGGCCAGGCGGCCAACCTCGCGCCGGATGATCTGGACCATCAGATCCTCCCATCAGTTTACTATATAAACCACTCCATTCCATTGGTTTTGGGACGGATTTTGAGAGCTCTAAGTCCGAGTTTTGGAGTTCTTAAACACTAGTTTGCTCTCTAATTAGCATTCAAACACTCAAGAAGATCCAAGGTTTATTTCTTGCCAACATAGGTAAGTTTTCTAACTTTTTCTTCGTGTTCTTGCATTATTTTTAATGTAGATCTTTTATATTCATGTTCTTGCATGTTTATTCATAGTTTCTTCATATTGTTTGCATGTTCATTCATATGTTCATATATGTTCTTCATATGTTCTTCGTGTTCATATATTAAAACCTTATTTATGCTATATTTAGGGTTGCGATCTTCATGTTTGCATGTTATTTCATAGCCGATGATGATCGAGGGTTCATCAACCCGAGGATGATCTAGGAACTACTTCTAAACCCTAATCTTTAGGTAATTCCCCCTCATTATGCATGATCCCGATTCTTCTGCCTATTCTAATTCTCTGCGAACTACGCTGACCTGAACTTCTCACATTGAGAGGAACGTAGGCAATCTTCGGATCCGGTCTAAATCACTAACACACTACTAACACATTCATCATGATAGAAAGACCGATCGATTCGGGCAATAGGAGTGATAACGTCCAATATTCTTCTCTTGTTGTAATTTGACCCCCGAACCCACTAAACATGCTTTTTTCAATGTTTTGGCTTTAATTAAAACGGCGTGGCGACTCTCATAATTTTAATGTCGTTAAGAATATTCCCTTTGTAAATAAAAATAATCACAAGATACTTCCCATGCGTCGCTTCATCGGAAAGGGGTATTCACAGTGGCGACTCTGCTGGGGACTGCTTTGAAACTTTTTCAAACTTAGTGGGTCTAACTTTCGTTCACATCATGATGTTTGCCATGTTCTCACATGCACCTTACACTTGCCATGTTTACACATGCACACCTGCCATGTTTACACATGCACACTTGCCATGTTTACACATGCACACACTTGCCATGTTCACACATGCACCTCACATACTTGCCATGTTTACACATGCACACACTTGCCATGTTTACACATGCACACACACTTGCCATGTTTACACATGCACACACCTGCCATGTTTACACATGCACACACCTGCCATGTTTACACATGCACACACACTTGCCATGTTTACACATGCACACACACTTTCCATGTTTACACATGCTCACACTTGCCATGTTTAACACATGCATACACCTGCCATGTTTACACATGCACACACCTGCCATGTTTACACATGCACACACACTTGCCATGTTTACACATGCACACACACTTGCCATGTTTACACATGCTCACACTTGCCATGTTTAACACATGCATACACCTGCCATGTTTACACATGCACACACCTGCCATGTTTACACATGCACACACACTTGCCATGTTTACACATGCACACACACTTGCCATGTTTACACATGCTCACACCTGCCATGTTTACACATGCACCCGCGCACTCCGCCATGTTAATACTTGTACCTTGTACCTTGTACCATGTACCCTTGTGATCTTCGCTTTAGTTTTAGGGTCAAACAAAACTCTGCTATGCTCCCTTGTACATTATTCTCTCTCTCTCTCTCTCTCTCTCTCTCTCTCATACATTGCATTGCATCATCCTAACATCAAAAACTTCTCTCTTTTCTCCTTAAAAAGAATTAGTTTCTTGCCACACACTACCACTAGTCCGTGTCAGCACTGCACAGGTCCCCATTACCCGGAGTATTCGATGTGCAGGAATTTGTGCGCTACTGTCGCCCTCTTTTCGAGTCACTCGTCTACTCCACTCACCGTGTACGGTGGGAACCTTTTACCTAACCCGTGTCAACCCACACTAGTATAGGTATCACACCTAGGTTTTGACCGGTTGGTTTGGCTAGCTTTTTCTTAATAGTCAATTAACGTGCTGTCTATGTCGAGTCATCCCCAAGTCAATGATGAATCGAGATCTTTGAGATAAAGTGCACAAAAAAGTGATTTCCCTACAAGGGACGTGCCATGGCGAGATGAGTGTTTATTGTCAAGATCTCCGCTCATCATTAACTTGCGTAGGATGCAACATAGACATCACGTTAAATGCCTTTAAGGAAGGGTTAGTCGTAGGATCCGATGGTTGGTGGAAGCCGCTTGCCCTATAGGACCCTCGCCCAAATTGTCCGTTTGGGGGTGTGCAATACAGGTGAAAAACGAGGGGTCTATAGACGTAATGAGGGCCTCCACTGATCGTAGTCTTCTAACTAGTTGCGAAAAAGGGGTATCCCTTCCAACCAATTAGGATGTAAATAACGTATGTTTTTGTAAATTAAAATATACTTTGCATGAGCCTTCCCCCTCTCCTAAAGATCCATTGCCCTTCAACCTTTCAGCAAAGCAAGTTTGGATCCGTTCGGGTGGTCGACTACAACGTGAGGCTTCTACTCCGTCCACGTTCTCAGTCTCGTCATCAGCAATGTCAACTCCTGCTTCAGCTTCAGCCTCTGCTCCTCCTGCCAGTGCCGCTGAGCTCAACACCGAGGCTGATCTCAATGGTATCCCCCCAAGCCTCCAGAACTTCCTCGCCGTTCTCGAAGCAAAGATCAAGAATCTCGAGGAAAGCAACAAGGCGCTGGAGGATCAGAACCAACAGTTGAAGGGTCACATTCAACAAAAGGGGACTAAACTGGTGCCCGATGGAGAGAATTTCATTTATGTCGAGGATGAAGAGGTCAATACCAATTGTCCCCCCAACACCAATACTGCTACCTTCCCATTCCCAAGCTACCGCAATGTTCCACCTCCTTCTCTCTACACCCAACAAGGTTTCACTACCATGAGCAAGAACAAGGCTGTTTATGAACCTTCCCCTGAACTGCTTGGCGGCTACCTCTCCGCTAGCAAACTACCCGCACCCTCGTTGCCTCTGAGTATTGGGATGGCCGCTGCTACTGCTTCCACTACTCCTCCCGTCACTCTGTCAGAAACTATCCCCGACATCTCCAATCACCCTGTGGTTATGGCCATGCAAGAGCAAATGCGAAAGTTGATTGAGACCGTAGATAAGCAAAGTGCACCGACTACCAAGACAATCAACCCTAGCCAAGTGGGGGCTCTCCCCAAGGATTTCAAGATGCCTAAGGTGGCAATGTTTCATGGTGACTCGTGTCCTAAGACTCATTTGGATAGTTATGTGTTGGCCATGAGGGCTCGTGACTGCACCAACGAACAAATGGCTCGCGTATTTCATAGCACTTTGGATGGTATAGCTCTGCGTTGGTTCTTGGGGTTAGAGCCAAGCGAGAGGCAAACGTGGGATCAGATCAGCGCTATTTTCTGTGAGAAGTATCAAGCTAACTTGGATTGGCATGTGAATCGAACGGATCTTGAGAACACTATGCAAAAACCCGGCGAGGCTATTTATGATTTTTACAAAAGGTGGAACCATCGGTTGTGTGAGGTCCAATACCCACCAAAGGCGAAGGAACAGAAACAGATTTTCTACAAGTGCTTGCTACCGGAGATGAAAGCAGCTATAGGTAATGGTTACTTCCCTGATTTGCGGGAAATGGTTGACGCCGGAGTAAGGTACGAAGCAGGGTTCACTGGGATTGTGCCGCCAAAGGAAAATCCAAAGACCAACAACAACAACTCCTTCCGCTACAAGGCTCCTACTGCGCCTGCGCCTCCTAGGGGTGGAAAAGAGGCCGTCGGCCAAGTGAATATGGTTCAGAAAGAGGTCCCGTTAGATGTTCAAGCCGTAACAAGGAATGGGGCTCCGCCGCAAGAGAGAGGGAGCACTTTGACGACTTTGGAATGCCTATGGGGAAAGTCTTTGACGTGTTAGTCAAGAGAGGTCTCATCAAGCCGTTAGAAAATTACCAACCTGCCTACCCAAGAAGTGATTTGGATGCCTCCAAGTTCTGCAAGTATCACAAGCACATCGGGCACACAACGGATGGTTGTATTCAATTGAAGCGTGTAGTACAAGGGTTGATCAATGACAAGAAGATTGAGAAGCCAAAGGGTCCTAATGTGGTGAATAACCCTCTTCCTAACAATGGAGGTGGGGTGAATATGGTGCAAACATGCGAGATTAGTATCCTAGAGCTCATGGATGCCCTTGACAAGATAGGGCTCACGATGGTGGATATCTTCATGGCATTGCTGACGCTAGAAATGCTTGAACCATTAGAAGGACACCTTCCCCGCCTTGGTTGCGATTTGTCGAAGTTTTGCCACTACCACAAGTGCACCGGTCACACTACCGAAGAATGTTTTGAACTCAAGAAGGCCGTGCAAGAGCTCATCCACAAGGGAGTCATCGAAGACCCTAGAGATTATGTAGCTAGCAATGTACTCATGGTAGAACTTAGTGAGATCACTGATCCGGCCGAGCCTGTTGTGGCGGACTGTGATGAGATGGGTTATATTTCAATGACTAATAATAAAGAATCTTCTTGCTACTTGTTGTCTTTAGAAGAACTAGTAAGTGAAGTCGAATCTATAGAGGAGGAGAATCCCAAGCCCCCTCAACCTCTTTCTTGGGCCGAAATCTTCGAGGAGGCCGAAAAGATCGAAGTTTCGCCCCCTTGTCCTGACACGCCATTGTCTTTGGAGGAGCTACGTGCGGAAGTTTGTCTCCTTACAAGATCCGGTCAAGTGTACCAATCCGACCCGAAGGGTGCAAAGAAAGTCTTTGGGAAGGAACCCGAGCAAGCCGACCTAGATAAAGAAGACCCTATCCTCACTCAACTCAAACAAACCCAAGCCCATATTTCACTATGGTCCCTACTCACCTCCTCCCTAGCCCATCGCCTCATGCTCGAGCAAAACCTCGCCGCCACCATGGTACCATCCACTATTACCCCGGAGGACGTCACCCACATGATTGGTAATATCCACTATGGAAACATCATCACCTTCTCGGAGCTAGACAAGCCAGTGTTCGGAGTTGATCATAATGAGCCTTTGTACATCACTGTCGAAGTAAATGGCAAGAAGATTCCCCGTGTATTCATTGACAATGGTTCTGCTATTAATATCCTGCCTTCAAGGATGATGGATGTGGCTGGCGTTCATGGTGTTGATTTACGCCCATCCAAACAAACCATCAAAGCTTATGACTCTACATGCCGCGCCGTGATAGGCGAAGTCACCTTGCCCATTACCGTCGGAACAAAGATCCTGCCAACCGACTTCCACGTCATAGACATCCCCGCAACCTTCTCACTCCTCCTCGGCCGGCCATGGTTACATCAGTCGGGCGCTGTCCCGTCTTCCCTGCATCAATGTGTGAAGTTTCAATCCGGTAATGAAGTGACCATCATCTACAGTGATCTTGTAACTGCCCAAGGGACGGACACCAAGGGCGTTCCTGTATTACAGATTCAGCATGGGGAGGAGAGCCGACTCTTCAATGGCATCGAAATAGTCGCTCAAGCACAGATCTGCACCATCGACCTCACCAAAACAACGGACAAAGTGGCACCTGTTGTCAAGATACTGCGTAACATGGGTTTTATACCGGGGCTGGGGCTAGGTAAGAACTTGCAAGGCCCCACAGAATTGGTTGAAGAGATTAATCATCGAGGGTTGTTTGGTCTAGGATACACCCTTACTCTTGAAGACAAGATGGAGCAACAAAGGATGGAATTGCTTAAAAAGATGAAGCTTCCCTACAAAAAGCCTGGAATGCGGCCATACCGCCTGTCCCTGAATAGCTACTTTATCAGGGAAGGCGAGGAGTTTTCGTGTTTTGAGTTCGCCGAACCATGGATTGACCACACCGGGAAATTGCAGAAAGGGTTCGAGATTTTCAGAGATGTGGAATTCGATCGGTCCAACATGAAGCTGACTTACATGGAATATGACAAAGCCACGGGCAGAATTAGAACCATCAGGCATGAGTACTCAGCCAAGGTTGCAGATGACTTGGCAGATCAACTTGAAGCCGCAACCCTTGACAAGCCAGTAATAGAAGCCGCAGAAACTCCAAGTTTGACTGAGACGTGGGACGGCCAATATCTGCTTCAACATCTGGGTAATCTGGGGCTGCATGAAGACATGGTTGCCGTCATCAGGGATGATTCTGAAGATAAGGTGGACCCAAGGACATTGGTGGTACCCATGGGGGACAAGCTCAAGAATTGGTGCATCATTGGGGGACCTATAGCTACTCCGGAATTTATGGTGGGAACACTGGGGCTTACTCCTTCTCCTGTCACCACTCCTGCAGCATCTCCTGTCACTCGCTCAAAATCCCCATCCCCAGAGTCTAGTGTTTTACATTTTGAATTTGAGTCTTCCTCTAAGTCTGACGACCTTACGTCTGAAGACTATGATCTTGTTGCAAACGCTATTTTCCCGTTTGCCATGAATGAAACCCTCGACCTTTCCGAGTATCCCTCCATAGTCACTCTCTTAACTGATAAATTGGCTAATAATCAAACTAATGATATACACTTAGTTAATAATGATTCATTAGAAGAGGCAGACACAAACACATTAAACGATGAATACATTAAAGAGATTTCAGAATAGGTTATTAATCAAAAAGAATCTCGAGCCCAAGCTGCCGATGAGGTGTTAACATGCGTGAATTTGGGGACCGAAGCCGAGCCTAAGGAAACGCAGATTGGAAGCTTCTTCAGCGAAGACGAAAGGGAAGCACTGGTTGAGCTACTCAGAGAATATGTGGATGTATTTGCATGGTCTTATAAGGACATGCCGGGGCTCGACAACTCGATCGTAGAGCACAGAATCCCGACAGCACCAGACGCTAATCCAGTCAAGCAGAAGCTGCGCCGCATTAAGACGGAATGGTCTTTGCAAGTGAAGGAGGAGATTGAGAAGCTACTCCGTGTGGGTTTTATCAGGGTGATCGAGTATCTAACTTGGTTATCAAATCTGGTGACTGTCAAGAAATCCAACGGTAAAGTCAGAATATGTGCGGATTTTCGGGATCTCAACAAAACTACGCCAAAGGACGGCTTCCCCCAGCCAAATATCGACATGTTGGCGAACGCAACCACCCATTATGAGGAAAAGTCGTTCAGTGATGGGTTCGACGGCTATAACCAGGTCGAGACAACCGAGGAGAACCAAGAAGCAACCCCCTCCGCAACCTCGGGGAGGACCATCAGTCGGCGAGTTCGAGCCGTGTTAAGAACGCAATCTCCTCGGAACAAAGCCGAAAATGAAGAACTCATCAAGTTACTGCAATACCTCAACCATTTCACAACAGTGGGGGAACCGACACTCAGAGAAATAGAAAGGGCCCGCGACCAAGAATGGAGTTCGAGATGTGAGTTCGCATTATACTGCCTCAAGGAGTACCTCGCGAATACCCCAATCCCGCACCCGGCACATGGGAATGAACTTCAGACCCCAACACCAACGACAGAATCGTGGCCCTCGCGCCAGGAAAAGGAAATCAGTGAAAAAATGCAAAGATTTTTGGAAAAATACCCCCTCTCGGTCCCCCGCTACACAAGATAGGGACCCCTTTCGCAAGATTGTTCGACCAACTAAGACAAATGGGCAAGATGCAGCCTCTAGAAGAACATTCACTCCTCTCCGAATTACCACCCCTTCAACCATTTGAACCTACCAAAAGTTGCTCTTACCACCAAGACGAAGGCCACGACACCAACGACTGCGTTGCTCTACAAAGGAGAATCCAAGGCTTGATGGATGAAAATATGCTCACCGACGTAAGAGGATTTTGGTTCTATGGAGAAAGCGGAAACTTAGAACTCCTCGGCTGCTACGAAATCGAGCCCTATGTGAGGAACGGCCCAGAGATACTCTCGCACCTGGCTGCAGAAACGAGTCAAGCCATCTCAAGAGAAATAGAGGATTTGAAGCAACGCGTCGACGCAATGACCAAAGCTCGAGGTGCACCACAAGACTGACAGAATGACGGATTTGGATGGCAGCCCGCCTAAGGAAACAGTCAACATCAGCAAACTCGGACGCTACTATGACTAGACTCCCCTCTCTAAAAAAAAAAAAAAAAAAAAATTACTACGCAAAAAGAAGCCCGATGGACTGAAAACCCGCAAAGGGTGGTCTATGCAAAATAAGGGTGCGTACAAAGCTCGCTAGATCGAAAACCCGCAAGGGCGGTCTAGGCAAAAGTTAGAGCATTCCCCCTTCTATCTTCCCTTTCTTTAAAATCATTCTAGTCTGACTGGAGTGAACTACGGTGACCTGAGCCCCTTAGTCCTATTTGTAAAAGGGGAACGTAGGCAGCCTTTCAAAAGGTGCGGTCTAAAAAACAAATAAACATCCAAATCTTGTTAAGCAATAAAGATAGAAGTTGTATTTTCTGAAAGCAAAAACTTTTATTCCCATAGTCATTGCATGATAACATTTATTTGATGAGTCTAAGCTTGACATACTTTTTGAATAAATAACCTATTCTGAAATTGAAACTCAAACAAAAGCAAACTAAATTAAACTAATGTGTCTGCACGACTATGGAGAGACGCTCGGGATCACTCCTTAGTGCCATTTGTGCCCTCGGTCTCTTTCTTCTTGCTTTGCCCACGGCGAACTTTCCTCTTGCTAGGATTCTCACAAAATCTTCTTTCAAACTCGCTAATACCTTTAGCCTTTCCATTAGGATCCTCTTCACCTTTCCTCTTCTTTGACGTCCCCACTTCTTCTCCGCCTCCGTTAACCATGCTCTTACTCATCTTCCTCGCATAAGCCTCAGCCTCCTTAACCCTCAATGAGAAACTTGGAGCACAGGATCCCAAGATAGTGCCCCTTAGGGTCTCTAGAGTCTGCTCCGCATGCCCAAGTCTCCCCATATACCAATCCAAATACTCGCGTGGCAGGAAGGTGTTGCTAGAGCGTGTGAGGAAAGTCCTACGACTAAAGCCGGCCTCGCCCCACATCTGAGAAAGAAGGACTGAGGTACTATCATCCAACTGAAGTATCCCAAAAGGGAAATCATCTCTCTCCTCGTCCCAACCCTCCGGGATGGTCTGCACCAAACCATACTGATGAAGCACTCTAGAGGGATAGTAAAAAGTAGTTCCAGAAAGGGTCGGAACTTTGATCATGTGAAGTCCCACTTGTTTCTCCCTCACAGAGTGAATGTGCCAATGGGGCACCACCCACTGAATGTCGTCAGTCACCATTTCCGCCAAATACCTTTCCCAACCTTTGAGAGTCATGCCCTCAAACCGCTCCACCATGCCTCTAATGCGGTGCATCCATGGGGCCACCTTCAGAGAAGCCGCCGGTTTATTCACTCGAAGCCGCTCTTGCAACCACATGGTCAAAAGCCTATCACTACCACAAGGCATCCCACCATAAGCCGCGAGATGGGGAATCCCACAGAGCATCTCCCCAAGAATGGCCGGTACAATATCATAACCCAAACGAGCCAAGTTCACCATACCCAAACATCCTTCACTGGCAAATCCCACCTCAGAAGGGAAAAGGATAGAGCTGAACAAGCACAGTGCAAGATGGTCCAAGGAGCGATTAGATGTCACGTCTGCATGCATGAAGTGTTGCGGCATCCAAGAAAGGTCGACATAACCGCCCCTAGCATACCTATAAAGTCATCCGCGGGTACGCCAAAAGTCACCAACTTGTCCCTCAAGCAAACGAAATCAAAAGGCAAGGCAACTTTACCCTTCCCTTCGTAGCCACATAATGCTGCGATGTCTTCATAAGTGGGTGTTATCTCGTTGAATGAAAAGTTGAAAACATGAAGGGTATCATTCCAAAATTTACCACAAGCTTGCAAGAGGTTGGTATTGGAGTTCATGTGCAAAAGTGACCAAAGACATTTTAGCCCATACCGTTCATCAAGTTTCCTACGACTCGAACCAGGAAGTTTGCCAACCCACTTCTCCAAAGAGGTTATAAAGACTTTCTTCTCAAGGCTTGTGATCCTAGCCTCTTGATCCATGGCAAAAAAAGCAAGAAAATTGGCTAAAAGGAACTCAAAAACTGCTCAAAAGGTTGCTGGTACGTTTGTATGGCTGCAAAGGGTTCATTAAATAGTGCACAACTCCCGATTCTTGCCAGGAAAAGGAAAACCGGAGGCGGCGCATGATTTGGCCACGCGGCCACATATGCCCCTGGCCCCGCGGCCGATATTGTCCTTGGCCGGGCGGCCAACTTCGTCCTAGGCCACGCGGCCAACTTTGCTCCGAATCTTGCCATGGCCAGGCGGCCAACATTGCTCTATGCCACGCCATGGCCATGCGGCCAACTTTGCTCCATGCAGAAATCCAGCTTGTTTCTTCCCACTCCGTGACGGATCCATGCAACTACGTACCCGCCTCCTTCCATGGCTCATGCATTGTATAAAATTAGGAACATTTGTAAAATAACTAGTTTGCACAAGTAGGCTCCCACAATAAAATTCCATTTTTAGAACATAATGTACATACATACATTTTATACATTGGTACTGTACATACATATCCCTCTGCTCTCTACTAGCTAACAGTGTAGGAAATAAAGATGGAAAGAGGGGCCCGCCTAGTCAGAATCTTCCTCCGTGGTATCTCCACGCCGCGCTAAAGCCCGAGAGCTACCGGCACCCGAACTCCGTCCCCGGACCGCTCGACCACCAATATGAGAAGAGCCCGCACCATTCGGAGACCGTTCCCGACGCTGGGGTGACGCAACGTCATCCCTCTGACAAGTACATGAATGGTACGCCTCCCTCAGTAAGCGCATCAACACGTTCTCCCGCCGAGCTGAACGGATATATGCCTCCCGAGTCACCTGAGAAGGAAACCAATGCAAGGATTACAAGGCAGAAAGAAATAAGTGGGCGCGAACATGACTGACATAAAGCACAAAACCGTACCCCAGCGTCGGGCGGAGGAATGAATGTCTCCTCAACAAGATCTGCATCAGTAAGCTCCAAGCTAAGCTCCACCTCTCGGCCACCCCTCATCACTCTCACGCTACTCGAGCGAAGGGGCATGTCAACCAAAGGCCGACTCCGACCAACATAACGGGCCAAGCTCGACCCCTCTCCAGACAACATTCTAGCCCGTACCTGTGGACTGACCAGCCGTGTCCGCACGTAGCCAGCATAGTCGTCACTCCCCCTGTAATGCTCTGCCGGAGTGGGAGCCAAAAAAGTCGCCAACCTCGCGGGACGGAGCATATCCCGAGGAGGGTCATAAGGAGCCCACGGTAACACACCAGCCCTGTGCTGACGAACCACTCTCTCCCCGAGATACATGGCCTCCCCGGTGAGACCCACAAGCAGAACCCTAGAAGCGGCCAAATCCACTACATAGGGACCCACCGAAGCCTCATTGGCCCGGCTCCATGGGTAAAATCTAACTCCAACAGGCTCAGACATCGCAAACACCCTCCTCAGATCAGCAGCATCCACTGTCTTCCTGTCCCGGTTTCTGCGGGAAGGAGCCCTGTTGCCCTTGCACCAGTACGACATGATGGGGACAACCTTGTTAGCACTCATCACCAGCTGAAAAGGGGCGACACCGAAGACCTCGTACACCCAAGCCTGTGCATATAATGAGAGAGATGTTTCAGACCAAAAGAAAGAACAGAAATCTCAACAAGTGAAAAGAAGGGTAGTCAAGAGCATACCTCAAAGGCGAACTGGAACCCGTCAAAGGCCGACGAGCTAGCCCTCGAGCAATGGTCCAAAGCCCGGTAAATCTCTGCCAAACCGGCTCCACCCCAAGAAATCCCACCGACTAAGTCCAAGTCCACAAGAGCCCCTAGGAGTGAGTACCGGCAGACAGTAGCCCCACTGGGAAACAAAATCTCTGAAAAGCTGTACCATAAGAACAGCCGGACCAAGCAATCCAAATCATATTCCCCCCTACTAAAGGCCTCAATAGCCATCTCCACCAAGCGATTCACCTTCCCGGCCTCTATTCCATAACCCTTGACACCTCCTCCCAGGTCGGTGTCGACTCCCAGCAGAGCCTGTCTATAGTCCCGCCGCTCTGCCAAGCTCTCATCAAAAGGCAAAGGGGTACCAGTAAACCTCAACCCCGTGATGGCCGCAAATCCGTCGGCGTGATGGTAATCTCTCCCCAACTAAAGTGGAAAGTATGGGTGGTATCCCACCAGAACTCCCGGCACACCTCTATCACCGCTGCCACCTTCAGGGTAGCCCCAACCATACGGACACTGTCAAAGAATGGTCCAAAGCCCATAGCCTCGATCCGAGCACGCAAACCGCCCGGTCCCTCCGGCAGGGACGCCCATAGTTTGCCCACAGTCACTGTGGACCCACGAGCCTTGATCCTCTGCAGGTAAACACAGCACAGGTATGTTACCATTCTAGCAATTTACAATTCCAGCAATTTAAATTCTAGCATTTCATTATTCTAGCATTTCATATTCTGTGCATAAAACATGCAAATGTGCGAGAAGGAGAGGAATGAAAATTTGAAATTTACCTCTCGCGTCTCCGGAAGCCCCATCGACCAATGACGCTCAGAGTCGATGTAAAAATCGTAATCTTGGTCGAACGTGGACCGCAGCAGATTATCGCGATAATTCCGAGTCACGGCTCGTGGTCTCAAACCGCCCCGTGGAATCAAGGGCGCCGCTTCAAAGCCCGCTCTTGGATCAGCCCCAACATTCCCTGCGCCCTGAGCATTACCGTGCCCCTCTCCTTGTGGCTCTTGTTGTGGAATCATATACCCACCATGGCCCGGAAAATCTCTAAATAATGCCTCATTGATCCAATCCGCCATAGCTTCAAGAATTATGTGAAAGGAAATCTTCGAAATTATCAAAATCTGAGCTTTCTCTCTCTAAAAACTCAATTTTCTCACTCTAACTCG
Source organism: Campanula takesimana (assembly GCA_026119855.1). Taxonomy (NCBI): domain Eukaryota; kingdom Viridiplantae; phylum Streptophyta; class Magnoliopsida; order Asterales; family Campanulaceae; genus Campanula; species Campanula takesimana. The sequence continues at coordinate 394,625 of JAOWBW010000121.1, read as the reverse complement.
TCAATGGAGGAAGGAAGAAGAAGAAAGAAGAAAGGAAGAAGAAGAGGGAAGTGTCTGGTGATGTGACCAAGGAGTCAGCCCATCGGCAGCCTTGGCCACGCGGCCACCTTCGCCCTTGCAACCCCAGCCGTCAGATGAGCATCCGCGTGAAGGAGATCTGACCAATCAGCAGCCTTGGCCACGCGGCCACTATTGCAAATTCGTGTGTTTGGCCACGCGGCAAACCTTGCCCCTTCAGATAAAATTCCACTTTTGCCCCTGATCTTTTCCTTATTAATTCATTTTAAATCCCCTTAACACTACTTTGACTAATATTCGTTACCTTTGGGTACGGAAAGCCCCTTAAAATTTCCATTCTTCACAAAATATTTGCTTAGGAGTCGTATGATTGTAGAGACTTCGGCGCCTCTATGATATACCATCCTAGATCAATCGTAATTGGCAGAAGCCTCGGCGTTTCTATTTGCGAAAGATCCAGCATCTATTATCAGGATTCGTATGATTGTAGAGACTTCGGCGCCTCTATGATATACCATCCTTTATCAATCGTAATTGGCAGAAGCCTCGGCGTTTCTATTTGCGAAAGATCCAACATCTATTATTAAGATTCGTATGGTTGTAGAGACTTCGGCGCCTCTATGATATACGCATCCTAGATCGATCGTGGTTGGCAGAAACCTCGGCGTTTTCTGTTCATGAGAGACCAGACACCTATTACTTTGGCGCGATCGGCAGGAACCCTGGCGATCCTGATTGCGTTTACCATTCCATCTTGGGATTATTTAGACAACGTAGTCTTTAATTTTCCCAAATAACTTCATTACTTACGAATGATTCGTTCTTCGTACAGGATAGTGCCCGTAGGTTTATTATCCCTAACAGGAGTCCGATATCTCGTTTTATCCCCAGTAGATTTCTGAACTACGACCGGCTTGATTCCTCGGAGGATACGTAGGAAACCTGAAAAGGTTCAGCCACCCGACCGACGCGGTCATCTCTCATCCCCAGCAGGTGCACTTTCCCCAGCAGAAGATGTTGTTCCCCATCAGAGGACAGTCATTCCCAATTCCCCATCAGATTTGAACTACGTTTGGCTTGATTCCCCCGTGGATACGTAGGTCGCCTGCCAAGGTTCAGCCGTTCCCTTACCTTTCATCTGTTTTGAAACTCATGTTTCAGACGGATCCTTCTTTTATCGTCGACCCCATATTGCCTTGCAAGAAGCGTCGCCGAGGGGCTACTGTTAGTACCCGACCTGAAAATGAGTTTATTAGGACTTTCCCAAATATACAAGGACTTTATAGGAATTAGAAACCTTGCAAAGACTTGTCCCGGATTCCCAAAATATCTCATTTATGGCAAAATCTATCAAATTAGGTAATAAATGGTTTCCTTAAAACCATGCAGAAACCCTAGCTTAGGAATCAAGTCAGCCGGCAGCCTTGGCCACGCGGCCAACATTGCTCCGCGTTGATCTTGGCCACGCGGCCACTATTGTAACCGGCATCAACAATGGCCAGGCGGCCAACCTCGCGCCGGATGATCTGGATCATCAGATCCTCCCATCAGTTTACTATATAAACCACTCCATTCCATTGGTTTTGGGACGGATTTTGAGAGCTCTAAGTCCGAGTTTTGGAGTTCTTAAACACTAGTTTGCTCTCTAATTAGCATTCAAACACTCAAGAAGATCCAAGGTTTATTTCTTGCCAACATAGGTAAGTTTTCTAACTTTTTCTTCGTGTTCTTGCATTATTTTTAATGTAGATATTTTATATTCATGTTCTTGCATGTTTATTCATAGTTTCTTCATATTCTTTGCATGTTCATTCATATGTTCATATATGTTCTTCATATGTTCTTCGTGTTCATAGATTAAAACCTTATTTATGCTATATTTAGGGTTGCGATCTTCATGTTTGCATGTTATTTCATAGCCGATGATGATCGAGGGTTCATCAACCCGAGGATGATCTAGGAACTACTTCTAAACCCTAATCTTTAGGTAATTCCCCCTCATTATGCATGATCCCGATTCTTCTGCCTATTCTAATTCTCTGCGAACTACGCTGACCTGAGCTTCTCACATTGAGAGGAACGTAGGCAATCTTCGGATCCGGTCTAAATCACTAACACACTACTAACACATTCATCATGATAGAAAGACCGATCGATTCGGGCAATAGGAGTGATAACGTCCAATATTCTTCTCTTGTTGTAATTTGACCCCCGAACCCACTAAACATGCTTTTTTCAATGTTTTGGCTTTAATTAAAACGGCGTGGCGACTCTCATAATTTTAATGTCGTTAAGAATATTCCCTTTGTAAATAAAAATAATCACAAGATACTTCCCATGCGTCGCTTCATCTGAAAGGGGTATTCACACCCATACTTGGTGATTTATGGCTAGGTCATGGTTGGGATGATAAAGATTGAAACTTTATCCCCAAATCATGACTCTTATGGCCAAACAAGAACAACATCAACATGAAATGTAACAAATCATGATTATCCTAGGTTTTATCCCATAAATCACACACTAGGTGTGAAGGGCACCTTGAATCACCTCATTATTTGGATCATATACATATATAATCATAATATATATAGCTTGGAAGGCCAAGACTTGTATAATATATAGATATATTGCTTGAAATGGACAAGACTTGCAAGAAATGTAAAGTACTTGAAATGGACAAGACTTTGCAAGAACAAGAAGAAATAATACAAGATGAGCAAGTAATATTAACAAAGATAAAAGAGAGTTTGAGATGAAGAAGAAGATGGGGAGAAGGAGGCTTCACCTATGATGGTTATGCCTATCTTCCTCTCTAATCACTCAAATATGTGTATAACTCACTTTCTGCTCTCAAACTAGCAGAGTAACAAATCTCAAAATGTTTTCTCCCCCCTGAAATGATCAGCATGGGGTTCAATTTATAGAGGCTGAGGATGCCCAATATAGCCGTACGGCTAGGTACCTCATGTGCCCAAACCATCCGTACGACTCGACTTGGCGAGCTTCTGGATTTTTCCAAGTTTAATTCCAGTTCGGTCCTGGAATATCAGGTTTATCCTAGTGAGGTCCTGGCCCATTGGTTTATCCCTAAATGGTACCAAGAATTCCTCTAAAGTAGGTAGATTTCAGATTGGGGTACTTACACTAATAAATGTCTAATGATTATCTGGACAGAATGTTTGAGCTTCAATGAATACTCAAAACATTCAACTCTCTTCAATGCTCTAATTTCACCAACCCTCTTCAATGTACTAAGTCCTCTATTTATAAGGGGAGTAAATGACTTTAGTCTTGAGGAAGAAGGCTTGCAATTTTGAATTTCCAACTGGGTGGTTGAGGAGCATTAAATGTGTTATCTTTAGCATTAATGGCGAAGATATGGAGTACACACATGCTTGCAAAAGTCTGATAGGTAAATACCCCTTTGTCTCAACCGATTACCTGCAAAAAGTAAGTAGAGACAGAGTAGAGCTAAAAGTATCTCAGTGTCAGACGGCACAGTGATCATGACAGAGTAGTTTAACAACTTTCTGATAAGACAGTACAGAAAGGACAGAGACAGTCAGTAAGTTGAATTTGAGATAGAACGATGAAACCTGACTGTCAGTAAGGTTCAGATTGTCCTTCCTGATTGTTTATGTCGTCGGCAACATGAGTACCAAGTTGATCAGCAAGTTGAATTCTTGTCTGCTGATTTGCTTCCTTTGGCTGGTTTGCCTTGATTGAAGAGTTGTAATACACCTGTGCTGGTCACAAAGAATCCTAAGGATACCTTAAAAAGGTTCTAATAAAAATTGGGGGATCCTAAGTGTTAACTATGATTGGGATTAAGCAATTCTAGGTCTAGGACATATATTTGAACAACAATCTCCTCCTAATTGCTTAAGTCCAATCACCCTATACTAGAACATCTCTCTTAGCTTAGTAAAAGAATGGTTTCAACCAATGTCAATTTATTTTCATTCCCTAAGCCAAGTCACACGAGATGTCAAGTAAAGGTAAAGAAAAAAAATACAAAAAAAAAATAAATGGAAAGAAGGATGGATTGCTGATTAGTAATGATCAGCAGATGAGTAATAATCTGCAAGACAAAGTTAGCATGAAGAACAGCAGATATATTATAAGAACATAACAAGATATAAGCAAACACACAAACAAATGTTAGCAAAGAATTTGTTAGATATATCTTTGAAGATCTTCCGGATATCTATATCATTGGCTACATTGACTCAAGACACGGGAGGGTCTTCTGGTTGATCAGCAGCCTTTGATGTAGATCCAGTACGCTTGGCCTTCTTCTTTGCTCTGGCAGCCTCTTTTTCAGCTTTCCTCTTCTGTCTTCTCTGTGCACTTTCCAATCTCTCAGTCAGCATTTTGTTGTTGGCTTCAAGAGCAACAATTTTTAGTTGAGCATCAGCAAGAGCGGTCTTGGTAGAAGCTAGCTCGTCTTCAATAGTCTTCTGGTCTCTGATCTGAAGTTTGCGGTCATTAACAAGTTGCTTCTGAATGGAATGCATGTTTCCCAAAGACTCAGAAAGCGTTATCAGTCGGTCCTCTCTATCAGCAAGAAGCTCCTTCAAGTCTTTGACTCGCCTATTCTTCTCCTCCTGATTGGACTTAAGTAGTCTCTTAACAATATCCTTGTGAACATCCTTAATCAGGTCGGCAAGGGAGAGGCCCATATCACCAATATCAGCACGAGTGGCAGGCACTTGCTGATTTGAGAAATCTCCATCACCAAGGCGCAAATACTCATATAAGCTGTTAATAATGGCCGGCTGGAAGACACTGACAGAAGATGGGACTATCAAAGAAGAGACAAAGTCTTCATTATTCAAATCAGCATCCTCGACAAGAACATCATCAGCAACCATCTCATCATCAGATGAAAGAATGATCAGCTCAGAGGGTGAAGAAGGAACAGGAACAGAAGGAAGGAGCAGAAATTATTGAAGAGCAGCAGCGTCGGTAGACATGTAGTAGTCAGCAGGAATAGATGTTGAAGAGATTTGGTCGGCAACACAAAAGCTTTAAAAGAACGGCAGAGGGAATGCAGGATGCATAATTATTTCACGCACTCTAGGCAGATGGAAAACACCACCGTCTTCCATAGAAAGAAATAAGGCCAGAATGAAGTTAAAGTAGGCACGACCTTCAAGAATCATGGCCATCAACCCGGCATTCATCAGCCTTGAGGTATAGACCAAGTGATCAGCACGCTGGCGAGGATGAAACAACGGTAAAGTCAGTGCAACAGCGGCAGATTTGACTAAGAAAAATAGACCACGAGAATTAGTAGCTCTGAATTCAAGTATATCATGAAGTTCGTCATTGATCATCAAGAATCTTCTCATCCACCCATTCGTGACGATGCAAACCTCCTTAGGAGAGGGACCAGGCAAGTGGATTTTGCCTCCAACCTTTAACTTCCCAGGCAAGCAATAAAGAGGATCATCATAGACAGGTTAATCACTTTGAGCTTTGACACCCGGGGAGCCTTCCCTTTCTTCCTTTTGAAATTAGGCTTGATCCATGGTAAGAATGTAGGCTTCTCACTAGTTGAGCCAGCAAGAAAGGAATGGTTTGGACCAAATGGATTAGGAATTTGCTGCAGGGTAGGTGTCGGTATCTCCATGTAGTCCTCAGGATCTATCTTATCTGAGCTTTCATTTCCATTGGCAGTACTGACAACAGCAGCAGATCCAATAGCTTGAGCAGGAAGGGCTTCAGGAGCAGGCAGAAGGGGAAAGGATTCAGGAGCAAGTAAAGCATCCTGAAATTCCTCAAACTGCAAGTCAGCAGCAATTAACGCATCAAGGTTAGCAATCTGATCAGCTGGAATGGCTATCTCAGCATTGGAACCTCCTCCCAACTCAATAATATCCTTAACACCAGTAGGTTCCACCAGGATCACATCAGCAGAAGAGAGAGAGACCTGAATAATCTGAGTGGCCAAAGTTTTCTCAGAGGCTTTATCAGTAAGAATGATCTGAGTGTCAGTAGTTTACTCAGATTGATGAGTGTCTGAAGTTGGCTCATCAGCAAGGTCTTCATCAGCACTTGCTCCTCCTAAAATTGGCAACTCTTCATTGTAGACACCCCGCCTTGGACCACTCACCCCGATTGCACACTTGATTTTGTGTTTCTCCCTATTTTAAGTGTTTCCTGTTAGTTTCTGTTACTTTGGTTAAGTTCCAGACGGACTCCGTTAAGTCCCGGGGCTAAACTGAATAACAGTTCTAACTTTCTAGTCCATTCTGTCAAAAGTCGCTTCTCAGAGTCGCGCGCCTCCACCCCTTGAGGCCAGATGCGCGCGCCTTCCGCCGCCTAGGTGGGATGCGCGCGCTTCTGGGGCGTGTCAGTTACAGATACTGCCCAAGAATCTCTCCCTTGCTCATTTTATATGATCTTGCCCGGGAAACTGATCTTTGTGACTCCGTTTTGGCACCAAAAAAATCACTTTTCAACTATAAAAACCCCTCCAATCCATCATTAGAGGGGGACCTTGAAAATCATTATTGGAGGACTTGGAAAAATCATCACTTTAGACTTTTTACTCACTTTTTGCCTAGGCTTTTCCTTTAGGACTTCTTCAACAAAAGTACTCAACCTCTTCTTCAAGGCTTTACAAGAGGTTCTGTTTTCGAAGGATACTATAGGTAAATGTCTTAAGCACTTATCTTCTTCTTCTTCTTCTTCTTCTTCTTCTTCTTCTTCTTCTTCTTCTTCTTCAATCAAATGTGCAATCACCCAAAACCATTTGGGACATGACACCAACGGTCCTTTCATTACATTGAATTGTCCTAGGAGTCATCTCCCTACATTTCAAACTCTAAAACCCCATTTTATCATCATTTTAATAGGAAGAACACATTTATCTTAGAAAGTGAATTATGAACAAAACAAGACCGACTTTGCTCGGGCGAAATGGGTGTTTAAGTACTTCCCATTTCGTAACCTAACTCCCGAACCCCTCATCCCAAAGAATCTCTGTTTTCGTAAATCAAACTTAGGCTCATAAACATTAGGTTTTCTTACGTTCCTCAAAAACGTGGGTGGCGACTCTAAAACACAATTAGACATCCTAGGATAATTCACGCGCTCTAGCCAAGCCGTGGTTCCCCCGGGGTATCTACAGTGGCGACTCTGCTGGGGACTGCTTGAGGGTTAAACTTGTGTTTCTGTTCATAGTTCACTTTTCTGGACATTCTGGAAATTGACATGGGAAGCGCGCACCTCGGACCTTCATGGTCCAAAGCGCGCGCGTCCCGCGTCAAATTCCAGAATCGCCCGCCTTCCATGTGTTCTTCCTATTCTTCCTATTATTTCATGCTAACAAACATTGCAGGGGTTCCATCACACAATCAGGACCAGGGCAATCCCCTGAGTCCATAAGTTTCTGATAATCTGACAGGCGAGCCCAGAAGCGGGCGCCTCCCAGTTCCTATGCGCCAGTCGCGCGCTTCCCACAACACCAGTCCGAGGCGCTCGCTTCTGGGCCAATTTCCAGGGCAAGAACAGGTTTCAGTGACTAAACAGAACAGTGGGGTGTGGGCACAGTTGCCTGCATCAGAACAGAATTGAACCCTTGGACTGTTTATTTTTATGTTTTATTTACCGGTCACACGGGTGATTCGGGAGTTGTAATTTATGTGTTTATGTGTTCCTGTCTTTTCTTTTCAAAAAAAAAAATAATAATAATTTTTTTTTTGTCACGTGATAGACCTCACACTACGTGCACATTACTCCTATGAACTGCTCACTATCGAGTCGCACAAGTCCAACCCCAAATCCATCGAGGCCCATCCTAGAAAGTTTCAAGCTCCACTCGACCTTGGCTCTTTCGAAGCGGTAAACCTCAGCCCGTGGCGTAGTTTATGACTACATGCCGGGGGTGACCTTTAAGCCTTATATTCGAGCCGAGCACAAACCACACAATTCTAGTTAGGGTCTAACACTCCGTGACTCAAGTCGGTTTCCATCTACCGAGATTTCCCTAAACTAATGTCTTCAAATCATACATGCCAACTTGTTGAAATGGACGCAAATAAAAATCCTTCCCCAAAAATGGTTATTTTGGACGAAAATAAAAATCCGTCCCCGCATGTATGCTTTACTACATTAATTTAGTTTAATCCCGACACATGTAGGATTCACAAACGTGATGGAATCCGATGAGTATATGGGACAGCGAGATGGTCTATATACTAGTGTGACGATTCCATTATTTTCTTAGAAACCCCAAAAGAGACCCATTCCCTCCGACTTATAAATAAATAAATAAAAAAGAGTCTTTTTTCTTATGTGGTTCGAGTCGTGTGCCCAACTGTGTGTCCTCAATCTCTTCATGGACCGAAAGTGTGAACCGAGACTGACAAGGGCTACTTCTCCAATTATAGGTCCGATTGGTACTCTCCGCATCTACAGAGATTCATCCAACAGGCTTGTCCGTGAACCGATCACTCGAACAGCTTCTACATCATCAATGGCCGGCGACTCCAACACTAACAACGCCATGACTCTCGAATAGCTTTCTGCCATGGCTCAAACACTCCAACAACAAATCACCACTCTCAATAACGAGGCTCAAACCAAAGAAGCCTTGTGGCAAGCTCATGTCGACAGTCAAAGGGAGGCCCACGAGGCCGAGGTTGACCAACTGAAAGCCAAGCTCCTCAAACTCTCCAAGAACAAGGGGGTTAATGACAACGAGGAATCCGAGTGGACCAAGGGTTTGTTTGAAAGCCCGTATGTCAGTGCCCGTACCAAAAAAGTAGGGGAACCAAGCACCGATAACAACGACCCCAAAATGGTTGATTCCATCATGGCCTACATTGATCAGAAATTTGACGGTCTCAACATGGGAAAAGGCTCCAACACAAGCCTTTATCAGTCATCCATCCTCATGAGCACGATGGCCGCTCTTCCCGACAAATTCAAGATACCCGACATTAGCAAGTTTAAGGGCAACTCATGCCTGATGGCCCACATCGAGACTTACATTTGGGCTATGGTTCCGAAGAAGGTCTCTCCAAAAGTTAAGGCTCAATGCTTTCCTCTCACCCTCGAGGGGCGGCCAAGGATTGGTATGCAACTCTCCCGCTCACTGTCCGTCTTGATTGGGATGCCGCCATGCTTGCCTTCAAAAATCAATATCGAGGCAACACCACTCACCGGCCCACAAGGAAAGAGCTCGAGAATACCACTCAAAGAGACAACGAGTCCTTCATTGACTTCACAAGGAGATGGAATGACAAACTCTTTGAAATTGTTGAAAGGCCAAACACGAAAGAGCAAATGGACATCTTTCTCAAATGTCTCAAGATTGATCTCCGCACCCACCTAAGTGGGGCTTGCTACTCCGACTTCTCCCAAATGTATGAGGCGGGGGTACGCATGGATGACTTGCTCAAGGAGATTAAGAAGGCCACTCCTACTTACCGATACAAGGCCGCCTCTAGTTCCAACAAAGAGGCTTCTGTCAATGCCGTTACTACTGACAAGGGGAATTACAAGAAGGTTCCCCCACCACAAGGCAAGCGGTTCCAAAACGACCGCATCTACACTCCTCTCAACGGCATGACCATCACCGAGGCCTATGAAGCTCTAAAGGCCAAGGGACAAATCACCCCTCTTCAAGGGTACAAGCAACCACAACCGCTCCGTGCCAATCATGCTCACCACAAATGGTGTGACTACCATCAATGCACCGGCCACCTCACCGAGGATTGCTTCTCCATCCGCAACACGATCCTCATAGACAAGAAGGAATTCATAATCCCTAATGAGGGTGGTGTCAATGTAATAGAGGTAGGAGAGTTTGAAGGAACCACTCATTCGATCCCAATTGTGAATGAGGGCTCCGATGATATGAATAAATTTGATAATTCTTGTTATGTTGTGACTTATGATGAGATTATGAGGGAAGTCTTAGAGAATAGGAAGAAGAAGCTACAAGGGACCGTGAACGTGCTCACTCGCAGTGGTCGAGTAACAACGAGCACAATCCCTCCCAATACTGCAGCAACCAGCACCTCTTATCAAAGATCGCAAGCACGCGACATACCCGAAGATCCTTTGTTAACACAACTCAAGAAGACGCAAGCCAACATATCCATCTGGGACCTTATTGCATCATCAAAGAAACACCGAGACCTCGTCATCAAGAACTTGGACGACACATCAGTCCCTCCCGACACGACTCCTGAGGACCTCACAGCAATGATAGGTCACATTCACTTCGGCAATGTCATCACTTTTGCCGACATGGACCTCCCGCCATTTGGGTCCGAACACAATGAAGCCATCTACCTCAAAGTAAGGGCAAGGGGGAGACCCATCTCAAGGGTTCTAGTAGACGGTGGCTCTGCACTCAACTTAATGCCTAGCCGAGTCATAGGCATACTGGGGCTCAATAGCTCATATTTACAACCCTCCGCACAATTCATTAGAGGGTACGATAGCACTGCCCGTACAGTCATGGGAATGTTAGAAGTTGATATCGAATTTGGAAGCATGATCATGTCCGTCCCATTCCAAGTACTTGATGTCCCTGCTTCATTCAACTTACTTTTGGGCCGACCTTGGATCCACAGTTCCAACGCGGTGCCTTCCACTCTCCATCAGTGCGTCAAGATCAGAAACGGGGACGAGATAGTCACTATCATGGCTGAAAATGTCACCATCCACAGAAATGGGGGACAACCCGTTCACCAAATCCAACACGGGATAGAAGATGCCACTCTCTCCGGCGTCAACACCATTGACAAAGAAGGGGGAAACAGACAGTGGGTTCCCAGCAATCCTAAAGTCCTCCGCATGATGAGGAACATGAATCACTTTCCCGGTCTCGGCCTAGGGAAACATCAACAAGGGATATTACACCCCGTGGAAGTTCCTTTTGTCAAGAACAAGTTTGGTCTGGGATACGAGCCTACCAAGGATGACTTGAAGTGCGAGCAAGCAGTCAAGAATCAAAGGACCCAAGCTCGCAAAGAAGGTCGACGATATGAAATCCCCAACTTGAGGCCTTACCGCAACATACTAAACGGTTATTTTGTTCGCCAAGGGGAAGATGTCCCGTACATGATCTTTCCCGAACCGTGGGTTAACGACAAGGGCGTCAGAAAGCCCGGTCTCGAGATCTTCACCGACTGTGAAATATCGGCACTAGAAAGGGAACCTACTCCAATGTCACCCCGAGAGTGGTGGGGCAAGAAAGTGACTATAGAGTCCGAGGTAGAGGTTACCGTGGGGGAAGAACTATCCGATCTAGCCTCCATGTTCGAAGAATTTACCATCATGGACAATTGTCAAGTCAACGCCATCTCCGACAACACAGAAATGGAGAGCCCATCTATCAGTGAGATCCCACCAAGCTCCGAGCCAATAAACAACTGGTATTCAACGAAGGGGCCCATAGTATCCGAGGATTTCTTGATCCAAGAAATGGGTTGCATACCCCGCACAACAACAAAGGAAGAGCGGCTCACACTTACTTTTGAGTCCGAGAGTGTTTCTAATGCCCTCACCCAAGATGATGTGGAGGCAATAGCCGAGCATGTGTTTCCTTTCTTTGCTAATGAAAAATTCGATATTTCTGAGTACCCCAAGATTGCAAACATCATAAATGATGAATTAACTAATAACGAACTTAATGAACATGTTAATAACGATTCAAATTATGATGAAATAGACCACGAAAACATAACATACCTAAATGAACTAGCTCAACAGGTTCGTTGTCATGGTGAAAATGGTCCAGGGGCTGATGAAGAATTGCATACTGTTAATCTGGGTACCGACGAAGAGCCGAAAGAAACGAAGATTGGCAGCTTCTTCAAGGGGGAAGACAAAGACAGACTGACTGCACTGCTCAGAGAATTTGTGGATGTATTCGCATGGTCATACAAAGACATGCCGGGTTTGGACAGAAAGGTCGCAGAGAACAGAATTCCGATCAGAGAGGACGCCAAGCCAGTAAAGTAAAAGCTCAGAAAGATCAAGCCAGAATGGTCTCTACAAGTCAAAGAAGAGATTGAAAAGCTCCTCAGTGTGGGTTTCATCAAAGTCGTTGAGTATCCAACTTGGCTAGCCAACATTGTGACAGTCAGAAAGGCAAACGGCAAGGTTCGAGTTTGTGTGGACTTCCGGGATTTGAACAAAGCTTCCCCGAAAGATGATTTTCCACTACCAAACATCGACATGCTCGTCGATTCAACTGCCAACTATGAAGTCCGCTCATTCGTGGACGGGTTTACCGGTTACAATCAGATTCTCATATCCGAAGAGGATCTACACATGACAGCTTTCACAACTCCGTGGGGGACCTTCTGCTTCACAGTCATGCAGTTCGGACTAAGGAACGCTGGGGCTACCTACCAGAGGGATGTTACTGATTTATTCCACGATATGATTCATAAAGAGATCGAGGTCTATGTAGACGACATGATCATCCATTCAAAGGGAACCAACGGTCAACATTTGATCGAACTTCGCAAGTTCTTTGAAAGGCTTCGACAACACAACATGAGACTCAATCCCGCAAAGTGCACTTTTGGGGTCATCAGAGGAAAGGTTCTTGGTTACATGGTCACTGATAGAGGAATTGAAGCCGATCCCTCCAAGATCAAGGCAATCATTGACATGCCTCCCCCAAGGACGCAGAAAGAAATCAAAGGTTTTATGGGCAGACTCCAATACATCAGTCGGTTTGTGCACCAACTCACTTCCATGTGTGAGCCAATCTTCAAGCTACTCAAAAAGAACGTGGCTCTAGAATGGACCGATGCGTGCCAAGAAGCCTTCGACCAAGTGAAGCATTACTTGAAATGCCCTCCAGTTTTGGTTCCACCACACGAAGAGAAGCCTCTCTTTCTCTATCTCACTGTCAATGATGAAGCCCTAGGGGCTATGTTAGCACAAGAACAGCGAGACTCCACAAAAGAGAATGCCATCTACTTTGTCAGCCGACGGTTTCAAGGAGCTGAAAAGAACTACTCTGTCTTAGAGAAGTCCTGTGCTGCATTGGTTTGGGTTACTCAAAAGCTCAAGCATTACATGGAGGCCTTCCCAATCAAGTTGGTAGCAAAAGTGGACCCACTCCGCTACATCTTCGAGAAGCCTTTCATGTCAACAAGAATAGCCAAATGGTATTTCATGCTCGCCGGCTACGATATCACTTACGTCACACTCAAATCCATCAGGGGGAAAGTGTTCAGTGATCGTCTTGCTGAATTTCCGTGTGACGAAGTGAAGGGGGAAGATATACAGTTCCCCGACGAGCATTTAATTTGCGCTACAACAGAGGAAAATAAGTGGCAACTTTTTTTCGATGCCGCAGCCAATAAGCATGGGTATGGCATAGGGATGTTACTTGTTGATCAAAAGGACATGTATACTCCAATTGCCATCCGCCTCGAAATTGAAGCCACTAACAACACCGCTGAGTACGAAGCTTGCATAGCGGGGCTCGAAGCAGCCCTCGAAAGAAATGTCACAAGTTTAGAAGTATTCGGTGATTCCTTGCTCATCATCAACCAGACATCCAGAAAAAGGAAGATTTAAGACTCAACCCTGCAACGGTATGGTCAACATCTCGAGGAATTAGTTGAACAATTTCAAGAAATCACCTTCAATTACCTGCCAAGGGACAAGAACCGTTTTGCTGATGCACTAGCCACCATCGCTTCACTGGTCGAAATGCCTGAGGGTAAAATGGTGAAACCCTTCAAAATTGCCCGACAAAACAGTCCGGCATACTGCATGAGTATTGCGATCAACGAGGTCCAAACAAACTCCCCGTGGTACGCAGATATCATGAATTTCCTCAAGGATGGTGCTTATCCCGAGAACAGCAATAAGAAGTCTCAAATGGCATTGCAAAGACTAGCCTCCCGATATGTACTGATTGGGGACAGAGTCTATAAAAGGCATCACGAGGGTATAAATCTCCTATGCGCAAATGAGACCGAAGCTCAAGAAATAATGCATGAGACCCACGAAGGTGAATGTGGGCCCCACATGAACGGGTTTATGTTGGCCAAGAAGATACTCCGCATGGGTTATTATTGGAGTACCATGGAAAGGGACTGCATCGAGAAAGTCAAGAGGTGCGCCAAATGCCAATTCCATGCCAATCTACAGCACGCTCCACCTTCACAGCTTTACAATATGACCACGCCTTGGCCTTTCTCTTGTTGGGGCCTAGAGATCATCGGCAAAGTTCACCCTATTGGAAGCAATGGACAATCTTTCGTCCTAGTAGCTGTGGACTATTTTACAAAGTGGGTCGAAGCACAGGCTTACCGAGTTCTCAACGCCAAGAAAGTGGCCGAATTCGTGAAAACCCACATCATGTGCCGATACGGCGTTCCTCATGTGATCATCTCAGACAACGGCTCTCACTTCGAGGAAGAGATGGACGCACTCCTGGTAGAATACAAGATCACTAAGCACAAGTCATCTCCATACCGCCCTCAAGCAAACGGCAAGGTCGAGGCAGCTAATAAGACAATCGAGACCATTGTGAAGAAAATGGCCTCCACTGGAAGGGATTGGCCCGAAAAGTTACCTCTAGCATTATGGGACTACCGCACGTCAATACGGACAGCGACTGGAGAAACTCCTTATGCACTGGTATATGGTTCCGAAGTTGTGCTACCAATAGAGCTCAAAGTTCCGCCCCTGCGGGTCCTCTTCGAGAACCAAGTCAATGAAGTCGATTGGATGCAAAGTCGATATGAACAGCTGGCCCTACTCGACGAGAAAGGATAAGGGCAATCGAGCGTACGAGGTCTTATCAACAAAGAATGTCTAGGGCTTTCAACAAAAAGGTGAAGCCCCGAAACATCAATGTGGGAGATTTGGTCCTAAGACAACACCCTCCTAATGCCATGAACCCCCTTGGAAAATGGGGACCCCGATGGGTTGGTCCGTACGTAGTCAAGAAGATACTAAGTGGCGGTGCAGTCCGACTTGTGGATTTAGATGGAGATCAACTGCCAAAGGAAGTCAACCTCGACAAATTAAAGATGTTCTACGTCTAATAAACGAAGACCATAACAAAAAAAAAAAAAAAAAAAAAAAAAGCTCGCTAGGTTGAAAACCCGCAAGGGCGGCCTAGGCAAAAATTAGAGCATGTGCAAAAAAGAAGCCCGGTAGATTGAAAACCCGAAAGGGCGGTCTAGGCAAAAAACAGGGTGCACACAAAAAAAAAATAAAAAAAAATGGTCTTCGTTTATTTGAACTACGGAGACCTGAGCCTCTACACTGGAGGAACGTAGGCAACCTTCGGGTGCGGTCTAAAACATAAACAAATACCCAAATCATTCTCAAATTAACGAGATGCAATTTTTATTCATCCACTAAATCATTATTATCATTACAAAGAAAATTTTGAGCTACTAAAAGACATTAAAACATTAAATCCTAAACAAGTGGTCTATTCTAATTGCAATCTCTTGGGGGTGCTAGGAAAAATCTAATTTTCTCTTGGCCTTTGAAGGACCACCCGAACGACCATCAATCCTACTCTTCTTTGGAGGCCTAGGGACACTGATGCGGACCAATATCTTCTGCGCAACCGAACGCCTCCGAGCATAAAAGGCATCCAAAGGAGTACCGAAAGGATCGGTCAGGATATTGTTCACATCAGCAGCAGCTTCCTTGTACCTCAAAGCACTGCTGGGCTCAAAATCCCTTCCTAGCAACTCTGCCCGAAGAGCATCTACCCAAGTAATGCCACGGTAGATGGTACCAAGTAAATGATCCAAGTAACTCTCGGGAAGAAAAATGCTGCCCCGGTGCAATAGAGCGGAGACCCAACGATCACGATCATCTCCCCAAGCCAACTGAAGCTCATTCGAGAAGTCCAGACCCATATAAGAAACTGGACGAAGTACCCCATTCTTCGGAAAAGGAATTATTTGCTGACGACCGAACTGTCTCAAAACCCGTACTGGCTGGTAAAACGAAGAGTTCCTCAATCCGGGTAAAACCACATGCTGGAAACCGAAAGTCCACTCCACAAAAGGGCGAAGACCCCAAGGACACCACTCAACATCAGCTGTGAGACGAGAAGTAAAAAACTCCTCCAACCCTCTTCGGTCAAATCCCTAATCAGCAACCGTCGCCTATGAACAGCAAAAGGAGAAAGGTCGCCATCCGCCGCATAAAGCCTGAAATGCTCCCGAAGCCATATGGTTAAAAGCAAGGGGCTTCCTCATTGCATCTCGCCTGTACGGTGCAACTCGTCCAAACCATGCAAGGTCTCTCCTACAATAAGCGGAACTATGCTAAACCGCTGACCTTTCGCCTGCAACACTATCTCAGCCAACTGCGCATCCGCAGTACCCAGAGGAGTGATAAACAAAACCTAACTGAAAAGGCAGACAGCCATGGCATTCCTCTTAAAAGACTGAACCGCGACATCTTCCGAATGCAAACTGAAGAACATCGGAAGCTCAGTTATGTCAACAACGGTCCCGTGCATCATCTTCTTCACTTTTCCGACAGGGAGATTCAGAATGTCAACCCAAGAATCAACAACACCGCGGTAATACTTGGGGACGGCAATCCGACCGGCCAAAGGCATACCCAAAATGGCCCCAAAGTCATCAACGGTCGGCACCATTTCATTAGCCGAAAAATTGAATGTATGGCAATCACAATCCCAAAAGGCTGCAGCAGCCTTCAATAAGTCCCAATCCGGCTTCAATGTCCGCAAAGTGAAGAGAATTCGAAGCCCGAAATCTTTGATGAAGGCATTTTTGGGATGGGTCTTAAAATAATACACGAAGGTCGACAAATCCTTCTCGTAACTCTTGACAACCTCGGCATCAAGACTAAAAAGGTTGGAGGCCATGGGAAAGAAGGTTATAAGCAAGATTGGGTAATAAATGGTGTTCAAAAATGGCAGAAAAGGGCTGTTGGAATCGAATTGTCGACCAGAAGCTGATATTATAGCTGTTGGGGGATCTTTTAGCCAGCAAATATCAGGCCTTGAATTTCGCCTCCCAGAGGCGCGCGCCTCCCGACACCGGGCTACAAGGCGCGCGCGTCCCGTGTCCGAGAGAGGAAGCGCCCGCGTCCCAGGCATAAGAAGGCTCCAGAAATGGCCCTTGTCAGCTCAAGAAGGAAGCCCAGGCACGTTCAAACGCCCTCTATCTACAGAAAAGATCAATCCCACCAACAAGAGAAGCTCAAAACGATGACATCAAGCACTCGGAAGGGCACACATTAATTTGGTCCGCCCTTAAAGCAGGTCTAAAAACTGAAATATGATAGAAACTCACACTCAAAGTAGGCTGTCTTTCATTATTCTCAAAGATCAATTTTTACAATTCATCCCCAACACAAAGCATTCCGCAGTCAACTGTGCCCGCACCCCATCAAAAGTCAAAGTCAAACAGTCAACATCAAAGTACGACTCACGACAACAACTTGGTCCGGGATGATCCACGGAATCACTACTTCTTCATCAAACAAGACCTACATCCGTTCAAAGCAAACGGTCCTCCGGGTCCCGCACTAAAGCAAACGGTCCTCCGGGTCCCGCACCAAAGCAAACGGTCCTCCGGGTCCCGCACCTCAGCAAACGGTCCTCTGGGTCCCGCACCTCAGCAAACGGTCCTCCGGGTCCCGCACTTCAGGAAACGGTCCTCCGGGTCCCGCACTTCAGCAAACGGTCCCCCGGGTCCCGCACTTCACCAAACGGTCCTACGGGTCCCGAACTTCAGCAAACGGTCCCCCGGGTCCCGCACTCCAGCAAACATATCCCGCTTCCAGCAAACGGATCCCGCACTTCAGCAAACGGTCCCCCGGGTCCCGAACTTCAGCAAACGGTCCTCCGGGTCCCACACTTCAGCAAACGGTCCTCCAGGTCCCGAACTTCAGTAAACGGTCCCCCGGGTCCCGAACTTCATCAAACGGTCCTCCGGGTCCCGCACTTCAGCAAACGGTCATTCGGGTCCCACAATTCAGCAAATGGTCCTCCGGGTCCCGCACTTCAGCAAACGGTCCCCCGGGTCCCCGCATTTTTGCAAACGGTCCCCCGGGTCCCGCACTTCATCAAACGGTCCCCCGGGTCCCGCACTTCAGCAAACGGTCCCCCGGGTCCCGCACTCCAGCAAACAGATCCCACTTCCAGCAAACGGATACCGCACATCAGCAAACGGTCCCCCGGGTCTCGAACTTCATCAAACGGTCCTCTGGGTCCCACACGTCAGCAAACGGTCCCCCGGGTCCCGCACTTCAGCAAACGGTCCCCCGGGTCCCGCACTTCAGCAAACGGTCCCCCGGGTCCCGCACTCCAGTAAATAGATCCCGCTTCCACGAAACGGATCCCGCACTTCAGCAAACGGTTCCCCGGGTCCCGAGCTTCAGCAAATGGTCCTCCGGGTCCCGCACTTCAGCAAACGGTCCTCCGGGTCCCACACTTCAGCAAAGGGTCCCTCGGGTCCCGCATTTCAGCAAACGGTCCCCCGGGTCCCGCTCTTCAGCAAACGGTCCTCCGGGTCCCGCACTTCAGTAAACGGTCCCCCGGGTCCCGCACTCCAGCAAACAGATCCCGCTTCCAGCAAACGGATCCCGCACTTCAACAAACGGTCCCCCGGGTCCCGAACTTCAGCAAACGGTCCTCCGGGTCCCACACTTCAACAAACGCTCCCCCGGGTCCCGCACTTCAGCAAACGGTCCCCCAGGTCCCGCACTTCAGCAAACGGTCCTCCGTGTCCCGCACTTCAGCAAACGGTTCCCCGCGGGTCCCGCAATTCAGCAAACGGTCCCCCGGGTCCCGCACTCCAGCAAACAGATCCGGCTTCCAGCAAACGGATCCCGCACTTCAGCAAACGGTCCCCCGGGTCCCGAACTTCAGCAAACGGTCCTCCGGGTCCCGCACTTCAACAAACGCTCCCCCGGGTCCCGCACTTCAGCAAACGGTCCCCCAGGTCCCGCACTTCAGCAAACGGTCCTCCGGGTCCCGCACTTCAGCAAACGGTCCCCCGGGTCCCGCACTCCAGCAAACAGATCCGGCTTCCAGCAAACGGATCCCGCACTTCAGCAAACGGTCCCCCGGGTCCCGAACTTCAGCAAACGGTCCTCCGGGTCCCGCACTTCAACAAACGCTCCCCCGGGTCCCGCACTTCAGCAAACGGTCCCCCAGGTCCCGCACTTCAGCAAACGGTCCTCCGGGTCCCGCACTTCAGCAAACGGTCCCCCGGGTCCCGCACTCCAGCACACAGATCCCGCTTCCAGCAAACGGATCCCGCACTTCAGCAAACGGTCCCCCGGGTCCCGAACTTCAGTAAACGGTCCTCCGGGTCCCGCACTTCAGCAAACGGTCCTCCGCGTCCCGCACTTCAGCAAACGGTCCTCCGGGTCCCGCACTTCTGCAAACAGTCCCCCGTGTCCCGCACTTCAGCAAACGGTCCCCCGGGTCCCGCAATTCAGCAAATGGTCCCCCGGGTCCCGCACTTTAGCAAACGGTCCCTCGGGTCCCGCACTCAAGCAAACCGATCCCGCTTCCAGCAAAGGGATCCCGCACTTCAGCAAACGGTCCCCCGGGTCCCGAACTTCAGCAAACGGTCCTCCGGGTCCCGCACTTCAGTAAACGGTCCTCCGGGTCCCACACTTCAGCAAACGGTCCTCCGGGTCCCGCACTTCAGCAAACGGTCCCCCGGGTCCCGCACTCCAGCAAACAGATCCCGCTTCCAGCAAACGGATCCCGCTATTGGCAAAGCCGCTCACACAGGGAGCGCACCCTTACCTCTCAAAGCCGCTCACACAAGGAGCACACCTCTATCCCCCGTAATTTCAAATTCCTGCTTTTATCAAGTCTTTTCCTTTTCTTGGTGATGTCCTAGGCGGATGTCTGTCTTTCGTCGGCGCGTTTGCTTCGCAATCCACGCCGTCGAGGGGCTCTATAGACACCCCGCCTTGGACCGCTCACCCCGATTGCACACTTGATTTTGTGTTTCTCCCTCTTTTAAGTGTTTCCTGTTAGTTTCTGTTACTTTGGTTAAGTTCCAGACGGACTCCGTTAAGTCCCAGGGCTAAACTGAATAACAGTTTTAACTTTCTAGTCCATTCTGTCAAAAGTCGCTTCTCAGAGTCGCGCGCCTCCGCCCCTTGAGGCCAGACGCGCGCGCCTTCCGCCGCCTAGTTGGGATGCGCGCGTTTCTGGGGCGTGTCAGTTACATATTCTTCCCAAGAATCTCTCCATTGCTCATTTTATATGATTTTGCCCGGGAAACTGATCTTTGTGACTCCGTTTTGGCACCAAAAAACATCACTTTTCAACTATAAAAACCCCTCCAATCCATCATTGGAGGGGGACTTTGAAAATCATTATTGGAGGACTTGGAAAAATCATCACTTTAGATTTTTTACTCACTTTTTGCCTAGGCTTTTCCTTTAGGAGTTCTTCAACAAAAGTACTCAACCTCTTATTCAAGGCTTTACAAGAGGTTCTCTTTTCGAAGGATACTATAGGTAAATATCTTAAGCACTTATCTTCTTTTTCTTCTTCTTCTTCTTCTTCTTCTTCTTCTTCTTCTTCTTCTTCTTCTTCTTCTTCTTCTTCAATCAAATGTGCAATCACTCAAAACCATTTGGGACATGACACCAACGGTCCTTTCATTACATTGAATTGGCCTAGGAGTCATCTCCCTACATTTCAAACTCTAAAACCCCTTTTTATCATCATTTTAATAGGAAGAACACATTTCGTAACCTAACCCCCGAACCCCTCTGTTAGTACCCGGCCTGAAAATGAGTTTATTGGGACTTTCCCAAAAATACAAGGACTTTATAGGAATTAGAAACCTTGCAAAGACTTGTCCCGGATTCCCAAAATATCTCATTTATGACAAAATCTATCAAATTAGGTAACAAATGGTTTCCTTAAAACCATGCAGAAACCCTAGCTTAAGAATCAAGTCAGCCGGCAACCTTGGCCACGCGGCCAACCTTGCTCCGCGTTGATCTTGGCCACGTGGCCACTATTGTCACCTGCTTCAACCATGGCCAGGCGGCCAACCTTGCGCCGGATGATCTGGACCATCAGATCTTCCCCTCAGTTTACTATTTAAACCTATTCCATGCTATTGGTTTAAGGATCCGATTTTGAGAGCTCTAAGTACGAATTTTGGAGTTCTTAAACAATATTTTGCTCTCTAATTAGCATTCAAACCTCCAAGAAGATCCAAGGTTTATTTCTTGCCAACATAGGTAAGTTTTCTAACTTTTTCTTCGTGTTCTTGCATTATTTTAATGTAGATCTTTTATATTCATGTTCGTACATGTTTATTCATAGTTTCTTCATATTCTTTGCATGCTCATTCATATGTTCATAATATGTTCTTCGCATGTTCTTCGTGTTCATAGATTAAAACCTTATTTATGCTATATTTAGGGTTGCGATCTTCATAATCACATGTTATTTCATAGCCGATGATGATCGAGGGTTCATCAACCCGAGGATGATCTAGGAACTACTTCTAAACCCTAATCTTTAGGTAAATTCCCCTTCATTATGCATGATCCCGATTCTTCTGCCTATTCTAATTCTCTGGGAACTACGCTGACCTGAGCTTCTCACATTGAGAGGAACGTAGGCAATCTTCGGATCCGGTCTAAATCACTAACACACTACTAACACATTCATCATGATAGAAAGACCGATCAATTCGGGTAATAGGAGTGATAACGTCCAATATTCTTCTCTTGTTGTAATTTGACCCCCGAACCCACTAAAAATGCTTTTTTCAATGTTTTGGCTTTAATTAAAACGGCGTGGCGACTCTCATAATTTTAATGTCGTTAAGGATATTCCCTTTGTAAATAAAAATACTCACAAGATACTTCCCATGCGTCGCTTCATCGGAAAGGGGTATTCACACCCTCATCCCTAAGAATCTCTGTTTTCGTAAATCAAACTTAGGCTCATAAACATTAGGTTTTCTTACGTTCCTCAAAAACGTGGGTGGCGAGTCTAAAACACAATTAGACATCCTAGGATAATTCACGCGCTCTAGCCAAGCCGTGGTTCCCCCAGGGTATCTACATTCATCAGCAGCTTCATCAGCAACATGAGTGTCTGTAGTTTGATCAAGTGATGCAAGCTGGTCTTCATCAACAGGTTGAGTATCTGAAGGTTTTTCAACAATATTTTCAACAGATTTATCAGCAGAGCCATGCTCAGAGCCATCACTAGCTAGTACTGAGTCAGAAAATTCTTCAGCAGATGACACAGAGGTAGGAGCAGTACCTATTTGAGTTTGATCAGAAGAAGGCTTTTTAAAGACTATGCTTATCGGCATTTTGTCCAACTCATTGATTGAGTCAGAAGAACTAGTGAGAGTGTCATCAGCAGCCTTGTGAGCGCAAACAAAGTCAGCAACATCATCAGAGCTACTGGGAGAAGGAATTGGAGTGACTGCGGGTTGCTCGGCAGGAGTTCTGGAAAGAATTGCTGCAGATTCTTGTATCAAATCAATGGTGGCTTTCTTCACTTTCTGCAAGAATTGATCAGCAAGGTGACCAGCAGAGATGGTTTCATTATCATTGTAGATCAGTAAATCATCATTATCTTCTGGTCTTCCCAATTGATAGGGATCAGATTCCCAGAAGTTTGACTGCTGATTAAATACATCAGCATAGGCGACCCAAACACTTTGAACCATCAAGTCTTGACAAATTCTATATTGGAAGAGGTAGACTTGATTCCAGGGAAGCGGCAGCAGATCAAAGAAGCACTCAAAGTTTAATCTGAGCTCAGTTTCTGATAACCTTTGAAATTTTCGAAGAAGAACAAACTTCTCTTTGAACAGATCAGTAAGATTGTTCAGGCTTGAATAATCCACATAATCAACAACCCTGCCAGAAGGTACTGACTCCTTTCATTCCTCATGAAACTGGAGCAGTCGGCGAATAAAGTGATGGAGATGATCAATGGGAAACACCCAATTCTTTGGTAGGACCTTGTTAGTGAAGGACCAATGGTTGCGATAGAAAGAATGGAAAGTGGGGTTTCTTACTGGTCTGCATCTTCTTACAACAGCAGATTTCTTCAATACATCGGCAATAGGGTCTTCAGTAAGGTCTTCTACTTCAGCTTTAATCACAGGAGAAGTCAGTGAAATACCAGAGATAAGTGATGGAGCAAATCTTATCATTTTGGCTCTAGGATCAGAAGCTGGAATTGTCACAGACTGAACATGATCAGCATGATTTGGCTTTCAAATGGCAAATGGTTCACCGGCAGATATGATTTTTGACTTTTTGAATGGCTCTTTATCAGCAGCCTTGACTAACTTCCTTTTTCTAGGAGCAGCAGGAGTTGAGTCAGCAAGGATCCTGTCGGTAGAAGGAGCAGGAGTGGAAACGTCGGTAGGAGCAACAGTAGCAACCTTAACCACTTTCTTTGCCTTTTTCTTTTTCGGAGAACCATCAGCTTGAATAACTACTGTGCCGGTAGAAGCCTTCTTGGTGATCCTATTCCAATCGTAAAGCTTGAAAGATTTGAGTTTTTCAAAGTCAAAACTTGGAGGTGCTGGGGAAGCTCTAACGATCGCTGAGTTGCGCCTCAGGATAGTGCTAATCAGCATATAATGGCATCCCTTACCAGGGTGAGCCTTGTTCTTTCTTCTATCCTCCTTCCATTTAACAGCAGCAATAGCAATGACCCTAAACAGGTAGGCACACCAGTTGAATTCTTCTTGCAACACAATGGCTGCCATTGCTTCAAACTGTATATCGGTAACATGGCTGTGAGAGCCAAATCTGCAGACCAAGCATCTGTCAACAATCTCAGCAAGTGCATAGAATCTCCTCCTGTAACGAGCCTTCAGATGATTATCTCCACTAAGCCTAGGACCGGCTCCTCTCATTAGAGTCCATGCCTTGTCCAAGGTCTTGTCATCAGTAATGGAGTCAACACCCTCATTCCCAAGTAAAGGAAATACTTCTGAAATAGACGAATAGATACAGAGATAGGAACGCCTGCGACGGAGGAGTTAATGGAGACGAAAGTACAAGGGTCATTTGGAGCAGTGATGACTGAGGCATTTGAGAAGAACTCTTGTACTTGATTCAGAAAGATGAATTCAATCCCTGTCAGAGAGATGAAGGAATCGAGTAGAGAGCCAATCAATAAATTTCTTCAAGAAATCCCCATCGGCTGAGTCGTCAAAGAACAGAGAGTCAATGTAGCCTCCATAGATATCCTTCTCATTGCTAGACATTTTCTGCAAAAACACTCAAGAAATCTCACAAGTTAAAATCAGATAAATCAAAATAAGTTTGGAAAGCAAGTGTAAAATCATCAAGTAGTTACCAGAGACTAGAGTAAGATCAGTTGAAAACTGGTAGGAAATACGAGATGATGAAGGTGAACATAAGAAACAGGGAGAGTGAAGAGCGAAAAGAATAAGAAGAGTTTTAAGTGAAGCTTTTATATGTTATGGAAGAAAGAGAGAGAATAGGAAGGGTTTGCATGGGAGAAAGATAATTAATGATGAGTTTAACTGTAGAGAGTATATCGGAGTACGTGCACACACAATAAATTTAATGCGCGCACTGGACGGTTTTAAAATAGACGGTTAAACTTAGGAGAGAGAAAGGGTAAAGAAGGCAATAATAATATAGTAAGCATAAAAGTTACCGTATTGATTTATCACAAGGATTTAGGATAAATCTTTGACACGATTTGGGTAAGGCAGTGCACACACGTGTCAGAGAGATGGTGTGACCGATTTGACCTTTGATTTGACTTTGCTTACGTCATGTGTCAGAGAATCCTTATCCGTTAAGAGGAGATCTGCCGATAAATTTTGAATTTTGGTAGATCGGCAAGACAAAATTTGACAAGATGTTGATCGGCAAGATATTATCGGCATAATGTTCATTGGCAAAACATAGTTGCTTTGCTGATTTGATCGACAGACTAACACAGGTAACAAAGTTAGCACAATTTTAACCATATAAATAAATCATACCTAGTTCACCTCTGAGGAATTCAAATCTTTTCTGATCTAAGGGCTTTTTCAGTATTTCTGCTCTTTGGAAGTCGGTATGAACCTTGAGCAGCACAACATTTCCCTTTTCTACATGTTGTTTCAGAAAATGGTATTTGATGTCTATGTGTTTGTTTTTAGAGTGCATGACCGGATTGTTTGATACTGAGATAGCAGATTGATTGTCACAGTAAATGGGACAAACTTGAGATGGAACTCCATAGTCAACCAGCTGCTGCTTCATCCAAAGTATCTGTAAACAGCAACTTCCGGCAGCTACGTACTCAGCTTCAGTAGTTTAAGTGGAAATTGATGCCTGC
Source organism: Campanula takesimana (assembly GCA_026119855.1). Taxonomy (NCBI): domain Eukaryota; kingdom Viridiplantae; phylum Streptophyta; class Magnoliopsida; order Asterales; family Campanulaceae; genus Campanula; species Campanula takesimana. Next base: position 369,271 of record JAOWBW010000121.1, on the reverse strand, counting down.
TTTTTACAAGACCAAGACACCAACCGATCACCAAGAAATTGGCATGTTCCACTTGTACTTTTTCTGGTTACCCTACAAGCTGCAAAGTCTGCATCTGAATAACCTATTAGATTAAAAGATGAATCTCTAGCATACCATAATCCAAGGTTAGCAGAACCACATAAGTATTTAATAATGCGTTTTACTGCTTGCAGATGGGATTCCCTAGGGTCAGCTTGAAACCTAGCACATACACAAACAACAAACATGATATCTGGCCTACTGGTAGTTAGATAGAGGAGTGAGCCAATCATACCTCGGTAGACAGTCATATCTACCTTCTTACCGGACTCGTCCTTACCTAAATGAATGTTAGTGACCATTGGTGTGCTTTGAGAATGAGCATTAGCCAAACTTTTTGATTAATTCTTTTGCATACTTAGCTTGACTGATGAATAATCCCTCATTGGTTTGCTTGACTTGAAGTCCAAGGAAATATGTTAGCTCACCCATCATGCTCATCTCGAACTTGCTCTGCATTAGCTTCTCAAATCTCTTGCAAAGTGATTCATTTGTAGAACCAAAAATAATATCATCGATATATATTTGAACAAACAATGAATGACCCTTATGCTTGGCAACAAATAAAGTAGTATCGATTTTACCTCGAGTGAAACCTAAGCCATCACTAAGTAAGAACATAGAAAGGGTTTCATACCATGCCCTTGGAGCTTGCTTCAAGCTATACAGAGTTTTCTTCAATCGATAGACATGATTAGGCTTCTTAGAGTCCTCAAAACCAGGTGATTGTTCAACCTAAACAAGTTCTTGGAGTTTTCCATTCAAGAAGGCACTTTTCACGTCCATTTGATATAGCTTGAATTCTTTGAAGGCAGCATAGGCTAAGAAAAGTCTTATAGCTTCCAATCTTGCAACCAGAGCAAATGTCTCGTCGTAGTCAATCCCTTCTTCTTGACGGTAGCCTTTAGCAACTAACCTTGCTTTGTTTCTAGTGATATTCCCAGCTTCATCCAACTTGTTCCTGTAGACCCACTTTGTACTAATAACTTGCTGAGAAGTTGGTCTTGGCACAAGTTGCCATACTTTGCATCTTTCAAACTGATTCATTGTTGGTGTCGGTGCCCTAGGCACGTTTGTTAAACGTTGTATAAGTTATCATTTTATTCATAATGATAAAGAGATAATAAGATTATTATTATGGCTCGTGTTTGCTTATAATAATCTCCGTCCCTAGAGCTTGTTAAGCACTAGTATAAAGGCTAAATGATCATGGGATGATCATGTTAGATTTATGGGTACTTGTTTGGAACAAGGTACTGGACATGACCCGCGGTATGAGATTTATGTCATGGTCGATGTCATATATAAATCTCATATTAGTTGTGTCATTTGAATCCTTAGACATGAAGTTATTATAGTCTTCTACTTAATGAAGATTATGTTTGACATATTCAAACGCTGCCTTAACACGGTAGTTATAAAGTGTATGATTGGCATGATTGGATTCACGTAGGGAAGAATAATAAGCTAAATGGATTTGTCCCTCTTCGGAGAGATGTCAAGCTTGGGCCCCTCGAAGGAATGATGTTGGTGAAATGTTTGGCCAAACTCAAATGGATTGATTGGATCAATATCATTTGGATTATCAACATATTCGGAATCGAGAAAGTATTGAACAATACAAGTTGACTTGTTGACCATGACTTGTGTTCAATGACATCGTGGACAAAGGGATTGTGACATGTTCTAAAAGGAATGCGAACTTGTATCTAGTTACACTATTTGGGTAGGTATGACGGTTTGCTAGAACCTAATCATATCTTATGGGTTCATGTTTGAACCCATTGCCAACTTAGTGTAATCCTAGAGGGTCACACACAAATAGAACGAATCGTAAAGGACTAAATGGGAATTATGGAAAAATATCAGTGTTTGGCTCTGGCACGGTCGTGCGCCTTAAAATGGCACGGTCGTGCCATAAATCCAAACCAAGGCAAACCTGTCGACATGATTGGCACGACTGTGCCAAATTACCAAGCACGACCGTGCCGAAAATGGGCGGCTGGGGAATTCGCGCGGACTAGATGGCACGACCGTGCCAGATTGTAGGGCACGACCGTGCCAGTCAAGTCGGCCAGAATTCTTTGTTGCCTAATTTGGTGACGGGATTTAGGTTTCCTAAGTCCTTAAGGGTTAAGGATTAGGACCTATTTAAGGATCCTTTCAGCAGTCATTAAGCACATGATTATGAGTGCCTCCAAAAGGTTTTGGGAGGTTATTTTCTTGTTCTAAGATCCCAAAAGTGAAGAACAAGAATATTCATAATTCCATATAGTTCTTACAATTGTGAAAGCGTGTTTCATAATTTGGTCTAGCAACCAAGATCAAGTGTTCTTGATATTCGTTCGTGGTGTGGATACCTCTAGAGGGTGAAACTTATCATCTTCATAGTTCGTGATTCTTGCTTTGTTCGTGATCAAGATTTCAAGCCTCCATCGAATTCAAGGTTGTAAAATCGAAGGCATTAAGGGTTAGTATTCTACTATTCATTATGTTGTATTTGACTTAATCATATGAATGGATCTATGGGCTTTGAGTTTCATAAATTTTAAATACTTAATTCCGCTGCGCATGTTACTACGAAACCCAAAAGTGGTATCAGAGCCCCGTTCATGTTGATTATTTCAATACTAAGATCATGTTGTGTGTATATAAATTGTTTATGTGCCTAGCATGATATGAATATTGGATTACGTGATGTTTATGTGTTATATGATTTTATGTGGTTTATTGTTTTAGAAACTTTAATCGCACTATTCAATCGCAATTAAAATTATGGTGGATTTAAAATTGTTTGGATTATCAATTTTTGATTGGATCAAAGTTTTGATATTCTAGGGATTCAAGAATAAATCGTTTATTCAAGGTTTTGATAATCATGGTGATTAGGATCACCAAGAACACCAAATCCTAATTGAATCGGGAAAAAAATTTTTGAGATAAATTTTGGAACTTTAAAAATTTGGATTTTTCGCAAGGGGTCCGACCGGACCCAAGCCTTGACCCGGCCGGACCTAGGGTTTGGCGCGGGGGTAAGGTTTGGGTTTTGGGTGTGGATCTTGGGTTTAAATCTCCTATTTGTTTTAGTCTTGTGATTCTAAGATTAGTTCACGGTTTGGATGGCTAATCTACGTTCATCGAGATTGTGTTTCCCAAACTTGATCGCAATCAAGGTTTCAAAGATAAAACGAAATTAGAATTATGAAGAGTTCATAATTGCTAAAATTGAGAAACAAAGTTCTTGATTCATTGATTGGAGATCCATGTGGAATTGTGAATGCAATTGGCCTACGTTCATCGAGACCATCTATTGCTTAGTTTCGGCCACATGGACTACTTTCTTGGTTTCTTGAATTAGTGCGGAATTGTGGTTGCTAATGGCTTAGTTCGGCCGCACTTCTTGTTGTCTTGATTTGGAGATGATGACCAAAGTTCAAATAATCTCATCCTCATAATTATAGAGAAACTAATGACACATAAATGTTGTGCTTAAATTAATGGAGATTAATTTAGTGGCTAAACTTGATGCGTAACATGTTTATCTTGTGTGCTCATAAATATGTTGTATTCTATATATGATGAACCTTCAAAGAAAGTTTTAAGTCCTCTTGCCATGCCATGATTAAGACACTTGTTAGTGCATGGGTAATTTTAATGTGGGTTCGCCCTAGCGAGGTACATTGACTTTATCTATGTATGAGCAAGATGGATGATGTGGGCACGCCCTAGCGAGGCACATCAACCATGCGTTTAAAATGGTTGGACTTAATAAGGCGTCAAAACAGTTTTGGGCCTAGGCAAAAGATGAGATTAAACATGCTTTTGAAATTGGATCACTAAGAATCATATTGGATATGATTGACAAGAAATTGTCTACCTAATTAATTTGATTTTGAGCGGTCCGCCTCCGTGGACTCAAGATTAAATTAAAGTTGGATCTTAGCCCAATTTAAAAGAGTCTCATGAAAGGATCTAAGAGTCATATGGGATATGATTGACAGGGTTGTCTACCTAATTAATTTGATTTTGTGTAATCCGCCATAGCGGACTTAGAATTAAATTAAAGTTGGATCTTAGCCCATTTAAATTATATTATACATTGGATGTATATGAAGGTTATATAATTTAGTGGGAGTATTTTTGGAAAATACATTATTTATCTCTTTAATGAGATTCGTACTTGTAAAATTTTGGAAATTTTGCATAAGTTGTAGATGACAACTAAAATCGTTGCGATTAATCCTTGTTAAGGATAAAGCTTCAAAAGAATGGCACAAACTTCATGGATTGGATCCTAAGCCTAAGAATGGTTCTAAGGCAAGAAGATGGGTTGTACATTCTTGATGGTCCTATTCCTAAAGAACCCAAATCCGGAATAGACAATCACAAGAATCATGATTATGATTCTAGGAATGTGAGTTGTCTTATGCTCACGATTATGTGCTCTTAAACTCCAACAAAATTTGGAACTTGTGGAAGCCTATTAGATAGGCGTGGAGTTGAGTTACATGTTTCAAAGAGCAATCTAAGCAAGAGAGGTATAAAACCATTATTGCATTCACTTCTTGCAAAGGAGTAAAGGGCAATAAGTGGAACCTCACACGTTTAAGATAATGACTACGTAGAGTATCTTGAGAAACTTGGGAGTCCAATTGGATTGGAGCTAGCCATGGATCTTATTCTTGATTCATTGCCTAAGAGTTATAATCACTTTGTGATGGACTATAACATGCTCAGAATGAATAAGAATTTCTTCGAGTTGCATTAACATGCTGAAAAACTGCGAAGATGAAGATATTGGAGAATGGTTCTCCAGAGCTCATGGTTCATAAGGAAAAGGGCGTTCTCCAGAGCTCATGGTTCATAAGGAAAAGGGCCAAGTGCCAAAAGAAAGGTAATACAAGAGTTGTCAAACCTAAAAGAAATAATTATGGTTAAAATAATAACTCTAATTGATGCAATTTGGTAAAAATGGCAATTGGATTGACCATTTAGAATTGTAGTCAAAATTCTGGATGATCAATAAAAGGAATGGTAGTGGGACTACCACTTGGGAATTTTATGTTATAAATTATTCTTTCTAAATTTAATTATTGGGTATTGGATACCAGAATAATTAGTAAAATGAAAGACTACTTATAGTAAAGTTTTATCTACAAACGGTAATGATGCAATGGTTGCAGCATTGTTTGTAGAACACTTGTAAAGTGACTTTACTGATGAAGTAGAAAACATTATTTTGTTAAAAGATAATGAAGGATATTAATTTCTTGTTTGGAATAAGAAAAGTGCTTTATTTTTTATGATTTACTTCATTGTGTTATCATATAAATAAATCTTATATCCTAAATCTTGAAGAACAAATTAATAAAGGCTATAACATAAATAGTTAAAATTCTTTATGCATTATTGTTTTGATCAAATAAATAAAAGATGCATATCTAAAATTCACAAAAGATTGAACTTACAAAACTATACCAAAATCGCTTTCTAAAAGTTCTCCAAAGATTTCTTCAAGCAACATTTGAAGGTCTTCGAATTGTAGGTAAAAGTCCATCTTTTCCTTTCTTTTCTACTTCATCTCATCTCTCTCTTTTACTTTAACCAAATGTGCAATCACCCAAATCACTTTGGGACATGACTCTAATGATCACCTCATCCATTGAGGTTGGTTAAGGAGTTATCTCCTACATTCCGAACTCTATTTTAAACCCCCTTTTTATAACTTAAAGAAGAAGAAGAAGAACGTTATCATTCATGTAGATTTTGATCAAGCAAGACCAACTTTAGTTGGGCGAGATGGGTGTTTCGGTACTTCCCATCTCGTAATCTAACCCCCGAACCTCAAAACAAAGAATCTCTGTTTTCGTAATCAAACTTAGGCTACAATCAATAGGTTTTTCTTATGTTCCTCAAAACATAGGTGGCGACTCTAAAAACATGTTAGACATCCTAGGATACATCACCGCTCTAGCCAAGCCGTGGTTCCCCCGGGGTATCTACAGTGGCGACTCTGCTGGGGGCATTTGAGGGTTAAACTTGCATTCTGATCAAAATCTACATCTTTTCTGGGCATTCTGTTTCCTGATGGGGGAGGCGCGCGCGTCTGGCCTTTGAAGCCTAAGGCACGCGCATCCCGCATCAAGAACCAGAATCGCCCACTTCTTCATGTTCTTCATCTTCTTCTTCTGTTATTCTGCACTAATCACTTCTGCAGGGGTTACAATATGAACATAGGACCAGGGCAATCCCCTGAGTCCAAAGTCTGACATTCTGACAGGTGTGCCCCAGAAGCGCGCGCCTCCCATAAGCATTGCGCCATGCGCGCGCGTCCCACATCAGCACTCAGAAGCGCACGCTTCTGGGTTGGTTTCCAGAACAGAAACAAGTTTCAGTGACTGAGCAGAACAGTGGGGTGTGGGCACAGTTGCCTGCATCAGAACAGAATTGAACCCTCGGACTGTTTTAATTTTGTGTTTTATTTACCGGTCACACGGGTGATTCGGGAGTTGTAATTTTATGTGCTTATGTGTTTTGTGTGTTTTTCTTTCTTTTCAAAAAAAAAAAATAAAAAAAAATAAATAAAATTTGTCACTTGTTAGACCTCACACTACATGCACATATTCCTATGAACTGCTCACTATCGAGTCGCACAAGTCCAACCCCAAACCCGTCGAGGCCCGTCCTAGAAAGTTTCAAGCTCCACCAGACCTTGGCTCTTTCGAAGCAGTAAACCTCAGCCCGTGGCGTAGTTCAAGACTACATGCCGGGGGTGACCTTTGAGCCTCATATTCAAGCCGAGCACAAACCACACACTTCTAGTTAGGGTCTAACACTCCGTGACTCAAGTCGGTTTCCATGTACCGAGATTTCCCTAAACTAATGTCTTCAAATCATACATGCCAACTTGTTGAAAGGGACGCAATAAAAATCCATCCCCAAAAGTGGTTATTTTGGACGAAAATAAAAATCCGTCCCCGCATGTATGCTTTACTACATTAATTTAGTTTAATCCCGATACATGTAGGATTCACAAGCGCGATGGAATCCGATGAGTATATGGGACCGCGAGATGGTCTATATACTAGTGTGACGATTCCATTATTTTCTTAGAAACCCCAAAAGGGATTCATTCCCTCCGACTTATAAAAAAAAAAAAAAAAAAAAAAAAAGAGTCTTTTCTTATGTGGTTCGAGTCGTGTGCCCAACTGTGTGTTCTAAGCCTCTTCATGGACCGCAAGTGTTACTCAAGACTGACAAGGGCCTCTTCTGCAATATAGGTTCAATTGGTACTTACAAAGTCTACCGGGATTCAGCAAATCGGTTAGTCCGTGAAGAGATCACTCCAACAGCTCCAACACCAACCATGACCGGCAGCAGCAACACCATGTCTCTCGAACAACTCTCAACTATGGTCCAACTCCTCCAAGAGCAAGTCTCCACCCTTAACAAGGAGGCACAAAGCAAAGACGACATTTGACAATCCCACCTCGACAGCCAAAGGGAGGCCCACGAGGCCGAAATGGAGCTAATGAAAGAAAAGCTCACCAACCTTGCCAAGGGAAAGAACAAGAACAATGATGATGAATCCGAATGGACCGAGGGTTTGTTCAAGAGTCCTTATGTCAACACCCGCACCAAGAAAATGGGGGAACCAAGTTCCGAGAACAATGAGCCCAAAATGGTGGATTCTATCATGGCCTACATCGACCAAAAATTCAATGGGCTCAACATGGGGAAAGGCTCCGACACAAGCCTTTATCAATCATCCATCCTCATGAGTACTATGGCCGCTCTTCCCGATAAGTTCAAGATGCCCGACATTAGCAAATTCAAGGGCAACTCTTGTCCTATGGCTCACATTGAGACTTATATTTGGGCAATGGTTCCGAAGAAGGTCTCCACCAAGGTGATGGCTCAATGCTTTCCTCTCACTCTCGAGGGGGCGGCAAAAGATTGGTATGCTACTCTCCCGCTCACTGTCCGTCTTGATTGGGACTCCTCCATGCTTGCCTTCAAGAACCAATACCAAGGCAACACCACTCACCGGCCCACAAGGAAAGAGCTAGAGAACACTACTCAACGAGACAATGAGTCCTTCATCGACTTCACAAGGAGATGGAATGACAAACTCTCTGAAATTGTTGAGAGGCCAAACACAAAGGAGCAAATGGACATATTTCTCAAGTGTCTCAAGATTGATCTTCGCACTCACCTAAGTGGGGCTTGCTACTCCGACTTCTCCCAAATGTATGAGGCGGGGGTACGCATGGATGACTTGCTCAAGGAGATTAAGAAGTCCACTCCTACTTACCGCTACAAGGCCGCTTCCAACTCCACAAAAGAAGCCTCGGTCAACGCCGTCACTATTGACAAGGGGAATTACAAAAAGGTTCCTCCACCTCAAGGGAAGAAGTCCCAAAGTGACCGTGTCTACACGCCTCTCCAAGGCATGACTCAAACCGAAGTGTTCGAGGTCCTCAAGGCAAAGGGTCAAGTCACACCCGTGCAAGGGTACCAACCCAAGACGATCAACTCCAATCATGCTCACCACAAATATTGTGGCTACCACCAATATAGTGGCCACACCACCGAGGATTGCTCTATTCTCCGCAATGTTATTCAAGATCTCATAGATAAGAAAGAATTTGTAGTGACTAATGACGAGCATGTCAATGTAATAGAGATAGGAGAACTCGAGGGGACCACCCATTCAATCCCAATTGTGAATGGGGGCCCCAATGTTATGAATAAACTTGACAATTCTTGTTATGTAGTGACTTATGATGAAGTAATGAGGGAAGTACTAGAGAATAGGAAAAAGAAGCAAGATGGGAACGTCAACATGCTAACTCGATCCGGTCGAGTCATAGCAAGAAACCCTTCAACTTCCGCACCGAGCTCCTCTTCTCAAAAGCCGCAAGCTCACAACGCTCCCGAAGATCCTCTACTTGTCCAACTCAAGAAAACTCAAGCCAACATCTCTATTTGGGACCTCATTGCATCCTCGAAGAAACACCGAGATCTTGTCATCCGCAATCTCGATGATACATCAGTTTCTCCCGATACTACTCCCGAGGACCTCACGGCAATGATTGGTCACATACATTTTAGCAACGTCATCACCTTTGCCGATATGGACCTTCCACCGTTTGGTTCCGACCACAACGAAGCTATTTACCTCAAGGTACGAGCAAGGGGGAGGCCCGTCTCAAGAGTCTTAGTGGACGGTGGTTCCGCGCTCAATCTCATGCCTGGTAGAATCATGGGCATACTGGGGCTTAAGGATTCTGATTTGAAGCCTTCTACTCAAGTAATCAGAGGTTATGACAGCACCGCCCGTACAGTCATGGGTATGATCGAAATTGACATTGAGTTTGGGAGCATGGTCATGTCCGTTCCATTCCAAGTGCTTGATATCCCGGCCTCGTTCAACTTACTATTGGGCCGACCATGGATTCATAGTGCTAATGCCGTACCGTCAACTCTCCACCAATGTGTCAAGATCCGAAATGGTGATGAAATAGTGACCGTAATGGCTGAAAACATCACTATCCACAGAAAAGGTGAGCCCGTCAACCAAGTCCAGCATGGTCTACCAGACTCCACTCTCTCCGGCGTCTCAATCAACGCCATTGACAAAGAAGGGGGAAACGGATCATGGACCCCCAGCAATCACAAAGTCCTCCGTATGATGAGGAATATGGACTACTTCCCTGGTTTAGGCTTAGGGAAATATCAACAAGGAATCCTACATCCCGTACAAGTCCCATTTGTCAAGAACACCTTCGGTTTGGGGTATGAGCCTTCCAAAGAAGACTTGAAACGAGAGCAAGCAATCAAGAACGAAAAGGCCCGAGCTCGTAGAGAAGGCCGTCGTTATGAAGTCCCTAATCTAAGGCCTTACCGCAAGACGTTGAATGGTTATTTTGTCCGCCAAGGGGAAGACGTTCCATACATGATCTTTCCCGAGCCGTGGGTTAACAATAAAGGTGTCAAAAAGCCCGGCCTCGAAAACTTCTCCGATTGTGAGATCCAGAAATCCGAAAGGGAACCAACTCCCATGTCGCCCCGTGAATGGTGGGGGAGGAAGATGACTATAGAGTCCGAGACAAAAATCACCGTGGGGGAAGAACTGACAGATTTAGCCTCCATGTTTGAAGAGCTTGCCATGATGAATGAATGCCAAGTTAACGCCATCCATGACACCGTCATCATGAACGAGACTATCAGTGAGATCCCGCCAAGCTCCGAGCCGATCAACAATTGGTATTCAACAAAAGGGCCTGTGGTATCCGAGGAATTCTTAGTCCAAGAAATGGGTTGCATACCCCGCACAGCAACAAAGGAAGAGCAGCTCACACTTACTTTCGAGTCCGAGAGTGTCTCTAATACCCTCACCCAAGAGGATTTGGAGGCCATAGCCGAGCGTGTGTTTCCTTTCTTTGCTAATGAAAAATTTGATATTTCTGAGTACCCTGAGATTGCAAACATCATAAACGATGAATTAACTAATAATGAACTTAACGAACAAGTTAATAACGATTCAAATTATGATGAAATAGACCACGAAAACATAACATACTTAAATGAACATGCTCAACAAGTCCGTAGCCGTGGCGAGAATGGTCCAAAGGCTGACGAAGAATTGCATGTTGTTAATCTGGGTACCGAAGAAGAGCCAAAAGAAACCAAGATTGGAAGCTTCTTCAAGGGAGACGACAGAGACAGATTGACTGCATTACTACGGGAGTTCGTGGATGTGTTCGCATGGTCATACAAAGACATGCCGGGTTTAGACAGAAAGGTAGCGGAGCACAGGATTCCGATCAGAGAAGATGCCAGGCCAGTAAAGCAGAAGCTCAGAAAGATCAAGCCAGAATGGTCTCTGCAGGTCAAAGAAGAGATTGAGAAGCTCCTCAGTGTGGGTTTCATCAAGGTTATCGAGTATCCGACATGGTTAGCCAACATTGTGACAGTCAGGAAGGCGAACGGCAAGGTTCGAGTTTGTGTAGACTTCCGGGATTTAAACAAAGCTTCCCCAAAGGATGATTTCCCACTCCCTAATATCGACATGCTAGTCGACTCCACTGCTGCCTACGAGGTCCGCTCATTCGTGGATGGGCTCGCTGGGTACAATCAGATTCTTATGGCCGAGGAAGATCAACATAAGACAGCCTTCACAACACCGTGGGGTACCTTTTGCTGCACAGTCATGCCGCTTGGGTTAAGAAACGCTGGGGCTTCCTACCAAAGAGCCGTGACAGACTTGTTCCACGATATGATTCACAAAGAAATCGAGGTCTATGTGGACGACATGATCATTCACTCCAAAGGGACCGATGGTCAACATTTAATCGATCTCCGCAAGTTCTTCGAAAGGCTTCGTCAACACAAGATGAGGCTCAACCCTGCAAAGTGCACATTCGGGGTTATCCGAGGCAAAGTTCTTGGTTATATGGTCACTGAAAGCGGAATCGAAGTAGACCCCTCCAAAATTAAGGCAATCATTGACATGCCTCCTCCAAAGACGCAGAAAGAGATTAAAGGTTTCATGGGAAGACTACAATACATCAGTCGGTTTGTGCACCAACTCACTTCCATGTGTGATCCAATCTTCAAGTTACTCAAGAAGAATGTAGCTCTAGAATGGACCGACGCGTGCCAAGAAGCCTTCGATCAAGTGAAGCATTACTTAACATGCCCTCCTGTTCTAGTTCCGCCGCACAAAGAGAAACCTCTGTTACTCTATCTCACTGTTAATGATGAAGCCCTAGGGGCCATGTTAGCACAAGAGCAACGAGAGTCCACAAAGGAGAACGCCATTTATTTTGTCAGTCGCCGATTCCAAGGAGGCGAAAAGAACTACTCTGTCTTAGAGAAGTCATGTGCAGCATTGGTTTGGGTCACTCAAAAGCTCAAACACTATATGGAAGCTTTTCCGATCAAGCTAGTAGCAAAGGTGGACCCGCTCCGCTACATCTTCGAGAAGCCTTTCATGTCAACAAGAATAGCCAAATGATACTTCATGCTCGCCGGCTATGATATCACTTACGTCACACTAAAATCCGTCAGGGGGAAAGTGTTCAGTGACCAGCTTGCCGAATTCCCGTGTGACGAAGTGAAGGGGGAAGATGTACAGTTCCCCGACGAGCATTTAATTTGCACCACAACCGAGGAAGACAAGTGGCAACTTTTTTTCGATGGCGCCGCCAATAAACACGGTTTTGATATAGGGGTATTGCTTGTCGATCCAAAAGACATCTACACTCCCATTGCCATACGCCTAGATTTCGAAGCTACCAACAACATTGCCGAGTACGAAGCATGCATAGCAGGGCTCGAAGCAGCTCTCGAAAGAAACGTCACGGAACTAGAAGTGTTCGGCGACTCTTTGCTCCTTATCAATCAGCAATCGGGTAAATGGCGAACCCAAGACCCGACTCTCCAACAGTATGGTCAGCACCTTGAAGAACTGGTTGAACAATTCCAAGAGATCACTTTCAACTACCTGCCAAGGGATAAGAATCGCTTCGCCGATGCACTGGCCACTATAGCTTCATTAGTTGAAATGCCCAAAGGGAAAATGGTGAAGCCTTTCAAAATCGCTCGAAGGAACAGTCCGGCATATTGCATGAGTATCGAGATCAACGAGGTTCAAACAAATTCTCCGTGGTATTTGGATATCATGAACTTCCTCAAAGACGGCACTTATCCCGAGAACATCAATAAGAAGTCTCAAGCAGCTCTACAAAGGTTAGCCTCTCGGTACGTACTGATTGGGGATCGAGTCTATAAAAGGCACCACGACGGGATCAATCTCCTATGCGCCAATGAGACCGAAGCTCAAGAGATAATGTGTGAAGTGCACGAAGGAGAATGTGGACCCCACATGAATGGGTTTATGCTAGTCAAGAAGATACTTCGCATTGGTTACTATTGGAGCACTATGGAACGAGACTGTATCGAGAAAGTCAAAATGTGTGCCAAGTGCCAATTCCACACTAATCTGCAAACATGCTCCACCCTCACAACTTTACAACATGGTCACACCTTGGCCTTTCTCTTGTTGGGGGATAGACATCATCGGTAAAGTCCATCCTGCCGGGAGCAATGGGCAGTCATTCGTCCTAGTGGCAGTCGACTACTTCACAAAGTGGGTCGAAGCACAAGCCTATCGAACCCTCAACGCCAAGAAAGTGGCCGAATTTGTAAAGATCAATATCATGTGCCGATACGGCGTGCCTCATGAAATCATTTCCGACAACGGCTCTCACTTTGAGAAGGAAATGGATGCACTTTTGGTAGAATACAAGATCACCAAGCACAAGTCATCTCCTTACCGGCCCAAGCAAATGGCGCAGTCGAAGCAGCAAATAAGACCATCGAGACCATCGTCAAGAAAATGGCCTCAACAGGAAGGGATTGGCCCGAGAAGCTACCATTAGCATTGTGGGGCTACCTCACATCAATACGATCCGCAACAGGAGAAACTCCTTATGCATTGGTCTATGGTTCTGAAGCCGTACTCCCTATCGAACTTGAAGTCCCATCTCTACGGGTCCTCCTCGAGAATCAAGTCAACGAGGTCAACTGGATGCAAAGTCGATACGAACAGCTAGCCTTACTCGACGAGAAAAGGTTAAGAGCACTCGAACGCACGAGGGCATATCAGCAAAGGATGGCAAGAGCTTTCAACAAAAAAGTGAGGCCTCAAAACATCAATGTGGGAGATTTGGTCTTAAGACAACATCCTCCTAATGCCATGAATCCCCTGGGGAAATGTGGACCCCGATGGATCGGTCCGTACGTGGTCAAAAAGATACTAAGCTGTGGTGCAGTCCGGCTCGTGGATTTAGATGGTGACCAGCTGCCAAAGGAGGTCAACCTCGACAAGCTCAAGAGGTTCTACGCTTAATAAACAAAGACCATTAAAAAAAAAAAAAAAAAAAAAAAAATCGCTCGCTAGGTTGAAAACCCGCAAGGGCGGCCTAGGCAAAAATTAGAGCACGTGCAAAAAAAGAAGCCCGCTAGATTGAAAACCCGCAAGGGTGGTCTAGGCAAAAAACAGGGTGCACAACAAAAAAAAAAAAAAAAAAATGGTCTTTGTTTATTTGAACTACGAAGACCTGAGCCTCCCAACTGGAGGAACGTAGGCAACCTTCGGGTGCGGTCTAAAACATGTCAAAAATACCCAATTCACTTCAAATAACAAAATGCAATTTATATTCATTCAATGAATTGTTCAAACCATTACAACGGATTTATTGAGCAACAAAAGACATCAAAATATTAAATCCTAAAACAAAGTGGTCTAATTGCAATCTCTTAGGGTACTAAGAAAAATCCAATTTTCTCTTAGCTTTCGAAGGACCACCCGATCGTCTCTCAATCCTTTTCTTCTTGGGTAACAAAGGAGCACTAATACGCACCGAAACCTTCTGTGCTGCAACACGTCTCCTAGAATAAACGTCATCCAAAGGAGTACCGAAAGGGTCAGCGAGAATGTTACTCGAATCAGCAGCAGCCTCTCTATATCTCAAAGTGCTGCTAGGCTCAAAACCCTATCCCAACAACTCGGCACGAAGCACATCAACCCAAGTGATGCCGCGGTAAAGGGTGCCAAATAAATAGTCCAAGTAGCTCTCAGGAAGGAAGACACTCCCCCGATGCAGAGGAGCAAAAGCCCAACGATTGCGGTCATCTCCCCAAGTCAACTGAAGCTCACTCGAGAAGTCAGGACCCATGTAAGCAACTGGACGAAGCGTTCCATCCCTCGGAAAAGGAATTGTCTGTTGGCGACCGAACTGCCGCAGAACCCGCTCTGGCTGGTAAAATGAAGAATCTCTCAAACCGGGTACAACCATGTGCTGAAAACCAAGAGTCCATTCCATAAAAGGACGAAGACCCCAAGAAGGAGGACACCACTCAATATCGGCGGTCACCCGAGAGGCAAAGAATTTCTTCCAATCATCTTCAAATAAATCCCGGATCAACAACTTCCTCCTATGAACAGCAAAAGGAGACAAATCACCATCCGGAGAATAAATTCTGAAGTGTTCTCGGAGCCATATGGTCAAGAGCAAAGGGCTTCCCCGACACATCTTGCCTGTCCTATGCAACTCATCAAGGCCGTGCAACGTCTCTCCTACAATAAGAGGGATCACACTAAATTGCTGCTCCTTAGCTTGCAAAATAATCTCAGCCAACTGCGTGTCCGCAGTACCGAAGGGTGTAAAAAACAGTACTTCGCTGAAGAGACAAACGGCCATGGCATTTCTTTTGAAAGATTGAACCACCGGGTCCTCCGAGTGTAAACTGAAGAACATCGGCAACTCAGTTATGTCAATCACGGTACCGTGCAACATCTTCCTCACATCCTCAACAGGGAGATTCAGTAACTCAACCCAAGAGTCGACGGCACCACGGTGATATTTAGGGACGGCAATCCGACCGGCCAAAGGCATGCCAAGGATGGCCCCAAAATCGTCAACAGTCGGCACCATTTCATTAGCTGAAAGGTTGAAGGTATGACTGTCGCAATCCCAGAAAGCCGCGGCAGCTCTCAACAAATCCCAATCCGGCTTCAACGTCCGCAAAGTGAAAAGAATTCGGAACCCGAAGTCTTTAATGAAGGCCTTCTTGGGATGGGTCTTAAAAGAATACACAAAAGTACCCAAGTCTTTTTCATACTCACTAACAACCTTGGCATCAAGGGCAAAAGAATTGGAAGCCATGGAAAATGTTGATCACAAGCAAAGTTAAGCAATAATATGATGTTCAAAAAATGGCAGAAAGGAGCTGTGAGGATCAAGTGGTCGAACAGAAGATGTTATTATAGCTGTTGGGGGCTCTTTTGGTCAGCAAATGTCAAGCCCGGAATTCCGCCTCCCAGACGTGCGCGCCACCCGCCAGCAGTCTGAAATGCGCGCACGTCCCAAGCCTACATAGGAAGTCGCGCGCCTCCCAGGTCTAAATCGCCTCAAGAAAAGGGCCTTGTCAGAGATCTCCAACCTAAATTAAGTCACAGTCCTTGTCCTCGGACACCCAGTTGGGTACACATTCTTCTGGTCCGCCCTTAAGGCATGTCAAAAATCGAAAGTAGGATAGAAACTCCCACTCAAAAGTAGGCTGTCCTCTTCAAAATTCCAAACTCCCTAAGTTCTGTCACGGGTGCCACACCCCCTCAAGAGTCAATCTCAACATTTCATCCCCAGCAGGAACATTTTTCTGGTCGCGGTCAACTGCGCCCGTACCCCACAATTCAAAAAAGTCAAGTGTGACTCCAAATGGCACGAGGCTTCAAAGCAATATTTCATCGAACGGATTCACTAACGGATTCGTCAACAAGGGTTCTCTAACGACCTCATTCAAAACATTCAACCGTGCCCACACCCCACAAAGTCAACAACTCGGTCCATATCGAGACAAGCTCCCATGAGCTGCAAGTCGGCAACTCGGTTCATATCGAGACAAGCTCCCATGAGCTCCAAGTCGGCAACTCGGTCCATATCGAGACAAGATCCCATGAGCTCCAAGTCGGCAACTCGGTCCATATCGAGACAAGCTCCCATGAGCTCCAAGTCGGCAACTCGGTCCATATCGAGACAAGCTCCCATGAGCTCCAAGTCGGCAACTCGGTCCATATCGAGACAAGCTCCCATGAGCTCCAAGTCGGCATCTCGGTCCATATCGAGACAAGCTCCCATGAGCTCCAAGTCGGCAACTCGGTCCATATCGAGACAAGCTCCCATGAGCTCCAAGTCGGCAAACTCGGTCCATATCGAGAAAAGCTCCCATGAGCTCCAAGTCGGCAACTCGGTCCATATCGAGACAAGCTCCCATGAGCTCCAAGTCGGCAACTCGGTCCATATCGAGACAAGCTCCCATGAGCTCCAAGTCGACAACTCGGTCCATATCGAGACAAGCTCCCATGAGCTCCAAGTCGGCAAACTCGGTCCATATCGAGACAAGCTCCCATGAGCTCCAAGTCGGCAACTCGGTCCATATCGAGACAAGCTCCCATGAGCTCCAAGTCGGCAACTCGGTCCATATCGAGACAAGCTCCCATGAGCCCCAACTCAACAAAACTCGGTCCATATCGAGACAAGCTCCCATGAGCTCCAATACAACACTCCAGCAAAAGCCACTCACACAGGGAGCGCACCACTATCTCTCACAATTTCAAATTCCTGCTCTCATCGAGTCTTTGCTTTTTCTTGGTGATGTCCTTGGCGGGTGTTTTTAACTTTCGTCGATGCATTTTGCTTTGCAGTCCACGTCGCCGAGGGGATCTGTAGACACCCCGCCTTGGACCGCTCACCCCGATTGCACATTTGATCTTGTGTTTCTCCCCATTTTAAGTGTTTCTCGTTAGTTTCTGTCATTTCCGTTAAGTTCCTGACTGACTTCGTTAAGTCCAGGGACTAAACTGAATGACAGGGCTGACTTTCTAGTCCATTCTGTCAAAATTGCCTTCTCTGAGTCGCGCGCCTCCAACACTAGGAGCCAGGCGCGCGCGCCTCCCGCCCCCAAAGCAGGAAGCGCGCGCCTCTGGGCGTCAGTTACAGATTTCTGGCCAGGATCCCCTCCCATGCTCAATTTACAGGATTTTGCCCGGGAAGGATTTCTTGGTGACTGAGTTTTGGCACCAAAAACACCCCTCTTTCACCTATAAAAACCTCTCTTTACCTCCATTTTTAAGGATCGGAAAAATCCACAAAAGATTGAACTTACAAAACTATACCAAAATCACTTTCTAAAAGTTCTCCAAGGATTTCTTCAAGCAACATTTGAAGGTCTTCGAATTGTAGGTAAAATTCCATCTTTTCCTTTCTTTTCTACTTCATCTTATCTCTCTCTTTTACTTTAACCAAATGTGCAATCACCCAAATCACTTTGGGACATGACTCTAATGATCACCTCATCTCATTGAGGTTGGTTAAGGAGTTATCTCCTACATTCCAAACTCTATTTTAAACCCCCTTTTTATAACTTAAAGAAGAAGAAGAAGAACGTTATCATTCATGTAGATTTTGATCAAGCAAGACCAACTTTAGTTGGGCGAGATGGGTGTTTCGGTATTTCCCATCTCGTAATCTAACCCCCGAACCTCAAAACAAAGAATCTTTGTTTTCGTAATCAAACTTAGGCTACAATCAATAGGTTTTTCTTATGTTCCTCAAAACATAGGTGGCGACTCTAAAAACAAGTTAGACATCCTAGGATACATCACCGCTCTAGCCAAGCCGTGGTTCCCCCGGGGTATCTACAGGTACCTACGCCGATGATTTTTCCTTTGGCATTATCACCAAAAACCACTGGGGGACCTGATGCTTCTGAGATATCGGCAAGTAGATCTGCAAATCCTGTCATGTGTCTTGAACAACCACTATCTAGAATCCACAAATCCTTGCTTGCACCAGTTGAGGCCATAAAGCATTCCTAAAATAAAACAGTATGCTTATGGTCCCCCTTATTCTTGGGTCTGAGGTTTAGTTCCTCTTTGGCAACCACATTTGGCCACCACTAGAGGATGCAACCTCAGTGGGTCCAGATTGGTGCTTCAAGAGGCATTCATGAGCCTTTTGACCATATTCAGAACAATGAGAACATCTCACTTGACTGATAGGCTGTGGAGTCGGTAGAACATCATTCTGTTTAGTCAGTGCATCGGCAGAACTAGAGAATTGAGCAGGCACAAACTTAGTAGGTTTAAAGGTGATAGTGTTGCTTTTCTTTCCATTCTGTTTACCTTTGGCAATTACCTTTTTAGGTACTTGTCCATTGGCAGCAGAGGTGGTTAGACCGGTAGCACTTGCTCTGTTAATGTATTCACCAAGAATACCATTATCGGCAGACTCAGTATCAGCAACCTTAACATATCTTTGTTTGTGCTTATCATTCCTTTTGTTCTGGTTCTTAGGATACTTTATAGCCACTGCACTGTATATTGGCTTAGCATCCTTATGCACTGAGTTAACAGGACTACATTCAACTTTCTCATCCTTTTTCTCGGTCGCACAAGTTTTAGTAGAGCTACTGCTACTGGAATCAAATCCTAACCCAGATTGGTCCTTATATGACATTTTGGCCTGTAGGATTGTTTCAACAGCAACTCTAGATTTTGTGTAAGAATCAATAGTCCTTGAGAGATAATCGTTTCTTTTCACAAGATCTTTGATCTGAGCTATCAATACTGCCACTTGGCTTTTGAGATCCAGGTTTTCTTTCTTTAGAGGAAAAGACTCAAGCTCACGTCCTTTGAGAACTTTAAGTTCAGACACAAGCACGTCATTCTCTGCAGAAATTCTATTGAAATCAATAGCCACCACTTTATGAACGCTACTCAGCTTCTCATGATCAATAAAAAGTTCATCCATTGTATCTACCATTTTAGCTTTAGATATTTCAGGAAAGGGATCAGCTAAAATTTTTGGGGCAGAGGTAATAGGTTCAGGAGAGAAGTTGGGCAGAGAAAAGATGGGTTTTGATAGGCTTTTGGCAATGCTAGGATGTTCAGTAAATGAGAACTTCCTTGTCATCGGTAAGGGTGTTGGTTTGACGGAAGTGAAGTGAGAAGAGGTACACTAGCCATAGAGTGAGGTTCCCACTTGATGAACTTTGTATCCATTAGGGTTTTCTGCTTTGACACTAATCTCTTTGAAGTGTGGTTGAGGTTTTCCAGCAGTTTCTTCTCTGATTGGAGTTCTTGGAGGAGATGGATCTCAGTAGACTGGAGTCGGTAATGATAATGTATTGGCATCTTCCAAGTCTAGGGCAACAAAACATACATTGGCATCTTCATCTTCATCGGCATCTTCGTCTGAGTCAGTTTCACACCAGACCGGCAAGGCCTTTTCTGTGCTTTCATCGGCAACAAAGCTTCGAGACTTAAGAAGTCTCTTGCTGAATGACTTCCTCACATACTCATATTTTGGTTGAGGACATTTGGAAGAAAAGTGACCAGGTTTTCTGCAGTTGAAGCAGACCAAGTCACCTTTGTTGTTCTTTCCGTCGGTAGCACTGGTGGAGAGTTTGTTGTAGCTTGCTGGTTTTTGAAATGGTGACGTGAATGACTTTTGCTGCTGGTAATTTCCTTTCTGAATCTTTTTGAAGTCTTTAAACCTTTTGTAGTTTCTAGCGAAGGTGGCGAATTCATCTTCTTCCATAGGTTTGTCAGTGTTTACTTCTGGGTTTTTGGAGCTGCAGGGTGTTTGATGGGGATCTATAGGAGGGAATTTATTTGAAGGGAAGGATACCTGTGACTGAGCTGATAGAGACAAGTTTTTGAAATTTTTATCAAGAACATTAAGTTTTTGCAGTTCTCTCTCATACAAGAATAGACTAGATACAAGATTCTGAATAGAAGTCTTGTTTAAGTCTCTAACCTCTCTAACAGCAGTGACCTTGGTATGATACTCATTTCCCAAAGAACTTAGAAAACGAATATTTAGGTCTTTCATGGTATAAATCTTTCCTAATGAAGCACATAAGTTACTTACCTCGCAGAATCTGTCGTAGGCACTCCTGAGAGATTCACCATCTTGTTTCTTGAAGGATTCAAACTCAGCAATGCATTCGTAAAGTCTGTTGTCCTTCACCTGCTCATCTCCTTCAAAGTACGCAAGAAGTTTGTTCCAGCATTCTTGAGCCATGGAGCACAAGTCAATGAGTTTGTATTGCTTGTCATCCAAACCACAAGAGATAATGTGGCATGCTTTTCCATCTAGGGAAGTTGAAAGTTTGTCGTCATCGGTCCATTCCTCTCTGGGATTTTCAACCAGAGTTTCCTCAATCTGAACATGGGTTTCTTGTTCAGTGTCACGATCAGCATGTTATGTCAGCGGAGTGGAGGGAATAGGTCTATAGGTAGTTGAGACTTTTAAAAGAATGATTGGACCACCTTCTATGACCATCATCAACCGATCATCGATTGAGTTCATATACTTTATCATACGAGATTTCCAGACACCAAACTCGTTGACATTCAACAATGGGATGGTGGTGATGTTGAATGACTGCATGATTTTTCCTGCCATGGTATCGGCAAACAAGCTGCAAAGCTTGGAAATTTCTTTCAAAATTCCAAGCTCTGATACCAATTGTTAAGCCCAATTGGTAGGAAAATAGGCTAGAGGGGGGGGGGTGAATAGCCTTTTTAAAAACTTTTACAAAGAAACACTTTTATAAATACAAAGTCACTTATCAGTTTGCAAACTATTATCAGTAAGCGCAGCGGAGAAGATATGACTTAGTTTAACTCACACAAAATCAGTATGAAATGGTTTTGAGAGCTTGGTTTAAACACGAAGTAGTTTCTAAGAGTTCAATGCAGTTTCAAGAGATTGGTCAATGGAAATTACAATGAATCAGTAGAACCATATGCGATCTGCCGGTGATAGAGTTCCAACCAGCAAGGATAAAGTAAGCAACAGGGGAGACAATGATTTGGAGGGGTTCTTAGTGTAAATACTGCTACGTCCTCTACCATGTTTGGTCAGAACTTGGATTTGGGTTAAGAGTACTATTAGATATCTCTAGTCTATTACAAGCACGGCTTTGCCGGAAACAAAGACTAAATTCTAGAGATCACTAATGGATCATAATACAAATCTGACCAAGTGTTTATGAGCGGCAAGTCCAAGAGAACTTATCTCACTCAGGTGGGTATGTGAGTAACTCAAGCAACGTATTCCTTAAATGATCTAGTTCGGGAATACTGACATTTGTTGATGAGTTTGTGCACAAGTGTATGTCCTAATAAATGTCTAATGATTATCTGGACAGAATGTTTGAGCTTCAATGAATACTCAAAACATTCAACTCTCTTCAATGCTCTAATTTCACCAACCCTCTTTAATGCACTAAGTCCTCTATTTATAGGGGGAGTAAATGACTTTAGTCTTGAGGAAGAAGGCTTACAATTTTGAATTTCCAGCTGGGTGGTTGAGGAGCATTAAATGCGGTATCTTTAGCATTAATGATGAGGATATGGAGTACACGCATGCTTGCAAAAGTCTGATGGATAAAGACCCCTTTGTCTCAACCGGTTACCTGCAAAAAGAAAGTAGAGACAGAGTAGAGCTAAAAGTAGCTCGGTGTCAGACGGCGCAGTGATCATGACAGAGTAGTTTAACAACTTTCTGATAAGACAGTACAGAAAGGATAGAGACAATCAGTAAGTTGACTTTGAGATTGAACGATGAAACCTGACTGTCAGTAAAGTTCAGATTGTCCTTGTTGATTGTTTATGTCATCGGCAACATGAGTACTAAGTTGATCGGGAAGTTGATTCTTGTCTACTGATTTGCTTCGTTTGGATGGTTTGCCTGATTGAAGAGTTGTAATACACCTGTGCTGGTCACAAAGAATCCTAAGGATAGCTTAAAATGGTTCTAACAAAAATTGGGGGATCCTAAGTGTTAACTATGATTGGGATTAAGCAATTCTAGGTCTAGGACATATATTCGAACAACAATCGGTGATCTAGCCGAACCTATTGTGGCAGACTCCGAGTTTTATAGTGATGATGAGATAGATTGTACTTCAAAATTTGTTAATGATAGTCATTCTTCTTGTTATATGCTGTCATTAGATGAATTGTCTCTAGAAGCTTCTTTCCTAGGAGATTGTGACTCATGTCCACCCGAATCTCCACTCAAATCTTCACCATTGTTTATAGCCGAAATCTTCGCAGAATCCGCAAAAATGACATAGTCTCCATACGACGTGCGAGCGGAAGTCAACCTACTCACAAGGTCCGGACAGATCTATCAGTCAGACCCCAAGGGTACAAAGAAGGTCTTCAATAAAGAGTCAAAGACATCAGATCCTGAGAAAGAGGATCCCATCCTCACGAAGCTTAAACAAACCCAAGCTCACATCTCTCTATGGTCTCTACTCACCTCATCTCTAGCTCACCGGCAAATGCTAGAAAATAACTTAGCCGCCATATGGTCCCATCAGACACAACTTCCGAGAATGTCACACAAATGATTGGCAACATCCACTTTGGAAACATCATCTCATTTTCAGAGCTTGATGAACCTCCATTTGGCATTGATCATAATGAAGCACTGCACATTACAGTCGAAATCAGTGGGAAGAAAATCCCTCGAGCTTTTGTGGACAAAGGATCCGCCATCAATTTACTGCCGTCTCGAATGATGGACGTAGTGGGTGTAGACCCAACTACTCTGAGACCTTCCAAGCAGACAATCAAGGCTTACGACTCCACATGCAGATCAGTATTGGGGATTGTCACTCTGCCCATTATCGTGGGAACACAAACTCTGTGTACGGATTTCCAAGTGATTGACATACCGTCATCTTTCACCATCTTACTAGGGCACCCTTGGCTCCACAAGGCCAATGCTGTTCCATCCTCCTTACATCAATGTGTCAAATTCCAATCAGGGAATGAGGTGACAGCTATTTATAGTGATCTGGTAACAGCTCAAGGTACCGACACGAAAGGGGTACCTGTATTACAGATTCAGCATGAGGAGGACCGCCGACTCTTCAGTGGGTTCGAAATAGTAGCACAAGCCCAGTTATGTGACAAAGACCTCACCAGAAGCTCCAACAAAGTACAACCTGTCTACAAGATACTTCGAAACATGGGCTTCATACTGGGGCTGGGGCTAGGCAAGCACCTACAAGGTCCCACACACTTAACTGAAGAAGTAGACCATAGAGGCCTGTTCGGGCTAGGATACACGCTTACTCCCACTGACAAAGCAGAATAGAAATAGATAGAGGTACTTAAGAAGAAGCAACTCCCTTACAAGAAGTCTGATATGAAACCTTACCACCTTTCTCTCAACAATTACTATATGAAAGAAGGTTAAGACTATTCTAAATTCGAGTTCGCAGAGCCATGGTTTGACCACAACGGAAAGCTGCAAAAGGGTTTTGAAATCTTCAGAGATGTTGAGTTCGACCGAGCCAATTTAGAGCTAACGTACATGGAACCTTGAAAGACTACAGGCAGAATTACCACCATTCAGAATGAGTACTGCATAAAAGTTAACAAAGACCTGACTTACGATACTGAATTCATGTCACTCGACGAACCTTTAGTAGGTGAAGCCAAAGAAACAGAGTTATGGGATGGCCAAGATTTGTTCCAGCACTTGAACCTAGAAGATGACATTGTAGCTGTTATTGAATACGGACCTGTGACTACTATTATCGAGAATCTGGGGCTGGCCAGCTCATCCCCCAAAGTGTCAATCCTCCCTAGGTCAGCTAGGTCTCCTTTCCTCACTTATGAGTTTGTGTCTCTGTCTAAGTCTAATGACCTCAAGTCAAAAGACTATGATGTAATCGCAAACACTATCTTTCCTCGTGCATTAATTGAAAATCTCGACCTTTCCGAGTATCCCGCCATAGCCGGTCTTATAAATGATAAATTAACTAATCAACCTAATAATATACCAATAGTTAATAACGATTCATTAAAAGGCGCAGACACAAGCGAACGTAATAACAAATACATCTGAGAAATCTCAAAGCAGGTTATCAATCAAAGGGAAAATCGAGCCCAAGCTGCCGATGAGGTGTTAATATGTGTGAATCTGGGAAGACAAGACAAGCTGAAGTGGACTCAGATTGGGAGCTTCTTTCATGACGAAAAACGAGAAGCACTGATCGGACTGCTCAGAGAGTATGGAGACATCTTCGCTTGGTCCTGTGACGATACGCCAGATAGAGAATGGGAACAAATGACAACGCCAAACATTGGGTCAGTAAAGCAAGAAATACTGTCAGTCAAGCCCGATTGGTCACCTCGAATGGCCATGGAAATTTAAAAGCTGTTACAGAGAGACTTCATTAAGTCCGTATTCTGGCCGAAATGGTTACTCAGCATCATCTCCGCAAAGAAGTTCGAAGGAAGAGTAACAGGCCATATAGACATCATGAGTCTCGATGAGACGAGGACCAAGCATGAATTCCCCCATTTGATATAGACTCGCTGCTAGAGGCCACCGAAGACTAAGAAGTTCGATCACTCCTCGAAATTTTCCCTAGTAAAAATAGGATACCGGCCGCAGCACAGACAAACGAGAAGTTACTCTTTCACAATCCATGGGGTACTTATTGTCACGCCAACAGATTCCTAGAATGGCAGGACATTAGTATCTCTTACCACGTGCCAGAAACTACATCAACAAATTCAGATGTCTACCTGGATGACTTGGTGATACACTCCAAGAGACCTTACGGCCGACACATTAAAGATTTGAGGAAGCTCTTCAACGTTCTGAGAAGGCAGAAAGTTCCCCTTGACCCTATTAAGTGCAGATTTGGTACGGTTCAAACAAAGGCTTTAGGGTTTCTGACTGGGAAAGAAGTTTGAAGCCGTCCCCGAAATGATTAAGGAGCTGATAACAACGACCATCCCCCTTGAAAAAAAAATCTGTTACTCTCTTTACTTTCCCCTCTCCTATCTTCCTTTTCTACAATCAGAAATGAACTACGGTGACCTGAGCCCCTTAGCCCTACTTGTAAAAGGGGAACGTAGGCAACCTTCAATGGTGCGGTCTCAAAAATAAATAAAATTCCAAATCTGGTTTGAGCAAAATTCCAAATAAAGCAAACAATCTGGTTATTACTAAAGCGAAATCTCTATTTACACAACTCACTACACCTTAACATTTATTTGATGAGTCTAAGCTCGAAAGAACCTGCGACTTAATAATCTGCTTTGAAATTTAAATAAACTAAAACAAACTAAAATCTAAACTATGTGTCTGCAGCGACTGTGGTTGGATACCCGGAGTCATTCCTCCCCTTCCTCTTCCGAATCCTTCTTCGGTTTGTTGTCTCGTCATCCATGTCTAGCATGTCTAGTAGGATCTTTAAATAAAGTCTTCTTAAGCTGAGTCACCCCACTTGGGCCTTCTCTCTCTCTTTTCCTTTCCGTAGGTGCTAGCTGAGCCAACTCGGTCTCCAACTCCCGTTGTACATTCTCGTCCTCCCTCAAGCGTCTGCTCGAGACATAAGGGACCACCACCCCATGTCTCAATCTTCTCAGAGTCCGTCCAATATTTCCCAGAGTCGTCTGGTACCAGTCTAAGTATTCTCGAGACAGAAGTATGTCACGTGGTCGCTGTATACAGAGAATGCTGGGCATGAGATCATAAGACCAACATCACTCCAAGAGCACTGCAACCCCGTTAGTCACGGAAAGTATCTTGTCAGTGACCCTGCTACAAGTATCATCCCATAAGGACGGTATAATCTAAGGCATCCTGTACTGACGACACACCCGCACTGCATAATAGTAAGTGGTTTCATCAAAGGCAGGGACCCGAATCATGCAAAGACTGCTTTGAATCCACCGTGCCCTGATAATCTCCCAATGAGGCACCATCCACTTGATCTGAGTGGTACTCACCTGCGCCAGATACGTCACCCATGTAGACTGAACCATCCCTACAAAAGGCGGTCTCATTCGCCTACTCTGGCAAACCCAAGATGATACTGGTCCAACAGGTTCTTCCAAAACTCGAAGTCTCTCCTACAGCCACAAGGTTAACAGTCTGGTACTTCCTCTTGTCATCTTCCTAGCCCCCGAGGCCAACTATCCAATGCCATGCAAGGTCTTCCCGAGCAAGCAATGGACAATGCTACGGTCAGCCTGAGCTTGGTCCACCATGTTAAGACATCCCATGGTAGCTACTCCTACGTAAGGTGGAAACAATACCGAGGCAAACTGACAAAGTGCCAAACAATCCAGAGCCGTATCAGATTCCACCGTGCTATTAATAAACTTGATGGGAAGCTCACAGAGATTAACCCAACCATCCAACAGCAAGCCCCTAGCCTCTTCGATAGAAACCCTCAGCAGTTGGGAAATCCAAGTTTCTGGAGGCACTTGAGGCTGTGGCATAGCTACCCAGTCTGTCACTGTCACACCACAGAGAGCCACAAAATCTTCATATGTTTGGGTGATCTCATTATAAGAAAAGTTGAAGACATGATTCTCGTTGTCCCAGAATCTAGCAACAGCACGAATCAGATGCTCGTCAGACTTAACCCTATATAATGACAAAAGGCACTTAATTCCAAATCTCCTATCAAATCTTGCACGGGTTGCCCTCGAAAGCTTCCCAACCCAGATCTTGAAGCTCTTGATGAAGTAGTTTTGTCGCTCCTCAGAAATCCTAGGGTGTCTATCCATCAGAAAGGCTTGGAAGGATCTAAATCTAGAGCAAAAGAGAAGAAAACTGCAATCTGCCTCGTCTGTTTAAGCAGACTGTTATTATATAGACTTGAGAGTTCAAGTCCTGATCATACAAGGAAAAATACGATGAAAATCGTGTCAGATCAAGGACCAGCCACGCGGCCAGTCCCTCCTGCAAAAATTAGCTAGGCGACCACATCATCCGGTTCAGACAGATTGCCAGTCCGTCCCCAACAAACGCCGGAATGGACCCATTTCAGACATATTGAAGGTCCCAGATCACGAAAGAGGTCCAATAAAGAAGGCAAAATTACCCGGCAGGGTGTATAATCCCTATTTTACCCATAAGGCTCATGCATTGTACTAAATGTAAAAAACATGTAAATAAAATACTAATTAATTACATACCAAAAGCAAATAAAATATTGTACATAAATATCTGTTTGTTTCTCCTCTCCTCTCTCTAACAAAATGCAGGAAATCAAAGGACTACATCTAGTCCGAGTCGGACCCCTCAACATCAACATCCTCTTCCTCATCATCACTCTCATCATCATCATCATCACGACCCCGCTTCTGCACATAGTGGGATCCACTACCTCCGGAACCCCTACCTCGAGTAGATCTCCGACCGGCACGAGATAGACGAGCAGACTCCACGGGCGATCTCTCTCTCCGCTGAGGTAACACCACATCCTCCTGACGACAAGTACAAGCAGCAACCAAACTCTGGAATAGCCTCTCAAAGATATTGCCCTACGGACAGAGCGGATATAAGCTTCCCGAGTCACCTGGGACAAATAAAGCACAGTTCAGATACAAGCCTAAAGTGGGTATGTGCAAGACAGAAATGAAAATGGTATCATACTGTAGCTCCCATAGGAGGAAGTTGGGCTCCAGTGACCTTGTCAGACTCAGTCGGTGTCAGATCAAGATCCACCTCAACACCTCCCCACCGCATTCGGATACTATCAGGGAAACGAGGCATATCCATACCATATCTAGCCCCTCTACTCGAGCTAGCCGTATAGACACCCACCTGCCTCCTCGCCAGGACCTGTGGGCTCACTAACACATGCTCAACGATCCACTCATAATCAGCCCCACTCTGATACAAATGGGCCAGAGTCCTCACCCGGTAGTCACCACTCCTCCGCAACCTAGCCGGATACAACATGTTCCTCGGTGGCTTAAGCGGGGCCCATATCACATGATGTTTGTTATGCTGCCAGCAGACTCTCTCGCCAAGATACATGGCATCCCTAGTCAACCCCGTCAAGAAGCAGCGGGAAGCAGTAAAATCTTGGGCCTGACCGACCCCTGCCAGCACCTGATCCGACCAAGGAAAGAACTGAAAGTCCTCATGCAACTGGCCACTCAGCCTCGCAGTAAAAATCCCCAGATCGGGAGTCTTCCTAGCCCTGCGACCCTCCAACCGGTTGCTTTTCGCCCAGAATCTCATAACAGGGACCTCCTTCACCCCCTGCACAGCAAAAGGAGCAATATGGAACAGCTCGTAGACCCACATCTGTGGAAAAGGCAGCATTTTAGTCTATACAATTCTAAACAAAAGATAGACGCGGAATGAAAAAGATCGAGTCAGAGACATACCTCGAAGGCAAACTGAAAACAATCAAAAGACGAGGTGCTAGACCTCGAGCAGACATCAAAGGCTCTATACATCTCTGCCAGTCCGGCTCCGCCCCAAGAGACCTGACTCGCCTGCTCCAGATCAGCCAGAGCACCCAACAAAGAGAACCGACAGAAGGTCCCTGCACTCGGGAACAGAGTCTGAGATAAGCTGTACCACAGAATGGCTCGCACCAGACAATCAGTGTCACTAATACCCTCGACAAAATCGCTAATAGCCCCATCCACCAAGGTCCTCAGTTGACCTGCCTCAAAGCTGTTTCCCTTAATGCCTTTGCCCAACAGCATCCCAATCAGCTCCGCCTCACGGTGCGGGTCCGCAGCCAAGGACTCATCAAAAGGAAGCGCCACGTCCCCCTCATCGCCTCGACCAGACCCATCACCTTCTGGGTCCCCTCTACAGCTCGTACCGCATCAAAGAATGGACCAAAGCCCAGAGCCCGGATCCTCTCTTTCACCGTCCCAACCGGCGGCAATCTCCCCCATATCTCGGCCACTGCCTTCGTGGACCCATGAGATTTCATCCTCTGCAGGTAAAAACAGCAAAGATACGTTACCCAACTAGAAATATAAATTATGTGCTATAATTTAAGGTGTACATGCATACTTTATTTTGACTACATGCGCATATATTTCCCGTCCTAAAAAATAATCAACAATCTCAGAAAATTAAATAATCACGAACAATTAATTTAATTTAACACAGTCTTAAAATAGTATAACAAGTATGAAATATAAGACATAAAAATACCCAAAAGCGTAAAGAGAGATTGTTACCTCCTTCGTCACCATCAGTCTCCCGCCGGACCGATGTTTGTCAGTACCCGCGTACAAGTCAAAGTGCTGTCCCATGGTGAAATGCCATTCATCGGGACGGAAGTTGCGAGAAGCCATCCTCGCTCGAAGTTGATGTTGCCCCTCTTGTTGAGGCGGGTTCGCTCCCTCGCCCTGCTCAAAGTGTGGTCCCGCGCCTTCGCCTTATTCAAACTGCTGTCCCGCACCCGCACCGTACTCATACGGTTGATCCGCGCTAAAAAGATAGTTAAAATCCATCTCTATAACAACAAAATATCTCAAAAACCTCTCTTTTTCTCTCTTTCCCCGGTAAGAAATAAAGAAGATGGAGAATGAAAGCAACAGCCGGCGGCTGTTTGTAGGGTCTGTCCAGCGAAGGGACTTGCCGCGCGGCCAGTCCTCCCGGGCGACATGGCACGATCTCAGCCCTCCACCTCGCGCGCTCATCAGCGATCCTCGTCAACGCAAGTCAGCCAATCGAAGGGACTGGCCACGCGGCCCGTTACTCCCCTAGGTGCCAGATTTTGCAATTTAGCCCTTCAGCTTATTTTTTAATCCAAAATTGGCTCCGTTAGCGAAATTTAACCAAAATTTAACCAATTGGGTCCGGAAGACCTCTATAAAAATCTCCAAAGTTAATCTATAATTGAAGGTCCTAAACCCTAAAAATTATAAATAAAAGGTCGGAACATCCGTAAGCCCTAATCTTCAAAATTAATCTATAATTGAAGGTCCTAAACCCTAAAAATTATAAATTAAAGGTCGGAACCTCCGTAAGCCCTAATCTTCAAAATTAATCTATAATTGAAGGTCCTAAACCCTAAAAATTATAAATTAAAGGTCGGAACCTCCGTAAGCCCTAACTGGGTCCGTAAGACCTCTATAAAAATTACCAATTGGGTTCAGAAATCCTTTATAAAATTTCTAAAATCTAAAATTGGGTTCAGAAATCCTCTATAAAATTTCTAAAATCTAAAATTGGGTTCAGAAATCCTCTATAAAATTTCTAAAATCTAAAATTGGGTTCGGAAATCCTCTATAAAATTTCTAAAATCTAAATTGGGTTCGGAAGACCTCTATAAAAATAAATAATCCATAATGAAAGGTCAGAAACCTCCGTAAATCCTAATTCTCCTAAATAAATTGATTACGAATGCTCTATATGAAGTTAGAATTCATCCCTATTTCCATTCTCGATTCTTAAAACTTCTTGTCGTACCGTGCGTATGGCCTTCCCTCCTTTCCCCCGTAGGGTCCACGCGACTTTATTGTTTACGAATGCTTGATTATCCCCAGCGAAGGACGACATCTCATTTCTTTCTTTCCCCGCAGGTCTCGAACTACGACTGGCTTGATTCCACTTGGATACGTAGGTAGCCCGACAAAGGTTCAGCCACCCGACCAACCTGGTCACCTTCTTTTTCATTCCTCTCTTGATTTGGAACTCATGGTTCAGATCGGTTTCTTTCTAAATCGACCACCCTCCATTGCCTTGCAAGAAACGTCGCCGAGGGGCTACTGTTAGTACCCAACCTGAAAATGAGTTATTAGGCATTCCAGAACTCACAGGAACTCCTAGGTATTTACGAGCTGCGCAGGACATATCCGGGATTTCCCGAAAAGCCCAGATAAGAAGATATCAATGACTGATCGGATGAGGGATCGAAGATAGGCTTATCTGATCATCCTCCAGAGTCCATATAGACATACCTCAAAAATTGTGTCAATCTTTAGGACCGGCCGGGCGGCCACTTCCCCAGCCGGGCTGTCGCGCCCCAGACCCGTGGTCCTACTTGGCCCCATGCTCGGGACACGATTGGAAGACGTTATAAAACCTTTTTAGAAAATTTTTCGAAATATACTTTTAGAAAGTGGAACAATAACACACTTGAAGTTCAAAGACTTCACTTAACTTGAAACAAACTTTTACAAACACTTTCACAGCGAAAGTACTTAGCCCGAAGGCTTACAAACTTTTAAACAAATGTACATACATCAACTTTTACCAAAATAGATGTAACCATAAGAAGTACGGGTACTCTACCCCAAAGGGTTTACATTTATATAATGTAACCTTCAACAAAACAAGTCCCAACTCTTACCAAACGAACGTCCTCCCGTGCCAAGTGTCCTATTCCCTGGACCCGCCTTTATCTAAAACAGTAAACAAATAAAGGGTGAGAATAAATCTCAGTAAGCTACTAAAATGCAACTACGTTACATGCTGATATGATGATCATAAAGAACAATATCAACAGTAATCATATAGCATATAGCACATAACATCATGTTATATATCACATTGCCCACACTCCGGTGGATACCAAGCCAAGGTTTACCCAATAACCATAACTGATGAGAATACCATCTGAGAAACCCATCAGAGAAAACCATCTGAACAGCATAAATAGCTGAAGCCGTCGGGATCCCGAAAACCAAACCATAACCAATAGAACCAAGTAACCAGAGAGGGAAATATGACACAAAGTCATAACCCAAATACTCACCAAAGGGAGTAATTCATCCCATCCAAGGCTAATCTGGACTGGGGAAACTAAAAGGCACAGTGGACATCTTATAGTGAACTTGGCTTGTGTGCCACTATAATTCTCCCACCGCCTAACTCACAAGCTCCAATGGAAAACCTTATAGTGGACTTACCTGTACCACTATAATTCTTCCATTGGCTGACTCCACAACAAGACCAGCTGGACCTTTACAAAAGCACAGTAATGAATACTTGCTAAACAAAACCCGGGGCATTTAATCCAAGAAGGAACTAAGCCAAATACATAACAAGATGCACACAAAGAATCCTTATAAAGAGTCCATAAAAAGGACATTTAATCCATTACTAACATTCCGCAACAATCATCTAAGTACTTTAGGACACTACCCAAAAACTAGACCAAGGTTGATCTCTAAACCCCTTAGTTGAAAACTCTAAACTTTTTCAGACAACTGGGCGGTCGCCCAAACAGGGCTGTGCGGCCGCCCAAAATGCTCTGTCCCAAGAAGAAAATCCTTCAGATAGATGTGCGGCCGCACACCCATTTTTGGACGGCCGCCCACATCACCCGGCAGGCCTAAAAACTTAACCAAAGTTTACTCCTTTTGTTTCACAAGCATAACATATATACACAAGATACTACCCAACATTAGTCACAACATTAGCAACTTTCATTAAGATTTCAATATGGTTTCTAAACCATTTCAACACTATCTATAACTAAGTTCATCTACTCCCGTTGTCCCAAAATTACAAGTATAGCAAATATTACTCAAAACACAAGATTAACTAGTAGAAATACCACATATAGCATATATGACTATTTTAACATTTAAAGGGGAATTAGTAACTTACCTAGTCCCGGAAAAAGTATCGCTGAAATCAGTTTTGTTCGACTAGAAATGACCTACTCGACGCCCTGATCATTTTTATATAATTAGTTTTTAAAACGGGTAAGTAAATAAAAAGAATTAAATCGAAATGGGTCGATCTTACCTTTTTCTCCTAACCCTAGGAACAGAAAGAGGAAAGTTGCAGCTGAAGAAATGTTCACACAGAGAAAGAAGGAGAAAGGGAAGTTTCCTTAAATATCTTTAACCCTTTTTTACATTTTGGTCACCCAAAGTTTATTTTTAACACTTTAGCCCCTAAACTTACATTTTCAACTAGGACCCTAAAGTTTCAACTTAATCATTTAACTCCTTTAATCATTATTTTTACTAACTAAGTAAATAACACAAATAATCAAGTATGATATGCAAATCATAAAATATGATGCAACACATAAAAATGCACATATAAGTCAAATAAAAATCCCCAAAAATATAAAATAAATAGGAACGGGTTTTGGGGTCGCTACAATCACTCCCCCTTAAATAAATTTCGTCCCGAATTTTAGGGTTACTTACCGAGGCCCTCAAACAACCAAGGGTACTTCCTCTCAATCTCCTCCCGAAGTTCCCAAGTCGATTCCTCCACATTGTGGTTCCTCCACACAACTCGAACAAGAGGGATACTTTTGTTTCTCAATTCTTGCACCTTCGAATCAATGACTTGGACCGGATGTTCCTCATAAGACATACTCGGCTCAATATCCTCGGGAACCTCAGATAGAACATGAGAAGAATCATACACATACTTCCGAAGCATAGAAATATGAAACACATTATGGATCTTATCAAGAGAAGGAGGTAATGCAAGACGATAAGCCCGATCCCCCACTCTTCCGAGAATCTCAAATGGACCAATAAACCTCGGAGCAAGCTTGCCTTTCTTCCCATATCTTCGAATACCAACCTTAGGGGAAACCTTCAAAAACACAAAGTCACCTTTTTCGAACTCAAGATCTCGTCTCCGATGATCAGCGTAGCTTTTCTGTCTACTCTGGGCAGTACTCAAACGATCTCGAATAAGTTTAACCTTCTCAACTGAATCATTAACCATCTGAACACCCCAAATCTTGGCTTCTCCCACTTCATCCCAACAGATAGGAGACCGACATTTCCTTCCATACAAGGCTTCATAAGGAGCCATCCCAATACTGGACTGAAAACTGTTATTATAAGCAAACTCTACGAGAGGCAAATGAATATCCCACGAATCTGAAAAATCCACTGAGCAAGCCCTCAACATATCCTCAAGAATCTGGATAGTTCTCTCGGACTGGCCATCTGTTTGAGGATGAAAAGCTGTACTAAATCTCAACTCTGAACCCAAAGCCTTCTGAAACGCTTGCCAAAACCGAGATGTGAATCTAGGGTCATGATCAGATACAATGCTCACTGGAACTCCATGTAACCTCACGATCTCATTAATGTACAAAGTTGCAAGCTTTTCCATAGAATAACCGATCTCAATAGGTAGAAAATGAGAAGACTTTGTCAATCTATCAACAATCACCCAAACCGCATCAAACCTTCTTCGAGTACGAGGTAACCCTGTCACAAAATCCATAGTAACATGTTCCCACTTCCATTCCGGAATCTCTAACGGTTGAAGCAATCCTGCAGGCCTTTGATGTTCAGCTTTAACTTGTTGACATGTTAAGCACTTGGATACATAATCCGCTATCTCTCTCTTCATATTATTCCACCAAAAGTGTTGCTTCAAATTCTGATACATTTTAGTACTCCCGGGATGAATAGTATACCTTGATTTATGGCCTTCATCAAGAACTTGGTGCTTAACCCCATCAACATTAGGTACACACAATCGACCTCTGAAAGTCAATACCCCTTCAGAACTGAGTGAGAAATCCTCAAATTTACCTTCCTTGATTTTATCCATAATCTTTACCAATTCCGGGTCATCCTTCTGAGCTTCCTTTATTTGTTGAACTAAAGTTGGAAATACTCGAATGTTCGCAAAAATAGCTCCATGCTTTGATTTATAAGGACTCCAATCTCGAGCATCCTCCAAAATCTTCCATTCTCGCACCATTAATGAAGCTACATAAGACTTCCGGCTAATAGCATCAGCTACCACATTTGCCTTGCCCGGATGATAAGAAATTGTACAATCATAATCCTTCAACAGCTCCATCCATCTTCGTTGTCTATTATTCAACTCTTTCTGGGAGAAAAGATACTTCAAACTCTGATGATCTGTGAAAATCTCAAACTTTGCTCCATAGAGATAATGTTTCCACTTGTGTAATGCAAAGACAATAGCTGCAAGCTCCATGTCATGGGTAGGATAATTCTGCTCACTCGGAGTCAACTTCCTCGAACCATATGCAATCACCCTTCCATTCTGCATTAATACACACCCGAGGCCTTCTTTAGAAGCATCACTATAGATTACCTAATCATCATTACCATAGGTAGGGCGAGAATAGGAGCTGTAGTCAATCTCTTCTTCAACTCTTCAAAACTAGCTTGACATTTTTCATCCCATACATAAGGAATATTCTTTCGAGTCAACTGAGTCAAGGGAGTTGCAATCTTAGAAAACCCCTCAATGAACCTTCTGTAATACCCAGCTAATGTAACACCCATCGAATTTCCTGTTAAATATTTGACATACTTGTTAAATACTTGAACTTACATATTATGTGTTAGTTTTACTTGGGTTAAAGTTTTAACTGCTTTAGAATATTAAGGTGGTTAAATGTTTAGTTTTGACTTTTGGGTCATTTGTGAAAATTGGACTTTAGGGGTCTTTTTGTTAAAAGTGAAACTTGAGGGGCCTAAGTGTCATTTTTGAAACTTCCAAGTATATCAAGACTTGGGTTGCCTAGGAAAGTCATTTTCCCCAAATCTTTGCGTTGCTCTTCCTCTGTTCTGAAAAGCTAGGGTTAGAATTTTCCCTATTCCCGACTCTTCGAGTTTAATTATCCCTCCGTTCTTGCTTCCGATCCCGGATTAATATTCGTGGCGTTGAATAGAGCGTTCCAGGCCGAACAGAAATAAGTTTGGGTCAACTTGAATTTTGACTAGGTAAGTTATTAGCTCCCCCTTGCTTGTAATAACATGCATAAATGTTATTCTCGATACTTGTGAATGTTAATTTTGTGTTTGGGGTGATTTTTGTGGTACTTGTAAATTTGGGACAAAAGGAGAAAAATTCCCCTGTGTAAAATTATAAAGGGATTTGGAAAGATGAGTTTGAATGATGTTATGCCTTTTCTGGGAATGTTGAATTTGTTAGGAAATGTTACTCCTACGTTTGGAACGGAAAATATTTCAACCTGGGAAAGAATGAAAATTTCGCATTTTAGTACACTGTGCGACCGCACAAAAATGAGTGTGCGACCGCACATCTTTCTGAAGGATTTTTCAAAGAAATTGACATGCTTGTGTGCGGCCGCACAGTCAATTGTGGGCGACCGCACAGTCGTCTGAAAAACAAAGATTTTGTTTAAAGTTTGTATAAAGTTGGAAGTAACCCTAGTTAAGGTATATAACCTTAATATAAGATGTCCTAGCAAGTGTTGTGATACTTTAGGGGCATCAGACTTGGTCTTAACCATGTATACTCATTGAATTAAAATGAGAACATAAGTATAAGAGTAGTATCTCTTCTTTATGTCTTGAAAGTGCTATGAACAAGCACTAATGTGTTATACTTGTTGTGAATCCAATGATTGTGCACCTTAGAGGCATTAGCATAAGGTCTTAGACTTGAACATCCTAAGAATAGGATTGGGATTTGGTAAGAGTAAATGTATAACTCTTATACTTGTTTGAATGTCCAAAGATTGGAAGTTATAACTTGAAGTATAAGACATTAAAAGCTTGTACATGACTTGAACATCCATAGAAATGGATTAAGACTTGAATATAAGATAATAAAATCTTGTACTTGACTTGACACCAATACATATGTATGGTAGTGAACTAGAAAGTGCTATAAGTAAGCACTAACGTGTATGAGACATGTTCTTGTTGTTTATGTGCAAACATTGCATACATTTTCTTGATACAAGGTGACTTCTTGATTACTTGAAGCATGTTCCTTGTTGAGCTAGTCCACTACATTTGGATTAGTTCTTCTCCCGTTGTTCAAGTAAATATCTACTTGTACTTTCTTGTATGAGTCCAGCTGGTTCTCCTTGCTTGTTCGAAAATGTATTGGTTCACGCTTGTCGCGAGAGCTGGGGTTTAAGTAACAATCGGGTCCCTATGTATTTCCGCCCGACCCCTTACTACCGGCCATAGTAAGGGCATAGCTTCCTTAGTTGGAGCAATAAGCCTGACTTAAGTGAATGCTAAATTCCCGTCCCGAACACCTCATGAATAATCATGAGTACTGATATTGAGAATGACACTGGTTACCGGGTCTTCTGATATATACTGAATAATCAGTTCCTGTTATTGATCGTGACGTCAAAGTAATACAAGCTTCGACAACAATGGTATTCTTGGGAGGAATAAGGAAGGAAGCAATATCCTTATAACTTGCTTGTTTAGCCTTATGTGCTATTTGATGAGTGGATTATCCTCTCATATACTTGTTACTTGATGATACTTGATATATAATTACTTGAGTATCTACTTGAATTGCATGATAGCATGTCATGTAGTTGCATCTAATAGCTTACTGAGATTTATCTCACCCTTTATTTGCTTTCCCCCCCCCAGGAAAGGAAGGATAGTGCGCAGTGAGGCTCGACATAGTTGGGAGCTTGCTTCGCAGGTCGTGATTATTTTGGGGCTTGTGTCCTTTTACACTTGGTGAGGACGATGTATTGGGTTTTGTATAACTCCTTATTTTGGGGTAGACAGTCTTGTTCAGTTCTTGTTGTCACTAGACATCTTGTATAGTACTCTTAATGCCAGCTTATGTGCTAGGCATGTTTCCGCTGTGTATGTATTAAGTTTGGTTTTGAATTTTCTTGTCTAGAACTCGTGTTGTGAGCTAGTATAGCTCCTTACTCTAGAGTATATATATCATGTCAGTTTGTTAAACAAATGTCATTAAGTTTCTTGTTAAGTTTCTTGTTTCCCGTTAGGCACTCCATCCAGGTTCGAGGTTCTATTAGGGGATCCCGGGACCTGGGGGCGTGTCAGGTTGGTATCAGAGCTACCCTGGTTTAGCTACCCTGTTTAGCTACCTTGGTTTGCTCTAAGTCTGGATAGGGTCTATGGCCTAGGTATGGGTGAGTCTTGGGGTGTTATTAATAACGCTGAGTGTTTACCTACAGGTACAATGAGTTCTGAAGGTACTAGTGGTAGTAATCAGCTGAGATCTATAACTCCTCAAGAAGAAATGGTTGATAATGTAGACTGGGATTATCCTAATCGCCTTACAAGGTTCTTGAAGCTGAAACCTCGTAGTTTTGATGGGGAATTTGATTCAAAGAAGGCAGAGGAGTGGATTGAAAGTGCTGAGAAGATCTTTACAGCCTTGAGATGTGCAGGTGGTGATAAGGTAACCTTTGCAACCTTTAAACTTGAGAAAGCCGCTGAACATTGGTGGCAAGTGTTGAGTAAAAGTTGGGAACTGGAAGGTGTACCACAGACATGGGAGAATTTTCTTAAAGCTTTTAAGTCGCAGTTCATTCCAACAGTGGTCCAAGATAGGAAAGAGATGGAATTTCTTAATCTGGAGCAGGGAAGTCTGACCGTGGGGCAATACTCAACCAAGTTCACAGAATTGCAAGGTATTGTGATCACTTAGTTCCAAATGAAGCTAAGAAGGCACAGAGGTTTGTTAAAGGGTTAAGGACTGAGTATAGGAAGCAACTTCTTTCTCTACAGCTCACTAGCTATCAGCAAGCAGTGGAGAAGGCTTATACCATTGAAAATGATATCGAAGAACACAAGGTGAAGTTGGGAAAAACCATGACTGGTCGTGTATCGGAGAAAACTCAGGGATCTGGTTCTAGAGGTGGTAAATCTGGCCGCCAAGATCGTCGATTCCGACAGCCAACCGAAAGCAAAGGTAGTGTATCAACTGGTTCGAGGACAACAGTCCAAGGTCCCAGGAGAGTATGTGGCTATTGTTCAAAAGAAGGCCATTCTGAAGACAAGTGTTGGCTAAAGCAAGGAAAGTGTATAGTGTGTGGTGAAGTGGGGCACTTTGCTAGAAATTGTTCTAAAAGTAAAGTAAATCAAGTTGGGGGTACAAGTCTTGATAGATCAGCAGGGTATAGCTGAGTCTTCTGAAGACGAGTGTTTGCTTTAGATCAGCAGGGTATAGCTGAGTCTTCTGCGGTCATAGGAAATATTATATTACTTTCTAGTACGAGAGCGCGAGTCTTGATAGATCCAAGCTCATCTCATTCTTATGTGGCATCTCATTTTGTGTCGCATTTGCATGTTATTCCTGATTCTATGCCTTATGTGCTAGAAGTATCTTCCCCTATGGGAGATTGCATGTTTACTTCTGAGGTTTACAAGAAATGTGAGGTTCTGGTGGGTGATCATTCCCTTCTTGCTGACCTAGTCGTGTTACCTATAAGGGACTTTGATGTGATTCTTGGCATGGATTGGCTATATGTGCATCATGCATCTGTTGATTGTTATAGAAAAGTAGTAACTTTTTCTATTCCTGGTTTGCCTGATTTTACCTTTGAAGGTGATAGGCCTTTATGTGCTATACATGTTATTTCTGCTTTAAAAGCTAGAAAACTTTTATCTCGTGGTTGTGTCGGGTATCTCGCATGTGTACTTGATCAGAGTTTATCTGTTCCCAAGATGGAGGATATTCCTGTTGTGTCTAAATTTTCAGATGTGTTCTCTTCTGAGTATAGCATGCCACCTGATCGAGAGCTTGAGTTCTGTATTGAGTTATTACCAGGTACAGCACCAATCTCTAAAGCACCTTATAGAATGGCTCCAGCTGAGTTAAGAGAGTTGAAAACACAGCTTGAGGAATTGCTTGAAAGGGGTTTCATCAGACCTAGTGTATCACCGTGTATTGATTACAGAGATCTTAATCAGGTAACTATCAAGAACAAATATCCGTTACCTCATATTGATGACTTGTTTGATCAGCTTCAGGGTTCAGTAGTGTATTCGAAGCTTGACTTGAGAAGTGGTTATCATCAGTTGAAAATCAGATCTGAGGATATACCAAAGACAGCTTTCCGTACCAGGTATGGGCATTATGAGTTTATTGTTATGCCATTCGGTTTGACAAATGCTCCAGCTGTATTTATGGATTTGATGAACCGTATATTCAAGCCATATCTTGATTGCTTTGTGGTGGTATTCATTGATGATATTCTTGTGTATTCTAAGTCACGGGCTGAGCATGAACAACATCTCAGAATAGTATTACAAGTTCTTCGTGAGAAACAATTATTTGCAAAATTCAGCAAATGTGCTTTCTGGTTAGAAGAGGTTTCATTCTTGGGTCATGTTGTGTCTGCTACTGGTATTGCAGTAGATCCTTCCAAAGTTGAAGCAGTTGTTAACTGGAAAAGGCCAACTACAGTGACTGAGATCCGTAGTTTCTTGGGCTTAGCTAGTTATTATCGGAGGTTCATTGAGGGATTCTCCAAGATTGCTACTCCATTGACTAATATGACTCGAAAAGCTATTTCTTTTGAGTGGAATGACAAATGTGAAGCAAGTTTTCAGGAGTTGAAAAGGCGTTTGACTACAGCTCCAGTCTTGGCGTTGCCTAATGGTTCTGAGCATTTCATGGTTTATACTGATGCTTCTAAAGAAGGATTGGGTTGTGTTCTGATGCAAGATGGAAAGGTAATAGCTTATGCTTCTCGAAAACTATCTCCTTATGAAAAGAATTATCCTACTCATGATTTAGAGTTGGCTGCGATTATTTTTGCTTTACATAAATGGAGGCATTATTTGTATGGAACCAAATTTGAAGTCTTTACCGATCATAAAAGTTTGAAGTACTTGTTTTCTCAAAAAGAGCTTAATTTGAGACAACGTAGATGGATGGAGAAATTGAAGGATCATGATTGTACTATCCTTTATCATCCAGGAAAAGCCAATGTTGTGGCAGATGCACTGAGCAGAAAGACTTATATTTCTTGCCTGATGATTCGTGAATGGAAGATATTTGAAGACTTGTGTCATTGGAGTCCTTGTGAATCAAATCATGGAGTTATGTTTGCGAATATAAAAGCTACTTCAGAGTTACTCCAACAGATCAAAGAAGCTCAGGTAGTTGATTCTGAATTGCAGAAAATCATTAGTGGAATGAATGAAGGAAAGCAACCAGATTTTTCTTTTAATAGTGATGGAATTCTTACCTTCCGAAGTCGAGTTTGTATTCCAGTTGATCCTGAGATAAAGAAGAAAGTTCTTGAAGAGGCTCATAAAGCCAAGTATACTATTCATCCTGGAAGTACTAAAATGTACCAAGACTTGAAGAAACATTTCTGGTGGAACAATATGAAAAGAGAAATTGCTGAGTATGTATCCAAATGTTTGACTTGTCAACAAGTAAAAGTGGAACATCAACGTCCAGCAGGTTTGTTGCAACCATTGGAAATTCCGGAGTGGAAATAGGAACATATTACTATGGATTTTGTGACTGGTTTGCCACGTACCAGACGAGGCCATGATGCTGTTTGGGTTATTGTGGACAGGTTGACTAAATCAGCTCATTTCTTGTCTGTTTCCATGGGATATTCATTGTCTCAGTTGGCATCTTTATATGTTCAGGAGATTGTCCGACTGCATGGGGTTCCTGTGAGTATTGTATCTGATAGAGATCCTCGTTTTACTTCTCGATTCTGGCAGTCTCTTCAGGGTGCTATGGGTACTAAATTGAATTTCAGTACTGCTTTCCATCCTCAATCTGATGGGCAATCTGAGAGACTTATACAGATTCTTGAGGATATGTTACGTGCTTGTGTTATTGATTTCAAAGGCAGTTGGGATACTCATCTTCCTTTGGCTGAGTTTGCTTATAATAACAGTTTTCAGTCTAGCATTGAAATGGCTCCATATGAGGCTCTTTATGGTAGAAAATGTCGATCTCCTATATGCTGGGATGAAGTGGGAGAAGCTAGACTCTTGGGTCCTGAAATGGTTCAACAATCAGTTGAGAGTGTGAAACTTATTCGGGATAGATTGCGTACAGCTCAGAGTAGATAAAAGAGTTATGCAGATCATCGTAGAAGGGATCTTGAATTTCAGGTAGGTGACTTTGTATTCTTGAAGGTCTCTCCTCGTAGAGGTATAAAGAGATTTGGGAAGAAAGGAAAGTTATCTCCTCGTTATATCGGTCCATTTGAGATTCTTGAAAGAGTTGGGAAGTTGGCTTATAGAGTGGCTTTACCTCCTTCTTTATCTGGTATTCATAATGTGTTCCATGTATCTATGCTTCGCAAGTATATGGCAGATGAATCACATGTTCTTGAGTATGAGGCTATTCCATTTCAGCCTGATTTGTCTTATGAGGAACAGCCTGTTGAAATTCTTGACTGGAAAGAGAAAGTATTGCGTACCAAAAGGATTCCTATTGTGAAGGTCCTATGGAGGAATCATGAAATTGAAGAAGCTACTTGGGAAACCGAGAAAGAGATGCGAGATAAATACCCGAGCCTATTTGAAAACTTTGGTAAGTAAAATTCGTGGGCGAATTTTCTTTAAGGTGGGGAGGATGTAACACCCATCGAATTTCCTGTTAAATATTTGACATACTTGTTAAATACTTGAACTTGCATATTATGTGTTAGTTTTACTTGGGTTAAAGTTTTAACTGCTTTAGAATATTAAGGTGGTTAAATGTTTAGTTTTGACTTTTGGGTCATTTGTGAAAATTGGACTTTAGGGGTCTTTTTGTTAAAAGTGAAACTTGAGGGGCCTAAGTGTCATTTTTGAAACTTCCAAGTATATCAAGACTTGGCTTGCCTGGGAAAGTCATTTTCCCCAAATCTTTACGTTGCTCTTCCTCTGTTCTGAAAAGCTAGGGTTAGAATTTTCCCTATTCCCGACTCCTCGAGTTTAATTATCCCTCCGTTCTTGCTTCCGATCCCGGATTAATATTCGTGGCGTTGAATAGAGCGTTCCAGGCCGAACAGAAATAAGTTTGGGTCAACTTAAATTTTGACTAGGTAAGTTATTAGCTCCCCCTTGCTTGTAATAACATGCATAAATGTTATTCTCGATTAATTTTGTGTTTGGGGTGATTTTTGTGGTACTTGTAAATTTGGGACAAAAGGAGAAAAATTCCCCTGTGTAAAATTATAAAGGGATTTGGAAAGATGAGTTTGAATGATGTTATGCCTTTTCTGGGAATGTTGAATTTGTTAGGAAATGTTACTCCTACGTTTGGAACGGAAAATATTTCAACCTGGGAAAGAATGAAAATTTCGCATTTTAGTACACTGTGCGACCGCACAAAAATGAGTGTGCGACCGCACATCTTTCTGAAGGATTTTTCAAAGAAATTGACATGCTTGTGTGCGGCCGCACAGTCAATTGTGGGCGACCGCACAGTCGTCTGAAAAACAAAGATTTTGTTTAAAGTTTGTATAAAGTTTGAAGTAACCCTAGTTAAGGTATATAACCTTAATATAAGATGTCCTAGCAAGTGTTGTGATACTTTAGGGGCATCAGACTTGGTCTTAACCATGTATACTCATTGAATTAAAATGAGAACATAAGTATAAGAGTAGTATCTCTTCTTTATGTCTTGAAAGTGCTATGAACAAGCACTAATGTGTTATACTTGTTGTGAATCCAATGATTGTGCACCTTAGAGGCATTAGCATAAGGTCTTAGACTTGAACATCCTAAGAATAGGATTGGGATTTGGTAAGAGTAAATGTATAACTCTTATACTTGTTTGAATGTCCAAAGATTGGAAGTTATAACTTGAAGTATAAGACATTAAAAGCTTGTACATGACTTGAACATCCATAGAAATGGATTAAGACTTGAATATAAGATAATAAAATCTTGTACTTGACTTGACACCAATACATATGTATGGTAGTGAACTAGAAAGTGCTATAAGTAAGCACTAACGTGTATGAGACATGTTCTTGTTGTGTATGTGCAAACATTGCATACATTTTCTTGATACAAGGTGACTTCTTGATTACTTGAAGCATGTTCCTTGTTGAGCTAGTCCACTACATTTGGATTAGTTCTTCTCCCGTTGTTCAAGTAAATATCTACTTGTACTTTCTTGTGTGAGTCCAGCTGGTTCTCCTTGCTTGTTCAAAAATGTATAGGTTCACGCTTGTCGCGAGAGCTGGGGTTTAAGTGACAATCGGGTCCCTATGTATTTCCGCCCGACCCCTTACTACCGGCCATAGTAAGGGCATAGCTTCCTTAGTTGGAGCAATAAGCCTGACTTAAGTGAATGAATAATCATGAGTACTGATATTGAGAATGACACTGGTTACCGGGTCTTCTGATATATACTGAATAATCAGTTCCTGTTATTGATCGTGACGTCAAAGTAATACAAGCTTCGACAACAATGGTATTTTTGGGAGGAATAAGGAAGGAAGCAATATCCTTATAACTTGCTTGTTTAGCCTTATGTGCTATTTGATGAGTGGATTATCCTCTCATATACTTGTTACTTGATGATACTTGATATATAATTACTTGAGTATCTACTTGAATTGCATGATAGCATGTCATGTAGTTGCATCTAATAGC
The DNA here is from genome assembly GCA_026119855.1 of Campanula takesimana. Classification (NCBI taxonomy): domain Eukaryota; kingdom Viridiplantae; phylum Streptophyta; class Magnoliopsida; order Asterales; family Campanulaceae; genus Campanula; species Campanula takesimana. The sequence goes on along the minus strand of JAOWBW010000121.1, from coordinate 324,522 downwards.
TTACTGAGATTTATCTCACCCTTTATTTGCTTTCCCCCCCCCCCAGGAAAGGAAGGATAGTGCGGAGTGAGGCTCGACATAGTTGGGAGCTTGCTTCGCAGGTCGTGATTATTTTGGGGCTTGTGTCCTTTTACACTTGGTGAGGACGATGTATTGGGTTTTGTATAACTCCTTATTTTGGGGTAGACAGTCTTGTTCAGTTCTTGTTGTCACTAGACATCTTGTATAGTACTCTTAATGCCAGCTTATGTGCTAGGCATGTTTCCGCTGTGTATGTATTAAGTTTGGTTTTGAATTTTCTTGTCTAGAACTCGTGTTGTGAGCTAGTATAGCTCCTTACTCTAGAGTATATATATCATGTCAGTTTGTTAAACAAATGTCATTAAGTTTCTTGTTAAGTTTCTTGTTTCCCGTTAGGCACTCCATCCAGGTTCGAGGTTCTATTAGGGGATCCCGGGACCTGGGGGCGTGTCAGCTAACCCCAAGAAGCTTCGAATTTCTGTAACTGATTCTGGCCTCCTCCAATTCACAATAGCCTCAACTTTGGAGTGATCAACTGATATACCTTTATTGGAGATCACAGGCCCAAGAAAAGATACTTCATTGAGCCAAAAAGCACACTTACCGAATTTAGCAAACAACTGCTTCTCACGAAGAATAGATAAAACCATTCGCAAATGCTGTTCATGCTCCTCCCGGGACTTGGAATAAACCAGAATATCATCAATAAATACAACCACGAAGGTATCAAGATAAGGTTTAAAGACCCTATTCATCATATCCATAAAAACAGCCGGAGCATTAGTCAACCCGAAAGGCATAACAAGAAACTCATAATGGCCATATCTACTACGAAAAGCAGTTTTAGAAATGTCTTCAGAACGGATTTTCAACTGATGGTATCCACTCCTCAAGTCAAGTTTTGAAAAGACAACTGACCCTTGAAGTTGATCAAATAAATCATCAATATGAGGAAGCGGATATTTATTCTTTATAGTTACCTGATTCAGCTTTCTGTAGTCAATACACAGCCTCAAGGACCCATCTTTCTTTTTAACAAACAATACTGGAGCTCCCCACGGGGATACACTAGGACGAATGAATCCTCGATCAAGTAACTCTTGCAACTGAACCTTCAACTCTTTCAATTCAGCTGGGGCCATTCTGTAAGGTGCCTCAGATATAGGAGCCGTACCTGGAAGTAAGTCAATACAGAACTCTATTTCCCGGTCAGGAGGCATAGCATACTCAGAAGAAAATACATCTGAAAATTCTTTAACAATAGGCACATCCCCAATATCAGGAACCCTTTTAGTAGTATCAAGAACACTAGCCAAATACCCCGCACAACCACGGTTCAACAACTTTCTAGCCTTCATATAAGAAATAATTCTAATCTCTCTACCCCAAGGAACAGTTTCAAAAGAAAATTTAGGAACATTTGGGATAGAAAATGTGACCACTTTATTAGCACAATCAACAGACGCATGATATTTACCCAACCAATCCATACCCAAGATAACATCAAAATCTTGTAATGGTAAGATAACTAAATCAGCAGGTAAAACATGCTCACGTATATGCACATCACAAGAATGCAACACCTCATTGGTCACCAAACACTCCCCTATAGGAGTTGACACCTCTAACACATAAGGTAGAGATTCAGAAGACATATGCAATCGAGGAGCAAAATGCACAGACACATAAGAATGCGATGAGCCAGGGTCTATAAGTGTACGTGCCCTCAAACTAGACACAGAAATAATACCTCCTATCACATTAGAGGAATCCGAAGCCTGTTGCTGAGAAATAGCATAGACACGACCCTGAACCTTAGGCTTGCCTGAGGAATCCCTCTTCTGACCCTGAGAGGACCCAACCACACTTCCCGATGCTTGCATCCTATACTTAGGGCAATCCCTCTGAAAATGTCCTAACTGACCACAGTTCAAACACTTGCCCTGCTTCTTCCAACATCTCTCTTCTGAATGCCCTTCTTTCTGACAATAATTACAAACTCCTCTACTCTGACTCCCTGAAGTATTATTTTGATTTCTGTTACCTGACTGTCTTTGAGAAAACCCTTTAAATTGTGAAGATCCACCTTGATTTCCTCTACTCTCACCCCGTTGTGGTTGCCTAACTTGCTTCCCAGCGCCTAACAATTCCATCTTCCTTTTATGTTCCTCAATGTCATGCTCCACCTGGTAAGCTCGATCCACTGCATCCTGAAAATCTTGCAACTTATGAGATACTAGCTGAGTTCTAATCACGGTTTTCAAGCCTTTCACAAACCTCGAAGCCTTCCTCTCCTCAGTTGCCACTAGGTGAGTACAATACCTGGACAACTCTGAAAATTTAGCTGAATATTGAGCAATTGACATAGAACCTTGCTCCAAGTTAAGAAATTCCATCTCCTTCCTGTCTTGATCTACTCGAGGAATAAAGTGTTCTTTGAACTTTCCCAGAAAATTCTCCCAAGTATAAGGTACATGAGTCTCATCCCATTTTGTTTTCAAAGCTTTCCACCAATGCTCAGCCGCTCCATTCAATTTATAGGTAGCAAACCTGACTTGATCTTCCTCCGAACATCTCAAAGCATCAAAAATCATTTCCATCGATTCAATCCACCTTTCAGTTTTAGATATATCGGGCTCTCCATCATACTCCATAGGCTTCATTTTCAGAAACTGTTCTAGGCCATATCTTGGTGGTACCTGTTCCCTTTCTTGCCTCTGATCATTTATAGTTTTCATCGCTGCTTCGAACATTCCTTGGAACATAATTCGAGCCTCTTCTCTGGCATCCCCTTGCCCCGAAGAGCCAGCTTGATCTCCGTCAGTTTCACCCATTTTTAATGAATACCTGCATCAAACACTCAACGTTACTCACTCTATACTCTACTACCCTCCTAGGTCATTTAGTCATTCTAGACCATCTACAACCTAGCTCTGATACCAACTGTCGCGCCCCAGACCCGTGGTCCTACTTGGCCCCACGCTCGGGACACGATTGGAAGACGTTATAAAACCTTTTTAGAAAATTTTTCGAAATATACTTTTAGAAAGTGGAACAATAACACACTTGAAGTTCAAAGACTTCACTTAACTTGAAACAAACTTTTACAAACACTTTCACAGCGAAAGTACTTAGCCCGAAGGCTTACAAACTTTTAAACAAATGTACATACATCAACTTTTACCAAAATAGATGTAACCATAAGAAGTACGGGTACTCTACCCCAAAGGGTTTACATTTATATAATGTAACCTTCAACAAAACAAGTCCCAACTCTTACCAAACGAACGTCCTCCCGTGCCAAGTGTCCTATTCCCTAGACCCGCCTTTATCTAAAACAGTAAACAAATAAAGGGTGAGAATAAATCTCAGTAAGCTACTAAAATGCAACTACGTTACATGCTGATATGATGATCATAAAGAACAATATCAACAGTAATCATATAGCATATAGCACATAACATCATGTTATATATCACATTGCCCACACTCCGGTGGATACCAAGCCAAGGTTTACCCAATAACCATAACTGATGAGAATACCATCTGAGAAACCCATCAGAGAAAACCATCTGAACAGCATAAATAGTTGAAGCCGTCGGGATCCCGAAAACCAAACCATAACCAATAGAACCAAGTAACCAGAGAGGGAAATATGACACAAAGTCATAACCCAAATACTCACCAAAGGGAGTAATTCATCCCATCCAAGGCCAATCTGGACTGGGGAAACTAAAAGGCACAGTGGACATCTTATAGTGAACTTGGCTTGTGTGCCACTATAATTCTCCCACCGCCTGACTCACAAGCTCCAATGGAAAACCTTATAGTGGACTTACCTGTACCACTATAATTCTTCCATTGGCTGACTCCACAACAAGACCAGCTGGACCTTTACAAAAGCACAGTAATGAATACTTGCTAAACAAAACCCGGGGCATTTAATCCAAGAAGGAACTAAGCCAAATACATAACAAGATGCACACAAAGAATCCTTATAAAGAGTCCATAAAAAGGACATTTAATCCATTACTAACATTCCGCAACAATCATCTAAGTACTTTAGGACACTACCCAAAAACTAGACCAAGGTTGATCTCTAAACCCCTTAGTTGAAAACTCTAAACTTTTTCAGACAACTGGACGGTCGCCCAAACAGGGCTGTGCGGCCGCCCAAAATGCTCTGTCTTAAGAAGAAAATCCTTCAGATAGATGTGCGGCCGCACACCCATTTTTGGGCGGCCACCCACATCACCCGGCAGGCCTAAAAACTTAACCAAAGTTTACTCCTTTTGTTTCACAAGCATAACATATATACACAAGATACGACCCAACATTAGTCACAACATTAGCAACTTTCATTAAGATTTCAATATGGTTTCTAAACCATTTCAACACTAGCTATAACTAAGTTCATCTACTCCCGTTGTCCCAAAATTACAAGTATAGCAAATATTACTCAAAACACAAGATTAACTAGTAGAAATACCACATATAGCATATATGACTATTTTAACATTTAAAGGGGAATTAGTAACTTACCTAGTTCCGGAAAAAGTATCGCTGAAATCAGTTTTGTTCGGCTAGAAATGACCTACTCGACGCCCTGATCATTTTTATATAATTAGTTTTTAAAACGGGTAAGTAAATAAAAAGAATTAAATCGAAATGGGTCGAACTTACCTTTTTCTCCTAACCCTAGGAACAGAACGAGGAAAGTTGCAGCTGAAGAAATGTTCACACAGAGAAAGAAGGAGAAAGGAAAGTTTCCTTAAATATCTTTAACCCTTTTTTACATTTTGGTCACCCAAAGTTTATTTTTAACACTTTAGCCCCTAAACTTACATTTTCAACTAGGACCCTAAAGTTTCAACTTAATCATTTAACTCCTTTAATCATTATTTTTACTAACTAAGTAAATAACACAATAATCAAGTATGATATGCAAATCATAAAATATGATGCAACACATAAAAATGCACATATAAGTCAAATAAAAATCCCCAAAAATATAAAATAAATAGGAACGGGTTTTGGGGTCGCTACACGGGCGGCCACTTCTCCCAGGTCAAGTTTTCTTATAAATAGACCTCAGTTCATTATTTCGATACACAATTCTCTTCCCCGAGTTCTACAAGCCAAACTGATGGCAGAACTCTCTCTTCAAGTCTTTCTAGCAATCCCGAAGGTCCGGCGAATCCACGCTAGAGATTCAACTTCGTTCTTATCAAGATTGGTGAGAATTTGTCATGTTTTCTTAGTTTAGATCTAATTTATGCTAATTTCATCATGTTTATACATTTATATTCATATGATTCATAACGTGTTCTTCATGTTTTTGCTAGAATTCATAATATGCTCTATGACTAGGGTAGCAATCTTCATGTTTATGTGTTCATTCATACATGTTCATGATGTTCTTATTATTATGCTAGATCTACAGCTTATCCCATGCATAACATGCTAGATCTAATGTTTTAATCCCTGTTTATATTGTATAGCCGATGATGATCTTCAAGATCTAGGAACTACTTCTAAACCCTAAATTTTAGGTAAATATTCCCATGATCAATAACTCTCCAAGGATGAATATGAAGACTACACATTGATCTTATCAGTGGTATAATCATTATTCTAGGATGTGATCATCTTGTATGATTCTTTCTCCTCCCCCTTCATTATGCATGATCCCGCTTCCTCTCTCTATTCCGATTAATTGCGAACTACGCTGACCTGAGCTTCTCATCACGAGAGGAACGTAGGCAATCTTTGAATCCGGTATCAATCACTAACACACTACTAACACATTCATCATGATAGAAAGTCCGATCTATCGGGCGATAGGAGTAATAACGTAATATTTTTCTCTTGTCGTAACTTGACCCCCGAACCCTCTTTGTTAGTTGTTTCTTAATGTTTTAGCTCAATAAAAATAACGTGGCGACTCTTAATAGGTTAAATGCCAACTTGAATATCCTAATCCCATAGAAAACATAAATAAAGATAAATAAAAGAAAGACTTCCCGTGCATCGCCCGCATCGTCGGAAAGGGGTATTCATACCAAGTTAACCATGTCCCGCCTCTGACCTGCCAAGAGTCACGCCCATTTCGTGTAAGTCAACCCTCTCCATAGAGCCAAGTTGACCATGTCCCGCCTCTAACCCACTGAGAATCACGCCCGTTCCCTTAGGAGAGGATAACAGATATCCACCTAGCCCTTAGGTTTGAGTAGCCTTAAAATCTCTCACCCCTCCCCGAACTACGTTAGGCTTGATTCCCCACAAACAGGATACATAGGAATCCTATACTCCTAGGTCCAGCCATGCAAAACAAAAATCGGTCAAGCCGTCTTCCCATTAGATTGGGATGCTTATTTTTATCAACAACCCCGCTTTTTAAAAGCGACGTTGCCGAGGGGCTCTTTAAGTACCCCAACCTGAAATTGACCAACTTAGAGGAATTCTTAGCACCATTCAGGGATAAACTGATAGGCTGGGAACTAACTAAGATAAACATTAAATCCCAGGACTGCTATGGAATTAAACTTGAAAAAATCCAGAAGCTCGCCAGGCTGAGCCGTACGGATGGTTTGGACGCGGGAGCTCCCTAGCCGTACGGCTACTATGGGCACCCTCAGTCCTTATAAATTGAGACTCTTGCTGATCATTTTAGGGGGGGAGAAATTTGTTTGAGAGAGCCAAAGCTTTGCAGAAATCATACCAGAATAGAGTGATCATCATATTTGAGTGAAAAGAGAGAAAGAAGATAGGTCCAAACCAAAATTGGTGAGGCCTCCTTCTCCCCATCTTCTCTTCATCTCCATATTATATCTTTGCTTCTTGTCAAATAATATACACTTGGAACCAAGCCTTAAAATCTATGGTGCCCTTCATGTTCTATGCATGATGATGGGTTACAAACCATAGGATAGCCTAAGGCTTGTTATGATTTATGCATATTTAATACATTGTCTTTACATTTATGCACCTTTACATTATGTCTTTAAATTTGTGTCATTTACTTTAAAGTCTTTGCATTTATGTTAAATAAATAAGGGAATGATCAAGTTTGGGTGATAAAGTTGCAATCTTTATCATCCAAACCATGAGTCAACCTCAAAATGTCCCTTTGATGATAAAGATTCAATCTTTACCCATCAAAGGTTGATTTTTGGATGTCTCAATACTCTTCCTTGGAAGAATCATCCATTTGGATGTTAAAGTTTCCATCTTTAACCATTCAAATGGTGATCTTGGCTCAAAATCCATGACCATCACCTTTTCTCAATTATTCCCCAATGATTGCCTTGATCACACCCAAAATCCTTGTTTTGGTGTATAATCTAGTGATCAATGGCATAGGGATGATTTAATTAATGTTTTGTTGCAACAAAAAAGCTGGAAATGATCAAACAGTCCAGTTTCCAATAGAATGCTCTGTTTCTGCCTGGAACTGGACTGATTTCCAGGGAATCTGTTAAAACTCCCAGGAAGACCCTCATTAGCCGTACAGCTTCTTTGTCCAAGAGGCACATTTCCAGTCTAGTCCACCCTTTATCCAGAATGCTTACAAAATATCCCTTTCTGTCAAATATTTAATTGTTTTCTGTTAAAGTCAGTTTCTTCCATTTTCAAGAACACACACACACACACTTGCACAATTTTAACAAATTTTAGGGAGACTCGGTTTCTTCTGAGGCGCTTTGGGTGAACTACCAGTTGAGTTCTTCCCAAAGCGTAAACTGACCTCCGAATCCTTTGTCTCTAACCATTTTTCGTTATGTTTAGGTTTAAAGTTAAACTACCGTGGTGACTCCATTTTCCATTAAAGTACCGTGTTTGATTCTTGAGGGAACTATTCGCATTTTCCCGCGGGTATCTCACAGCAGGTTCGAGGTTTGGACTCATGGGGAAGCCAAGGTTTTAGATCTAAAGAGTTTAAGGATGGATTGCGTAGGTTCGAGGTTTGGACTTGAATTGGATTAAGTAGGTTAGAGACCTAAGGGGTTGAAGGTCAGACTAGGTAGTCTCTCGAGGCTAATGGGTGACACTAGGTTGGTTGAGGGGTTTAGACCCAGGAAGTATGGACGGCATATATTTAGTTGGTAGGGCCAAGCAGGCTTGGGAACTAAAGAGTTTTAAGGGTCGAGATCTAAGGTTATAGACCTAGAGGGTAGACAGTCTAGTGATCTAAAGGGTTTAGGATTTGATACCTAAGGTGTGGATCGGACATGCTAGAGACCTAAAAGATAGGCGTTTGATAGACTCGAATGGAATTAGGATCTAAGGGATCGTTCAACAGGTTAGACTGGGTAAGAACGAGTATATGTTGGTAGGTTTGAGCTCTAGAGGATCAGGGAGGCCCGAGACCGGTAGTTTCAGGACCTAATGGGTCACTCTAAGGATTTGGCTTTGATAGACTGGTTTAAGTTTTGAGGTTTTGGATAGGGTCGGTTTGAGGCCTCAGGAGTCGCGCTACGAACTTGTAGAGGGTCGAGCTAAGGGGTTATCATGTAACCTAGGTAAGATTCACCGGGTAGGTTCGGGACCTAAGGAGTTATGGTGTAACCTAGGTAAGATTGACCGGCTAGGCTCGGGACCTAAGGTTTTGAATCAAGTAAGTTTGGGACCTAGAGAGCTGGGGGTTTAGTGTTGGGTTTCCAAGTAACATGCACAGCGGAAAATAGCATTTAAAATTTTATGAAACCCAATGCCCATAGATCCGTTCATATAATAAAATCAAATACTTGCAATATGAATACAAGAAAGACTAACCCTTCATGACTTTGAGTTTGGTCTTTGATCTAGGTGGAGAAATTGAAGCTTTAATCATGAACAAGTAAGAACACGAACTTTCAAGATGATGAGCTTCACCCTCTAGCGGTATCCACACCTTGAACGAATATCAAGAACACTTGATCTTGGTTGCTAGACCAAAATTGTGAAACACATTTTCACAATTAATATGAACTATATGGAATATTATTTTGTGTATTATTTTGTTCTTCAATCTAGGATGTCTTAGAACAAAATAAAACTCTCTCAAACTCTTTGGAGACTTGCACAAAAGCTAGGGTTAAGTTCTAGCCGAATTTGGCTATTTATATACAAGTTAGACCTATTCCAAATAGGAAACTTGTGTCAAAACCCGTCCAAACTCCTTTTCCTAATTAAATCAGGAAATCTGTCCCGACTCACTGTGCGGCCGCCCAAAATTAGGTGTGCGGTCGCCCAAACATGTGCGGCCGCCCAGCCTGGTTTGTGCGGTCGCACACCAGGATCAGAGAGCCTTAATTTCCAATGTAGTCCTTTAAGGATTCGTTCTATTGTGTGTGACCCTTTAGGATTATACTAAGTTGGCAATGGGTTCAAACATGAATCCATAAGATATGATTAGGTTCTAGCAAACCGTTATACCTACCCAAATAGTATAACTAGATACAAGTTCGCATTCCTTTAGAATATGTCACAATCCCTTTGTCCACGATCTCATTGAACATAAGTCATGGTCAAACGGTCAACTTGTTTTTGTTCAATACTTTCTCGATTCCGAATATGTTGATAATCCAAATGACATTGATCTAATCAATTCATATGAGTCCGGCCGAACATTTTCATCAACATCATTCCTACGAGAGGCCAAGCTTGAGATCTCTCCGAAGAGGAACAAATCCATTTAGCTTATTATTCTTCCCTACGTGAATCCGATTATGCCAATCATACCCTTTATAACTACCCGGTTAAAGGTAGCGTTTGAATATGTCAAACATAATGTTCATCAAGTGGAAGACGATAATAACTTCATGTCTAAGGATTCGAATGACATAACTAATATGAGATATATGTGCGACATAGACCATGACATAAATCTCATACGGCGGGTCATGTCCAGTACCTTGTTCCAAACAAGTACCCATAAATCTAACATGATCATCCCATGATCATTTAGCCTTTATACTAGTGCTTAACAAGTACTAGGGACGGAGATTATTATAAGTAAACATGAACAACAATAATAATCAAAACATCTCTTTATTGATATGAAATAAATGATAACAATTACAACGTTTATTAAACGTGCCTAGGGCACCACTACCAACAATCTCCCACTTGCCCTAGGCCCAATATCCCATGTATCTAATACCCATGGACCTAACATGATCTTCATGTTTAGCTTGTGGAAGTCCCTTTGTTAGCGGGTCCGCGACATTGTCATCAGTAGGTACTTTGCATATATTCACGTCACCTCTGTCAATGATTTCTCGAATGACATGGTAACGCCTAAGTATGTGTTTGGATTTTTGATATGCCCTTGGTTCCTTTGCTTGAGCAATAGCACCATTATTATAACAATAAAGGTCTATTGGATTAGCAATACTAGGAACCACTTCAAGTTCAGTGATGAACTTCTTAATCCAAACAGCTTCCTTTGCAGCATCCGATGCAGCAATATACTCAGCTTCCGTTGTAGAATCAGCGGTTGTACTTTGCTTGGAACTCTTCCAGCTTACAGCTCCACCATTTAACATAAACACAAAACCCGATTGCGATCGAATGTCATCTCTGTCGGTTTGGAAGCTTGCATCCGTGTAAGCATTTACAACAAGATCATCTTCCATTCCTCCATAGACCAAAAATGAGTCTTTAGTCCTTCTCAAGTACTTAAGAATCGCTTTTACAGCCACCCAGTGATTCTCTCCGGGGTCGGATTGGTATCTACTTGTCATGCTCAAAGCATAAGATACATCCGGCCTAGTACAGATTATGGCATACATGATGGACCCAATTGCCGAAGCATATGGAACATCATTCATTTTCTCACGCTCATCTTTTGTCTTAGGACATTGAGCCTTGCTTAGAGAAACTCCATGTAACACCGGTAAGGTACCTCTTTTAGAATTTTCCATACGGAATCTTCTAATGACCTTGTCAATGTATATACTTTGGCTTAAACCAAGTAGCTTCCTTGATCTATCTCTATAGATCTTAATGCCAAGTATATATGCGGCTTCACCCATATCTTTCATTGTGAAACACTTTCCCAACCAAGTCTTTACGGACTGAAGTGTAGGAATATCGTTTCCAATGAGTAATATGTCATCCACATATAAAATCGGGAATAGCACTATGCTCCAACTAATCTTCTTGTATACATAAGGCTCATCTTCATTCTTGATGAAACCAAACTCTTTGACCGATTCATCAAAACGGAGATTCCAACTCCTAGAAGCTTGCTTCAATCCATAAATGGATTTCTGCAATTTGCATACCTTAGAATTCTGTTCAAAACCTTCTGGTTGTGTCATACACATATCCTCTTGTAATTTTCCATTTAGGAAAGCGGTTTTGACATCCATTTTCCATATTTCATAGTCATGATATGCGGCAATGGCAAGCAAAATTCTTATAGACTTGATCATTGCTACGGGTGAAAAGGTTTCATCATAGTCAATACCATGAACTTGCCTATACCCTTTCGCTACAAGTCTAGCTTTGTAAGTATGCACCTTCCCATCCATGTCAGTCTTCTTCTTGAAGACCCATTTGCATCCTATGGTTTTTACACCTTCGGGTGCATTAATCAAATTCCAAACTTGATTGTCTTGCATGGATTTCAATTCGGATTCCATGCCTCCAAGCCACTTGTCCGAATCAGGAGAAGACATCGCCTCTTGCTAGGTTGTCGGTTCATCATTCTCAATGATTTCCACCTCATTACTATCCATTACGAGAAATCCATATCTCTCGAGCTCGGATCGTAACCTACTAGATCTGCGAGTTACTTGTGTATTTTGAACAGGTTCCACAACTCCTTGTGGTTCTTGTTCTTGTTCTACTATCGGTTCGATGTCATTTTCTGGGTCTCGAATTTCTTCGAGATTTATTTTACTCCCACTGATTTATTTGGAGAGAAACTCTTTCTCTAGAAAGATACCAGTTCGGGCAACAAACACTTTGTTGTCCGTTTGGTTGTAAAAGTAATATCCTTTAGTTTCCTTAGGATATCCCACGAAAATACATTTAACAGATTTGTGTGCAAGTTTGTCTGAGACAAGTCTTTTGACAAAAACTTCACAACCCCAAATCTTCATGAAAGACAAATAAGGCTTCTTTCCGCTCCACATCTCATATGGAGTCTTTTGAACTGATTTAGTAGGAACACGATTTAGTGTGAAAGCAGCGGTTTCTAGAGCATAACCCCAAAAGGATATTGGAAGATCAACTTGACTCATTATTGATCGAACCATGTCTAACAAAGTCCGATTTCTCCACTCGGACATACCATTCCATTGTGGTGTTCCGGGTGGAGTCAATTGTGAAACTATTCCACAATTCTTTAGATGATCATCAAATTCATGACTCAAGTATTCTCCACCTCGATCTGATCGAAGTGCCTTAATACTTTTGCCACGTTGTTTTTCTACTTCATTTTGAAATATTCCAAATATCTCAAATGCTTCACTTTTATGTTTCATTAGGTAAACATACCCAAATCTACTATAATCATCAGTGAAGGTTATGAAGTATTGAAATCCTCCCCTAGCATTGCTACTTAATGGTTCGCATACATCGGAATATATAAACCCCAATAAGTCGCTTGCCCTTTCACCTAGCTTAGTAAAAGGTGTCTTAGTCATTTTTCCAAGAAGACACGACTCACAAGTGTCATATGACCCAAGGTCACTTGAACCTAAGAGACCGTCCCCATGGAGTTTTGAGATACGCTTCTCATTGATATGACCAAGACGGAAATGCCACAAATAAGAATGATTTACATAATTAGGTTTTGATTTCTTATTTATATGATAGACATTTTCATTATTTTCATTCATGACATCCAAGATATAAAGGCCATTAAATGAATTTGCAATACCATAAAGCACATCATTTAGATAAATAGAAAATTTCTTATTCTCAATAAGAAACTTAAAACCTACGTAATCCAAACAAGAAATTGAAATAATATGTCTACTTAAATCCGGTAGATAATAGCAATTGTTCAAAACAAGTATTAAACCGGAAGGTAAAGTGACTTCACAAGTCCCTACGGCTAATGCAGCAACTCTTGCTCCATTCCCCACGCGTAGCTCTACTTCACCCTCTTTAAGCAGTCTCCTATTCTTTAGTCCCTGCACATTTAAACAAATGTGAGAACCACATCCGGTATCCAATACCCAAGAATCAGTGGTAGAAAGGAGAATATCTATCATATAGATACCTGAAGTCGACGCAGCCTTGCTGCCCTTCTTCTTCTTTTGCTCTTCCAAGAAAGCCTTGCAATTACGTTTCCAATGACCAATTTCTTGACAATGGAAACAAATTGCATCCTTTTGTGTATCGGGTTTTGCCTCAGAAGCCTTGGTAACCTTTGCCTTGCTTATCTTAGGTTTGACAACTTTTGCCTTACCCTTTCCTTTGGCACCAGCCTTCTTCCCATCATGAACCAAGAGCACCGGAGAACCTTTCTCCACAATCTTCATCTCCGCAATTTTAAGCATCTCATGCAACTCGGAGAGATTCTTATCCATTACATGCATGTTATAATTCATCACAAACTGATTATAACTTTTAGGCAATGAATTAAGAATGAGATCCGTGGCTAGCTCCAATGGAATTAGATATCCAAGTTTCTCAAGATGCTCTACATAACCTTTCATTTTAAGCATGTGAGGACTCACTTGTTGCCCTTCATTCATTTTGCAAGAAGTGAATGCAACAATGGTCTTGTACCTCTCTTGCCTAGCTTGCTCTTGAAACATGGCTCTTAACTCCACGCCTATCTCATAGGCTTCCAAATGTTCCAAACTTTTTTGGAGTTTTGAGCACATAGTAGCAAGCATGAGACAACTTACATCTCTAGAATCATTACGATGTTTCTTGTAACTGTCTCTTTCTGCCCTAGGGGCATTAGGTTCTGGTTCAGCAGGAAGAGGCCCATCGAGAATGTACAACCTATCTTCTTGCCTAAGAACAATTCTTAGGCTACAGATCCAATCCATAAAGTTTGTACCATTCTCTTGAAGCTTATCCTTCTCAAGGATCGATCGCAACGAAATTGATTGAGTGTTGTTAGTCATTATCTACAATTATACAAAATTTCCAAAATTTAATAAGTACCAATTTTCATTAAAGAAATAAACAATGTATTTTTTTATTTTTTTAAAAAAAAATACTCCCACTAAATATACAACCTTCTTTATACATCCAATGTATAGTATAATTTAAATGGGTTAAGATCCCGCTTTAATTTAATTTTAAGTACGCTTTGGCGCACCGCTCAAAATCAAATTAATTAGGTAGACAACTCTTGTCAATCATATCTCATATGACTCTCAGTTCTTTTCATGACATTCTTTAAGAAATTCAATTTCAAAAAGCATGTTAAATCTCATCTTTGCCTTAAGCCCAAAACTGTTTTGACGCTTAATTAAGTCCAACCATAACGCATAGGAAACTCTTATTCACTCATCTTGCTCATACATGAATAAAATCAATGCACCTCGCTTTGGCGAGCCCACACAAAATTACCCATGTATAAACAAGTGTTTTAATCATGGCATGGCAGAATGACTTAAAACTTTCTTTGAAGGTTCAACATATATAGCATATAACACATTTATGAGCACATAATATAAACATGTTACGCATCAAGTTTAGCCACTAAATTAATCTCCATTAATTTAAGCATAATATTTATGTGTCTTTAGTTTCTCTATAATTATGAGGATGAGACTATTTCAACTTTGGTTATTATCTCCAAATCAAGACAACAAGAAGTGCGGCCGAAACTAAGCCATAAAGCATCCACAATTCCGCACTAATTCAAAAAACCAAGAAAGTAGTCCATGTGGCTGAAACTAAGCAATAGATGGGCTCGATGAACGTAGGCCAATTGCATCCACAATTCCACATGGATCTCCAAACTTTGAATCAAGAACTTTGTTTCTCAATTTTAGCAATTATGAACTCTTCATAATTCTAACTTCGTTTTATCTTTGAAACTTTGATTGCGATCAAGTTTGGGAAACACAATCTCGATTACGTAGATTAGCCATCCAAGCCTTGAACCAATCTTAGAATCATAAGACTAAAAATAATAGGAAAATCAAACCCCAAGATCCACACCCAAACCACCTGCCCAAAACCCACTCCAGATCTGCAGGTCTGGCCGGTCTTGTCACTGGTCTGGTCGGACCCCATCAAAATTCCAGATTCTGATCTTTGACCGAAAATCAAAAACCAGAATCCTGACAACTGTGCGGCCGCCCAAGAAAAACTGTGCGGTCGCCCAAACTTGTGCGGTCGCCCAAGATTTTCTGTGCGGTCGCACAGTAGCATCAGACAGAATTTTTAAAGTTCAAAATTTGTCTCAAAATTTTTTTTCCCCGATTATCAAAACTTTGATCCAATCAAAATTTATAATCAAACAATTCAGAATCCATCATAATTTTTAGTGCGATTAAAGTTGTAAAACAATAAACAACATAAAATCATATAACACATAAACATCATAAAATCCAATATTCATATCATGCTAGGCACATAAACAATTAATATACTCACAACATAATCTACGTATTGAAATAATCAACATGAACGGGGCTCTGATACCACTGTTGGGTGTCCAAGTAACATGCGCAGCAGAAAATAGCATTTAAAATTTTATGAAACCCACAGCCCATAGATCCGTTCATATGATTAAATCAAATACTTGCAATATGAATACTAGAAAGACTAACCCTTGATGACTTTGAGTTTGGTCTTTGATCTAGGTGGAGAAATTGAAGCTTTAATCACGAACAAGTAAGAACACGAACTTTGAAGATGATGAGCTTCACCCTCTAGCGGTATCCACACCTTGAACGAATATCAAGAACACTTGATCTTGGTTGCTAGACCAAAATTGTGAAACACGTTTTCACAATTAATATGAACTATATGGAATATTATTTTGTGTATTATTTTGTTCTTCAATCTAGGATGTCTTAGAACAAAATAAAACTCTCTCAAACTCTTTGGAGACTTGCACAAAAGCTAGGGTTAAGTTCTGGATGAATTTGGTTGTTTATATACAAGTTAGACCTATTCCAAATAGGAAACTTGTGTCAAAACCCGTCCAAAATCCTTTTCCTAATTAAATCAGGAAATCTGTCCCGACTCACTGTGCAGCCGCCCAAAATCAGGTGTGCGGTCACCCACACATGTGCGGCCGCCCAGCTTGGTTTTGTGGTCGCACACCAGGATCAGAGAGCCTTAATTTCCAATGTAGTCCTTTAAGGATTCGTTCTATTGTGTGTGACCCTTTAGGATTATACTAAGTTGGCAATGGGTGTTCAAACATGAATCCATAAGATATAATTAGGTTCTAGCAAACCGTCATACCTACCCAAATAGTATAACTAGATACAAGTTCGCATTCCTTTAGAATATGTCACAATCCCTTTGTCCACGATCTCATTGAACACAAGTCATGGTCAAACGGTCAACTTGTTTTTGTTCAATACTTTCTCGATTCCGAATATGTTGATAATCCAAATGACATTGATCTAATCAATTCATATGAGTCCGGCCGAACATTTTCATCAACATCATTCCTACGAGAGGCCAAGCTTGAGATCTCTCCGAAGAGGAACAAATCCATTTAGCTTATTATTCTTCCCTACATGAATCCGATTATGCCAATCATACCCTTTATAACTACCCAGTTAAAAGTAGTGTTTGAATATGTCAAACATAATGTTCATCAAGTGGAAGACTATAATAACTTCATGTCTAAGGATTCGAATGACATAACTAATATGAGATATATGTGCGACATAGACCATGACATAAATCTCATACGACGGGTCATGTCCAGTACCTTGTTCCAAACAAGTACCCATAAATCTAACATGATCATACCATGATCATTTAGCCTTTATACTAGTGCTTAACAAGTACTAGGGACGGAGATTATTATAAGTAAACATGAACAACAATAATAATCAAAACATCTCTTTATTGATATGAAATAAATGATAACAATTACAACGTTTATTAAACGTGCCTAGGGCACCACTACCAACATTTAGGCCTAGAGGTTTCCTAACGTGTGGGAGATAGGGTGAAGGACCGAGTCGGTTCAAAAAATCACAGAGATCGGTTTTAGATGGACCGAGGATGTTTTTACAATTTTTGTGGAGACCGAGAGTGCGGGTTTATAAACAAAGTTTCAGGGAAGAGAAAACTTTTGAAAGTGTTATAATTTTATAAAGATGCCTTATAATTAATTATGATTCTAACAATTCAAAGAGTTTGTCACGTGCCGAGCTTGATGACGAGGGATGCCCTTGATGCTCCGGTGTTCTCTGAGAAACCACGTAGTTGACCCATTCTATTGGGGACGCTCTAGTTTGGTGAGCGGGTATCCTCCCTCCTTTCAGAGATTCTACATTAGAGCTTGACGATGAGGGATGCCTTTCTTCTAAGTATATGCTTGTTGAAGCCCCGGTATTCTCTGAGAAACCACATAGTAGACCCATCCTATTGGGGATAAGAGCTCGTCACGTGCCGAGTTTGACGATAAGGGATGCCCTTCCGCTAAGTATATCCTTGTTGCAGCTCCGGTATTCTCTGAGAAACCACATAGTTGACCCATCCTGTTGGGGATTCTCTAGTTTGGTGAGCGGGTACCCTTCCTCCTTTGTGAAATTCTACGTCGATCTTGATGATGAGCGATGCCCTTCTTCTAAGTATGTTCTTGTCAAAGCCTCGATATTCTCTGAGAAACCACATAGTCAATCATTTTTATTAGGGAAGCCCCAGTTTGATAAGGGCGTAGAGCAGGGTATCCTACCTCCTTTAAGACGCACCCCTTTTTTTTTCCTAGACAGCCCTTGCGGGTTTCCAATCTAGCGGGCATCTCTTTTGCGTCATTTTTTTTTTGAAATCATTTAGTCGACTCAAAAAAAGGAAAAAGAATTGTTTGAAAACATGCAGGGGCATTTTGGAGACAGAAAGAGTGAGATAGCGAGAGTGCTCTTATATCGACTCTTTGGACAATTTATAAGAGGTGTATGTACCAACGGAAGGAAGCTCCTGCTTGACAGAAAGTAAGTGTTTGGCTCTTCCTGGATTGTAGAACAGAAGACTTGTCGAGACATTTGAAAATTGTTTTATTCAAGATTCTTATTTGATTGCTCGAGAATAGACCTCGTTAATTGATTAATGAGTTCTGGTTAATGGGTAAACAAGTAGTCTCAAAATAATAAATGTTTTGATCAAATTGCGAGTGAAGAAACCAGAAGTAGAAATATGGTGCAAGAGAGAAGAGAAAGAAGATTGGCTGAGGTGGGTTGTGTATATTTTGGACCGAACCCGAAGGCTACCTATGTTCTCCTCAAGGTGAGAAGCTCAGGTCCGCGTAGTTCGGGGATGACCCGTTTGATGATGATACCAGGTTTCAGTGGGTATATGCGGGAGGAAATAAAAGAAAGAAAGTTGTCCCAAGGTGGGTTGTGTTTGGTTTTGAGTGGTTGCCCGGAGTTTAGGGGTGTGAGGTTTGTTTAATTGAGGTGAGTTGTTCCTTGTTGAGGTGGGTTGCTCCGTTGTAGCTCATTGCGGTGGATTGCTCCATTGTAGCTCATTGCAGTGGATTGCTCCATTGTAGCTCGCTGATGTTGATTGCCCCATTGTAGTTGTCATGGGCTGATGCTGCCGTGTTAATATTCTTTGAAGGGAAAGAAAAAAAATAGAACATTTGAAGTGAAAAGAAACTGGGACTTTTTCCATGGTGATAGCCCCTTATATTTTTCTTTTATTTTTTTTATTTTTTTTTTGTGCACACCTTTTTTTTTAGGCCGCCCTTTCGGGTTTTCAACCTAGCGAGCCTTTCTTTTTATACTTGTACATGAAACATTGGGCAAGACGAGCCCCTGGTTTGCTTTCTCTTTTGCCGATTGAGAGGTAGCTTCCTTATAGTTCAAGCGGCCTTTTGCTGGTGGTAGGCATTGTAGCTCCTTGATTTTCATCGGCGGAGCTCCATTGGATTGTCACGTGGCACCTACGAATGGTATGAATAACTCCGTGCCTTTTTTTGATATTTGCGAGAAATACGGACAACCCCGGTGTATCGGCATGTAGTACTCATAAAGGGAACAATTTCTTGAATTGTGGCAGCACGGATGCCAATTTGACGATGAGCAACTGTAGTCCATTTCTTTGTCATGATCGTATGGAAAAGGGGTCTAATTGTAAGATGGGAGGTGTATGAGAATAGTGTATGGGAGAAGGCGTATAGAGAGAGTGTACATAAAATATGTACACGAGGTGAGTGTATAGTAGGTATTATATGGATAGAGTGTACGTGGAGGGTGTACACAGGGGGAGTGTATATAGAGAGTGTATGGGGATAGAATGTAGAGAGAAGAGAAAGTCATTCGTTCATCCCAATTGATCAAAGCATTTGTTATCATGAGATTAATTGTTTACTTTAGTTATATGAATGGTTTGCGGGTCTATTTACCTTTTAATGAGTCGTCATTAATGAGTAAGATTAAGATTAATTCATCATATAAAGATATAGCAATCAAGTGAAAATGGTGAATAAGACAATTTTCATGGAATTGATTTATGCAAGATTTTGTCTCAAGTCTAGAGAGAAAAGAAATAAAGACTCTTTTATTGTTTGAAAGAAAATAACAACTAGTCCGGGGTGGACTTTTACTAAAGAAACAAAAATCGTCCAAGGTGGACTTTTGACTAAAGACACTCTAGAACCTACGAAGACTGAATGACCTTTTATATATATATATATATATATATATATATATATATATATATATATAAAGGAGGTAGCCCCAATTTGCTCATTATGATATCCAACCACATTCCTTAGGCGGGTAGCGGCGTTGGTTTGAGTTGTTGGGATGTGGCCTCTTTGCATTGTTTCCCTTGTTAACACTGCGGGATTCCTCCTCATCACTGTCTACATCGTCTTTGGTGTGTTGGGGTGATCTAAAGTGAATTGATGAGAGATTTCTGCTAGCATGATCGGAGATCTCTTGTCGTTGATCCCAAACTCCACCTTGGATTATCGTGGCTAGTTCTTTGAGCTTCTCAGAGATGCTTTATCTCTCCTTTGAATGACGGATCTCTTGTTCCTCATGTGCTTTGGTTATCTCCGTCCTATGGCGCTTTTCTTGGGCTTCTAACGCCAAGTGCAATTCTTCGGCATGACGTCTGTTTCTCATGTCAGTGATCATCTTCAAGTCTTCTATGTGCCTTTTCTCTTGGAAGTCAAGTCTTTCGGCCACGCAGGCAAGGGCCATCTCAAAGTATTTTCACGACATGCAGGCGACCTATGGTAGTGATTTGAGGCACATTAAACATTTTGCATTTAGTTAGTCTCATAATTAATGACAATGAATCATTATAAAATCACTTTTAGAAAAGAGTCGGTCTCCACATTTTTTAAATGCATTTTTTGACAAAAAATTGAAAGTTTGACCGGGCTGAAGTTGCCTACGTTCCCCTTACCATGAGGGAGAGGTCCCACACAATAAAAGGCTCAGGTCATCATAGTATGAGTCAAGTTAGACTTTTAAAAATAGGTGAGAGATGACTACAGGGATCAATTTGGTAAAGTCCGGGTATTTTTGAGATAAAGAGTGACCTTTGGGGATCAAAAAGAGCGAGATGACTCGGTCCTTGGTCAAGCATAGGTGAGGAATACCTATAGGATTTGGTTTTGACTTAATCAAGTCGGATAGGGTTTGACCTAAGGTTTGACCTAAATTGGCCGAGAGGTGGTTCAAGATAGAACGCGTCGATAATGGTGGGTTGACCTAGACGGGTGAAGGATAGGTCGACCTAAATTAGAAGGGTTGGATTGACCTATATGGTGAATGGATCAAGGTAGCGGGTTGCAGAGGGACAGACGTGGTTTGACCTAGGGTGTAGGTCAAATGTAGGTTGGTTGGTCTAGATGGTTGACCTAGACAAGTCAAATGCGAGTAGGCGGAACTATTCGGGTTGGTTGACCAAGGGAGGTTGGAGATTTACCTAGATGGATCCAAGATAGGTAATTCGACCTAAGCGGGTCAAGGATTGACCTAGATGGGTCAAAGGTGAAGGGGTAGTTTTAACCTAAGATGGACAAGTTGACCTACATGGGTCAAGGATGGACCTAAACGGGTCGAGACGGGTTGACCTAGGTAGGTCAGGACAACGGTGGGTCAAGTATGATAAGTAATAACCTAGGTGGGTCAAGATGACGGTTTGACCTAAATGGATCGAAGGTCAAAGGTAATCGGGTTGACTTAGGGGTGTCAAAGGTTGATAAGGTTGACCTAGGGGGTCAAGGGTAGACCTAAGAGGTCAAAGGTGATAAGGTTGAACTATGGGGTCAAAGGTTGACCTAAGAGGTCTAAAGCGGATAAGGTTTACCTAGGAGGTCGAAGGTTGACCTAAGGGTTGATAAATTTGACCTAGGGGGTCAAAGGTTGACCTAAGAGGTCAAAGGTGATAAGGTTGACCTAGGGGGTCAAGGGTTGATAAGGTTGACCTAAGGGGTCAAAGGCGAATAAGGTTGACCTAGGGGGTCAAAGGTTGACCTAAGAGGTCAAAGGTAATAAGTTTGACCTAGGGGTTGATAAAGTTGACCTAGGGGGTCAAATGTTGACCTAAGGGGTCAAAGGTGATTGGGTTGACCTAGGGAGTCAAAGGTGATAAGGTTGACCTAGGGGGTCAAAGGGTAGACCTAAGAGGTCAAAGGTGATAGGGTTGACCTAGGGGGTCAAGGGTTGACCTAAGCGGTCAAAGGGTGATAAGGTTGACCTAGGGGGTCAAAGGTGGATAAGGTTTTGACCAAAGCAAGTCGAGATGATGGGTAGACCCAAATGGATCACAATGATGGGTAGACCTAGACGGGTCAAATGTAATGGGTAGGTAACCTAGACATGTCAAGATGACGATATTTGATAGATGACTCAAGGGATGAGCAAGGGACCTCGGAGGGTCCTAGAGGCCTTCTAGATGCAATGCACGTTTTATATTATGAAAAGTTTTGCATTATTTACATCCTAATTGGTTGGTCCAAGAAGTGTCCTAATATCTATATGTGGGTTAACACGGGTAGGATAAAGGCTCCCACTGCTCGCAAAGCGTACACGGTGAGTGGAGGAAACGAGTGTCTCGAAAGAGGACGACAATAGCACCACCAATTTCTGCACATCGAATGCTCCGAGGGTGATGAGGGTTATGTGCAGTGCTGACACGGACTAGTGGTAGTGTGTGGCAAGAAACTAATTCTTTTTAGGGAGAAAAAGAGAAGTTTTTGATATTGTTATGCACGCATGTAATGCAAGAGATAGAGAAAGATAGATAAGAATGAACATCATGATAAAGTTAGACCCACTATGTTTGAAACAGATTCAAAGCAAGTCCCCAACAGAGTTGCCACTGTGAATACGTGTGTTTAAAATTGAGATATTCATAGCAACATTAAAATATGAGATTCTCCATGCCATTTTAATTATAGCCAAAACATTGAGAAGAAACATGTTAATGGGTTCGGGGGTCAAATTATGACAAAAGAAGAATATTAAGCGTTATCACTCCTATCGCCTGAATGATCAGTCTTTCTATCATGATGCGGTGTAGGTTGTGTGTAATGTGTTTGAGACCGAATCCGAAGATTGCCTACGTTCCTCTCAATGTGAGAAGCTCAGGTCAGCGTAGTTCGAAAAGAATTTAGAATAGGCAGAAGAATCGGGATCATGCATAATGATGGGGAATTTACCTAAAGATTAGGGTTTAGAAATAGTTCCTAGACCATGTTCGGGTTGATGAACCCTAGATCATAATTGGATATGAAATAACATGTCAACATGAAGATCAAAACCCTAGATCTAGCATAAATAAGGTTTTAATCTAAGAAAATGAGGAACATGCGAAGAACATATTATGAACATATGAATAATATGAAGAACATATGAATAAACATGTTAAGA
Organism: Campanula takesimana; assembly: GCA_026119855.1. NCBI lineage: Eukaryota > Viridiplantae > Streptophyta > Magnoliopsida > Asterales > Campanulaceae > Campanula > Campanula takesimana. The sequence goes on along the minus strand of JAOWBW010000121.1, from coordinate 301,510 downwards.
AAATGAATATTATGGATCTATGCTAAGAACATGGCAAGAACATGAAGAAAAAGTTAGAAAACTTCCTATGTTGACAAGAATTAACCTTGGATCTTCTTAGGAACTTTGAGAGCTAAGAAACGAATTGGGGATTTTGGGGCCGAAATTATGTTGTTTAGGAGAGGTTTTAGAGAGTTTTTGGAGAGTTTTAGAGAGGTTTTGAGTTAGGAACTCGTAGGATGATAATTGGCCAAGGTTGTTTCTTGGCGTGGAAAACAAGTTTTGGCAAGTTTTGGAACTAGAAAGCGCGTCAAAAGCAAAGATGGCCGCATGGCCAAGGACAAACATGGCCACCCGGACATGGTGGAATGTGTCCGCGTGGCCAATTTTTGTTTATCCTTGTTCTTCTTTTTCTCACGTTCGATTTGATATGCGCTGCGTCCCGTAATTCATCCGGAGTCAAAAGTTATGACTATTTTCGTGTCGACTGTAATTAAGTCATTCTAGATTTTCTTAGAATAATGAGCTATATTTTGGGAATCCGGGATAAGTCTTTGTAAGTTTCTAAATACTTATAAAGTCCTTTTATATTTGGGAAAGCCCTAATTAACACATTTTCAGATCGGGTATTAACAGTCACTTGTTACCTATTTTGAATAGGTTAAACATCTATTTAAACGCCCTCTAGTTTCCGTAATCAGTCCATAAGTTTGTGTAAGCCTCCAAAGAGTTTTTGAGAGAGTTATTTCTTGTTCTAAGAGATCCTTAGATTGAAGAACAAGAACATCGCATATTTATTCCATATAGTCAAAATACAATTGTGAAAGCGTGTTCCACAATTTTAGTCTAGCAACCAAGATCTGGTGTTCTTGATATTCGTTCGTGGTGTGGATACCGATAGATGGTGAAGCTTATCATCTTCAAAGTTCGTGTTCCTGTTTTGTTCGTGATCAAGCTTCAAGTCTCCATCAAGATTCAAGGTTGTTGACCAAAGGCTTTAAGGGTTAGTATTCTAGTATTCATTATGCATGTATTTGACTTAATCATATGAATGGATCTATGGGCTTTGGGTTTCATGAAATTTTAAATTCTTAATTCCGCTGCGCATGTTACTTGGAAACCCAACAGTGGTATCAGAGTCCCGTTCATGTTGATTATTTCAATACATAATCATGTTGTGTGTATGTAAATTATTTATGTGCCTAGCATGATTTGAATATTGGGATTATGATGTTTATGTGTTATATGCGTTTTATGTGGTTTATTGTTTTATAAACTTTAATCGCACAATTCAATCGCAATAAAAAATTATGGTGGATTTAAAATTGTTGGATTATCAATTTTTGATTGGATCAAAATTTTGATAATCTAGAGATTCATGAATAAATGGTTTATTCAAGGTTTTGATGATCATGGTGATTGGATCACCAAGAACACCAAATCCTAATTGAATCGGGGGAAAAACAATTTTGAGACAATTTTTGAATTTTAAAATTCTGGGATTTTTTGAAGGGGGTCCGACCGGACCCAAGTGAAGACCCGGCCGGACCTGCTGGTCTGGTGCGGGCGGATCTTGGGGTTCGAGGTGGATCTCGGGGTTTAAATTTTTTATTTGTTTTAGTCTTTTGAATTCTGAGATTAGATCAAGTTTTGGATGGCTAGCCTACGTTCTCGAGACTGTGTTTCCCAAAATTGATCGTAATCAAAGATTCAAAGATAAAACGAAGTTAGAATTATGAAGAGTTCATAATTGCTAAAATTGAGAAACAAAGTACTTGATTCAAGTTTGGAGATCCATGTGGAATTGTGAATGCAATTGTCCTACGTTCATCGAGACCATCTATTGCTTAGTTTCGGCCACTTGGACTACTTTTTTGATTTCTTGAATTAGTGCGGAATTGTGGTTGCCCATGGCTTAGTTCGGCCGCACTTCTTGTTGTCTTGATTTGGATATGATAACCAAAGTTTAAATAGTCTCATCCTCATAATTATAGATAAACTAATGACACATAAATATTATGCTTAAATTAATAGAGATTAATTTAGTGACTAAACTTGATGCTTAACATGTTTATATTATGTGCTCATAAATGTGTTGCATGCTATATGGTGATGAACCTTCTTAAAAGTTTTAAGTCCTTTTGCCATACCATGATTAAAACACTTGTAAGTATAAGGGTAATTTCATGTGGGCTCGCCATAGCGAGTGCATTGATTTTATTCATGTATGAGCAAGATGAGTGAATAAGAGTTTCCTATGCGTTTAAAATGGTTGGACTTAATTAGGCGTCAAAACAGTTTTGGGCTTAAGGTAAAGATGATATTAAACATGCTTTTTGAAATTGGATAACAGATGTCCCGCCTTTGACACACCGAGAGTCACTCTAATCCTTGAAAGTCAACCCTCTCTATAGAGCCAAGTTGACCATGTCCCGCCTCTGACCCGCCGAGAGTCACGCCCATTTCGTGTAAGTCAACCCTCTCCCATAAATCTAAGTTGACCATGTCCCGCCTCTGAACTTGCCAAGAGTCATGCCCGTTCCCCTAGGAGAGGATAATAGATGTCCACCTAGCCCTTAGGTTTGAGTAGCCTTAAAATCTCTCAACCCTCACTGAACTACGTTAGGATTGATTCCCCGCAAACGGGATACATAGGAATCCTATACCCTTAGGTCCAGCCATACAAACCAAAATCGGTCAAGCCGTCCTCCCATCAGATTGGGATGCTTATTTTTATCGACAACCCCGCTTTTTCAAAGCAACGTTGCCGAGGGGCTCTATAAGTACCCCAATCTGAAATTTACCAACTTAGAGGAATTCTTAGCACCATTCAGGGATAAACTGATAGGCTGGGACCTCACTAAGATAAACCTAAAATTCCAGGACTGCTCTGGGATTAAAGTTGGAAAAATCCAGAAGCTCGCCAGGATGAGCCGTACGGATGGTTTGGACGCGGGAGAGCCCTAGCCGTACGGCTACTATGGGCACCATCAGTGCTTATAAATTTTGACCCTTGCTGATCATTTTAAGGGGGGGGGGAGAAATTTGTTTAAGAGAGCCAAAGCTCTGCAGGAATCATACCAGAATAGAGTGATCACCACATTTGAGTGAAAAGATAGAAAGAAGATAGGTCCAAACCAAAATTGGTGAGACCTCCTTCTCCCCATATTCTCTTCATCTCCATATTACATCCTTGCTTCTTGTTAAATAATATACATTTGGAACCAAGCCTTGAAATCCATGGTGCCCTTCATGTTCTATGCATGATGATGGGTTACAAACCATAGGATAGCCTAAGGCTTGTTATGATTTATGCATCTTTAATACATTGTCTTTAAATTTATGCACCTTTACATTATGCCTTTAAATTTGTGTCATTTACTTTAAAGTCTTTGCATTTATGTTGAATAAATGAGGGAATTATCAAGTTTGGGTGATAAAGTTGCAATCTTTATCATCCAAACCTTGAGTCAACCTCAAAATGTCCCTTTGATGATAAAGATTCAATCTTTACCCATTAAAGGTTGATTTTTGGATGTCCCAATACCCTTCTTTGGAAGAATCATCCATTTGGATGTTAAAGTTTCCATCTTTAACCATCTAAATGGTGATCTTGGCTCAAAATCCATGACCATCACCTTTTCTCTAACCATTTTTCGTTAAGTTTGGGTCTAAAATTAAACTAACGTGGCGACTCCGTTGAATGTTGATAAGATCCCGTGTTTGATTCTCGAGGGAATGATGTCGGTTTTTTTTTTCCCGCGGGTATCTCACACACATGAAAACCGACTTGGTCACGGAGTGTTAGACCCTAACTAGAATTGTGTTGGCTTGTTCTCGGCTAAAGAGAGGCTTAAGGTCACCCCCGGCATGTAGTCATGAACTACGCCACGGGCTGAGGTTTACCGCTTCGAGATAGTCAAGGTCGGGTGGAGCTTGATACTCTTTAGGACGGGCCTCGACTGGTTTGGGGTTATGGACTTGTGCGACTCGATAGTGAGCAATTCATAGGAATATATGCATGTAGTGTGAGGTCAAGCCAAGTGACAAATATTTTTTTTTCAAAGAAATAAAAAACAAAATAAACACATATTTACAACTTTCGAATCACCCGTGTAACCGATAAAATAAACAAAAAATAAAAATTGTTTTGTGTAGGCCCGGTGCCCACACACTGTCATTCTGTGCATTCTGTTCACTGTTCTGTTTCTGGAAAATTGCCCAGAAGCGCGCGCGTTGGGCAGTGAGTGTGGAAGGCCCGCGTCTCCGAGCGAGAGAGGCTGAGGCGCCCTATTCTGGGCAGTACCTGCAAACTCGTGGGTTCAAGGGATTGCCTTGGACCTAAATAACAATTATTTCCCCTGCATAAAATTGTTAGCACAAAACATGTAATTTGAAGGACAAGTGAGAGGCGGGCAATTCTGGTGGTGAAGGTCGGAGGCGCGCGCCTTAGGCCAAGAAGGCCAGAGGCGCACGCTTCCCACCTTTTTCCACTAGAATGCCCAGAATGCAGAAATAAGAACACCAAAAGCAGAAATGCAAGTTTAACCCTCTAAGTATGCCCCCAGTAGAGTCGCCACTGTAGATACCCCGGAAAAACCACAACTTGGCTAGAGCGGTGGAAGGATCCTAGGATGTCTATTTGTGTTTTAATTGTAGAGTCGCCACCTATGTTATTAAGGGAATATAAGAAAAACCTAAAGAAATAGCCTATTTTATGTACAAAACCAGAGATTCGGGAAGAGAAGGGTTCGGGGGTTAGGTGACGGAGTGGGAAGTACTTAAACACCCACTCCGCCCCGCTTACGAGGGTCTTGCTACTATTGGTGTTCTAATGCTAAATGTCCTTATTTTAATATGAGAAAAAGTGCTAACAATTATAATGTAAAGAAAAGGGGAATTGCAAAGGGAAATAAAAGATAATTGTTTTATTATATTAATGCTAAATATTACATGTCAAACGATTACATTAAGAAGTAAATGGTAAATTAAAATGGAGTTTAGAATGTTGGAATGTGACCTTGGCCAAACTTCAATAGTGAAGTGACCTTTTGGTTGTATTCCTTTTTATGGAGATTGCATACACATTTAGAAGAGATGAAAGATGAAGAAAGCAAATAATATTAAGAGTTTAGAAGAAAATAATAAACATTGTACCTTTTGCTTGAATGGGGAAGAACCAATTTGTCTATAGTAACCACTCTTTGAAAATGGACTTTTAGTTTTAAGAGAGTTTTTGAGTAAAGAATCCTTCCTCTCTATCCATGGTGAAATGAAGAGCTATTTATAGGTATTAGGGGAGTGTTTGTGGTCACAAAGATGGCTCTTCCACGGATCAAGCCAAGGCATAATGGCCTTGGGGGTTACAAATCAGAAAAGGAGGGAAATTTGACAAAAATCTGAGATTCTGGAGGTGGGAAGCGTGCACATCCCACCCCCCCTATGGGAGGCGCACTCCTCTCATAAAGGGGGGCAAAGGCGCACACGTCCCTCCTTCATAAAATCCATATTTTAGCCCAAAAGTTAACCCCGTTATGCAGTTAAGCCCCAAAACTAACGAAATCAGTTAGAAACTTAACGAACACCACGAAAGTCAACAAAAACCAAGTAAAAAAAGACTCAAGGTTGACTTTGTCACTTAGTCGAGTCCAATACTAACGGAGTAAGTCAAGAACTTAACGGAAAGTATCAAAAGTTAACGAGAAGTAACAAAACTTAACAGAAAAGAGGAAGATAGAGAATGTGTATGCAATCGGGACATGAGAGGTCCAAGGCGGGGTGTCTACAAGGATGAAAATGGGTCTTCAAGAAAAATACTGACATGGATAGGAAGGTGCAAGTTGGAATGTCCGTTTTGATGAATCAGTCAAAGAGTTTGGCTTCATCAAGAACGAATATGAGCCTTGTGTATACAACAAGATTAGTGGGAGCAAAGTGCTATTCCTTATTTAATATGTGGATGAGATATTGTTCATTGGAAACGACATTCCTACACTTCAGTCGGTAAGACTTGGTTAAGAAGGTGTTTCGCAATGAAAGATATGAGTGAAGCCGCATATGTGCGTGGCACTGAGATCTATAGAGATAGATCAAGGAAGCTAAATGGTTTAAGCCAAAAGTACATATATTGACAAGGTCATTAGAAGATTCCACATGGAAGAATCTAAGAGAGGTCACTTTACAGTATTACATGGAGTTTCTCTAAGCAAGACTCAATGTCCTAAGACAAAAGATGAGCTTGAAAAAATGAGTGAGATTCCATATGCTTCGGCAATTGGATCCATCATGTATGCCATGATATGTACTAGGCCGAATGTATCAGTCCGACCCCGGTGAGAATCACTGGATGGTTGTTAAAGCGATTCTTAAGTACTTGAGAAGGACTAAAGATTCGTTTTTGATCTATGGAGGAATGGAAGATGATATCGTTGTAAATCATTACACAGATGCAAGCTTCCAAATCGACAGAGATGATAGTCGATCGCAATCAGGTTTTGTGTTTATGTTAAATGGTGGAGCTGTAAGTTGGAAGAGTTCCAAGTAGACTACAGTCACTAATTCTACAACTGAAACTAAGTATTTTGCTGCATTGGATGCTGCAAAGGAAGCTGTTTGGATTAAAAAGTTCATTAGTGAACTTGAGGTGGTTCCTAGTATTTCTGATAGAATAGACCTTTATTGCGATAATATTGGTACTATTTGTTAAGCAAAGGAACCAAGGGAACTTCCTAAATATAAACACATACTTAGGTGTTTTCATATCATTCGAGAAATCATTGATAAGGGAGACGTGAATATATGCAGAGTACCTAGTGATGATAACGTAGAAGACCCGCTAACAAAGGAACTTCCACAAGCTAAACATGATGGTCATGTTAGGTCCATGGTTATTAGATACCTGGGAGATTGGGCCTAGGGCAAGTGGGAGATTGTTAGTGTTGGTTCCCTAGGCACGTTTGTTAAACTTTGTAATTGTTATCATTTTATTCATATTAATAAAGAGATGTTTTGATTATTATTGTTGTTCATGTTTACTTATAATAATCTCCGTCTCTAGTACTTGTGAAGCACTAGTATAAAAGCTAAATGATCATGGGATGATCATGTTATATTTATGGGTAATTTTTTGGAACAAGGTACTGGATAGGACCCGCTGTATGAGATTTATGTCATGGTCTATGTCGACATATATCTCATATTAGTTATGTCATTTGAATCCTTGAACATGAAGTTATTACAGTCTTCCACTTGATGAACATTATGTTTGACATATTCAAATGCTACCTTTAACCAAGAAGTTATAAAGGGTATGATTGGCATAATCGGATTCACGTAGGGAAGAATAATAAGCTAAGTTGGATTTGTCCCTCTTTGGAGAGATGTCAAGCTTAGGCCCCTCGTAGAATGATGTTGAAGAAATGTTTGGCCAAACTCAAGTGAATTGATTAGATCAATGTCATTTGGATTATCAACATATTCGGTATCGAGAAAGTATTGAACAATGCAAGTTGACTTGTTGACCATGACTTGTGTTCAATGACATCGTGGACAAAAGGATTGTGACATATTCTATAAAGGAATGCGAACTTGAATATAGTTACACTATTTGGGTAGGTATGGCGGTTTGCTAGAACCTAATCATATCTTATGGGTTTATGATTGAACCATTGCCAACTTAGTGTAATCCTATAGGGTCACACACAATAGAACAAATCTTAAAAGGACTTAATTGGAATTTTGGATCGAAGGGCCTTTGAGGAACATTAGGAATTTAGAGGAGAAAAGTGGAAAATAGGAGGGTCCGGGCGGACCTCATAAAGACCTGGCCGGACCTCCTGGTGATTCGGGCGGACCATGTAAAGGGCCCGGCGGACCATGCTTGGATCCGGCCGGACCCTTTTGCATACCCGGTCGGACCTAGTCCTGTTTCGACTAGGATTTTCCTAATCCGTTTTCTTGCGGGTTTAGTCACTTGTTACCTATTTGGAATAGGTTAAACGTGTATTTAAACCCCCTCTAGTTGCCCTAATCAGTCCATAAGTTTGTGTAAGCCTCCAAAGAATTTTAGAGAGAGTTATTTCTTGCTCTAAGAGATCCTTAGATTAAATAACAAGAACTTCACATATTTATTCCATATAGTCAAAATACTATTGTGAAAGCGTGTTCCACAATTTTTGTCTAGCAACCAAGATCAAGTGTTCTTGATATTTTTTCATGGTGTGGATACCGATAGAGGATGAAGCTTATCATCTTCAAAGTTCGTGTTCCTATTTTGTTCGTGATCAAGCTTCAAGTCTCTACCAAGATTCAAGGTTGTTGACCAAAGGCTTCAAGGGTTAGTATTCTAGTATTCATTATGCATGTATTTGACTTAATCATATGAATGGAGATGGGCTTTGGGTTTCATGAAATTTTAAATGCTTAATTCCGCTACGCATGTTACTTGGAAACCCAACAATGTGGAGGTGCACCGAACTCTATGGTTCCATCAAAATCATCTTTAGAGGTGTTATACCGCAATTAATGATCTGAAGGCAACCATCTACGATGTCCCATGAAACAAACCTTTCTAGCAGCCCAACTAGAAGTTACCTACAAAAATGAAAACCATAAGCAGGGAAATCATTGCAGTAATCACATGGAATCATCAATGAAAAAAGGTAAGGGAAAAAAGTAATTATCTAGAGGTTACCTCATCCTTGCAGATCGGACATGCATTATAACCAGCAGTGCTCCAACCTAAAGTGATACCATAAGCAGGGAAATCATGTATAGTCCACATTACCATGGCCCGTAATGTAAATTGTGTGTCGGAGTATTTATCAAAATTTTGTACACCATTAACCCACAAATCCTTGAGCTCATCAATCAATGGTCGCAAATAAACATCTATCGCCTTTCCTGGATAACCTGGAATAAGCATAGTTAACATTGTAAACTGTTTTCGCATACACTTCCAAGGCGGTAAATCGTAAGGAACCAGAACGACAGGCGAGGTGCTATGATTTGCATTTATATCTCCAAATGGATTGAATCCGTCGGTAGCAAGTCCCAACCTGATGTTTCGAGGATCTGATGCAAAACAAGGATAGTCTATATCAAATGATTTCCTTGCGTCTCCATCCGCAGGATGCCTTAAAACATCATCATCCACCCTTTCTTCTTTGTGCCATCTAATGTCTTTTGCAGTATGTGATGACATGTATAACCGTTTCATCCTCGGAGTTAGTGGAAAGTAAAACATTGCCTTATGTGGAACTTTTTCTTACTGAAACCAGAAGTAGACTTGTATCTTGGGTGATCACACACAGGGCATATATCCAAAACCTCATATTCCTTATAATACAATACACAATCATTTGGACATGCATGAATTTTTTTATAGCCCAACCCCAACCTCTTTAACACCTTGAACGCTCTATGAGTGTCAAGAGGCAGTGTATTTCCCTTTGGAAGCATGCGCCGCATCATCTCCAGCAAATCATGAAACTGATAATTGGAAGTACGAGATTTAACTTTGAAATGTAGCAACTCCACAAGGGCAGTAAGTGAAGAGAATTGTGAGCAACCCGGTTATAACTCTTGCAAGGCTTGTTGCAGGAGTTCTTCATAGCCCAAGATCTTGACTGTGCATGTTATATACACCCTCGTCTACATTATTATGATGCATCGACATAAATGGATAGACAACATTTATAATGCCCATCACGTGGTCATTGTCATCGAAATAATGGTGGTTTGGCAGCTGAGATTGCGATGACATCGAAGCAGCATCTAAGCGTTCACCGTGGTTTGTCCATGATGTATAGTTAAACATCATCCCCTTCCACAACAAGTGGCATTTCACTTCAGAGATACAATGAAATACCATGTTGTTGCAGTTAGAGCACGGACACGGGATCATGCCGGAGGAATTATGATTATGTGCTATTGCAAACTCAAGAAAACTATCAACCCCATATATATGTTCTTTAGAATATTTGTTAGAAAGATACATCAAACTTTTATCCATTATAGGAGGGAGTGATAATCTAATACGAAAACAAATGAGAAGGATGATGTAGAATTATAATATGAAAAATGGACTATTGGAGAAGAAGATATGAAATAATACTGAGATTGGGTGTATGGATACAAGAATCGTGTGTATTGGGAGATAATTTATAGACAATAAAAACATTTTAGGTGACCAAACAATATATTTATTTGACCAAATTTTTTGTCACCTAAAGAAAAATATTATCAAAGCCTTATTTGAGAAGTCAGTGATGTAACTATTACGAATTGCATTATGTTTGATGTAACTATTGCCAGTTACTTTTTCAGAGAACATTTTGATTTATGTGCCGCTAATCTTTGGTGACAAATAACTTTGTCACCAAAGCTATTTTAGGTGACCAAGATTTACGTTTGTCACCTAAAGCTTGTAACACGACAAAGTTTTTTTGTCAATTTAAGCAATTTTATATTTTTTTAACATTATAAATTTATTCATGTAAAATAAAACAAATATTCATTGTACACTTTGGAGATGTGACAACACAAATTATTGACTGACTGAACACTATTTTGATATAACTAATGAGAGAAACCTTTTCAGAGAATATTTGGATAAGAAAAAGTTGATTTAGCTAGCTAAGACCACACGTAAAAAAGCATAAACTTTAGGTAGGTGACCGTTATTTCGTCACTAAAAGACTTAGTCACCTAAGTACTACTTAGGTACTTAGGTGACTAAATTTTTTTTGGTCGCACAAAGTCGTTCTTTAGGTGAGGATATGACTAGTCGACAAAGAGTTTTGTCACCTAACAATTCTTAGGTGACCAAATATTTTGTTTGTCACTTAATTTTAGTAAGGTGATCATTGTTTTGGTCATCTAAAGCTCGGGCACCTAAGTGCGTGTAACGTGACAACTTTTTTGGTCGTCAAAGTTTTGATAACCAAAGTTTACGTTTAGGTGACCAAATATAAACGTGGTCATGTAAAACACGTTGAGGTGACAAAATATTTTGTCACCTAGGTGTTGTCACGAAAAATTAAACTCTTATGACCAATCAATATGTTTGTCACCCAAAGGCTTATTAGGTGACCAAAAATTATTTTGTCACCTCAGCTTGGTCGCCTAAAATACATTTTCTAGTAGTGTGTATCTTATTTTCTTTTTGAACTCAAAATCTAAGAAAAGTAGTTTTGTCATCCCATTCCTTTATTTATGGACTCCCAATCCATTACCGTGCGGAGCACGGGCTAAATTACTAGTTTAAGTATGAAAATCACTACTTCTTTTGGATAATCTAGATGAATACTAAGTTGCTAATGTAACAGTTCATACTTTAATGAATATCTTTGCCATATGTTTTAAAATATTTAATTTTATTAAATTTTTATAGTTTTTATGGCTTTATAATTAGAGAAGACTTTGAAACAATAAAATTCATTTTTTTTTCAAAATCTTGATGAATACTAAGTTACTAATCTAACAGTTCATACTTTAATGAATCTTTGCCATATGTTTTAAAATATTTAATTTTTATATTTTTTATGCCTTTGTAATTATTAAGTTAAAAAATATTCATATGTTCATGCTTCTCTATATTTATTTTTACAAAAAAAAATGTATAATTCATAGACATTATTTATTAATAAAAATGATATTTATTGGCAATGGAGAATAAATTTAAGTATGAAAATTACGTTCAGGTTTTTATAATGTGAGATTAAGTAGTGATTTAAATTAAGTTATGAGAGGTATATAATCAAGTACGGGTAAAATAGTCAATTGATTGACAAAAGGGTGGTCACTGAGACGAATCTAAACCATAAGGGAGGCAGTGAGATTTATCCAAACCTCAGGTGTGGGCACTGAAATTAAACCGAAAAGAATAAAGATAAAGAAAATGACGGAATTAGGTAATTAAACTTGATTCGATAAGTAATGATGCTTAATCTATCCCAAAATTATCCCCAACACACTTAAAAGTTTGCACATTGTTATGGAGAGAGTATTGTTTTCATACTCCCTTTGTCCCATAATAAATAATAGTTGACAATTCAATGTTTTTAAGTTTTTAATTATATTTTGATTGCCCCAATCCATTCATATATGTGGAGTAGTACTTCCCATGACATTGCATTGGTTGTGTCTATTAACATGGGAAGTATAGGAAAATCACCAAAATTCATATCTTATTTTTTGTAATGCGATATTTATTTAGAGACAAACGAAAATAGAAAGTGTGACATTTATTCTGGAATATAGAGAGTATTATCATTTGTGTTAGTTGCATTTTAGGGAACCCTTATAGTTGAAACTGTTAGAGCAAAAATATATAAAAGAACGATGATCAAAAGAAATAATCAATCACAACATAAGAATTTACGTGGTTCACCAATTTGGCTACGTCCACGGGCGGAGGGAGAATATATTACTTTCAATGAACAATTACAAAAGACAATCTCTCTAATTTAGTTGCACGGATTATTTAGGCAAATAATTCCGTCAACCTAAATCCTAGATCTCTACTTGTAACTCTCAAAGATGTACAGCTAAATTATTATGCTAGGGGAGGGGTGTATTTATAGTCATAAATACTAGAAACGCAAAAGGAAGAGGGAACCTATTTCTTGTGCACAAAGTAAATCTAATCTAATTAGGAATTTATTTTCTAATTCTAAAAACTCTTTGTACCAAAATAGGAATACTAATTAATGTGAAACAGTGTGAGTTAAAAGCTTGCCCAAGTAGAAAAGGAGTCTTCATATCAATGCATCAATGCATGTAATCAGCCGACCACACTAGGCTAGGCCCAACTTCGACAGTATGATAAGCAAGCAGCTGGCGACTTCCTTTAGCCTTAGCCATAAAATCAGCCTCTTCTCAGCTTTTTATGGCTTTGGCTTCAAGCCTCGGCCACTACTTTTAACTACTTCTCGTCTTCGTCCCATATTACAATATTTGTCGCGGACATATCCTTAACCAAAAATATTATTGGATTCAAAGGCATATTCCCAACAGAAACATACACCCTTGGGCAATTTAATAAGATAGAACACCTCAAACATTAACATTGTTGGAATTTGGAAATACCATGAAAAGGAATCAAAAAATAAGGGTTTCAGACATGGAAATTTAACTACATTGTGCAAATGAAATAGGCTTGTATAATACACACAGTGGCGAAGGAAGCCAGGATTTTAAGAGAAGGGGGGGGGGTCGAAATTTAGCATAAAAAAAATATACGCGCACAAACAAAATTTCATTGAAAAGGTCCAAAATATAGATGCAGTACATTATATTTTGTTCAAAAACAAAAGCTCCACAAAATATACCCTCGAAACCTATCGACGAAAAAAATTACAATTGCTTTCGGCTAGTACCCATTGTTTTTGCTTCGGCATTTTTAAGTAACCACTCCATTATAAATCTAGAAAAAGAAAAATAAATCGATGTAAAATAAAATTGTCTACCTTTTATACAATTAAAAAGCAAAATGCCTAAATATTCTTGTTATCCAATTTCCAAACATTTAATTTAGCAAGTATAACGTGACTAGTGAAATGATTTTGGTAAAAAAAAACCATTTAAGGACAGAGATTTTTCCAAAACAAAAAACATTCATTTTGAGACGAAAAAATCTTAAAAATGAACATTCATTTAGAGATGGAAATGGGACGGAGGGAGGAATACAATTATTGGGGGTATTTGTAATTCAAACAAACTCACACCGTCAAAAAATAACTCGGGAAGTAAATTTTATTAAATTACAATTAACCCCAAATCTACTTTAAAAAGGGGGTCAATAATTTAAAAATATAGCACAAATTTTATTTTGGAGAAAGGGGGTCAGATTATATAAAATAACAATTTGACCTTATATTCAAAATATATTTACAAAAGCAACACTAGTAAAAAAAAAACTTTAGAAAAACATAGGGGTCTGACCCCCTTCCCTTTGCTGTGCCTTCGCCCCTGAATACACACAGCAAATATTAATATATCAGCCTACCAGGTGACTGATAAAATGCCCAAAAGAATAAGCAGAAAGTTAGAGCACACGGTATTATAACGACCCGAAATTTCACAATCTTTATTTTCATAAATATCAATACTCACTCCGTCCTACCATAAATGAGACCAACTTGTGGGGCATAATAGTTAAGAATAAGGTAATGTATGTGTTGTAGAAAATGAAAAGAGAGAATAAGTGGGGTAAATAGTAGTATTCATAGAATAAAATGAGTGGTGGAAAATGAAGAGAGAGAATGAGTGGGGTAAAATGGTGGGGTTGGTTGAATATAAATATATTAAAACATTTTTATTTTGGGCAGTTTCACTTATGGTGGGACGGACTGAAAAGGAAATTAGTCTCACTTGTGGTGGGACGAAGGGAGAATATTACAACTTACAACTCTAAAAGATATTACAAAATATCACTAATAATCCGAAATATTCAATAAAATGTTTGTTGGGTATGCCCACTTATATCTCAGTATTTAATGTATATGATTGATTAGATTTGATTGATCCATCACCGAAGTTTTATTTCATGGACTTTAGACCCATATGTAAGAAGTATTTATACTTCATTTTTTAGGTAGTCCATTCGAATAGAGTAGGGTTAGGAATAGGGCAAGGATATCAACATTCAAGAAAATCACAAATTTGGGTCAAGCGCCGCGCCTATACGCCTTGAGCATTGCGCTTATGAGCCTCTAGCGCACGCATGGATATCCACCCAAAGGCACATTGTGCCTCATTGATGTGTTTCAACACTTACAAGATTTTCTGAAGTAATGAAGACTTGACGAAATTCAAACTTCGTCCAAGATCCAACGGTAGAAAAATAACACGTATGCACCTAGATTTGAGGACACCTATCCACAACGGTCATATTGTTGTTATGTCTCTAATGGCTATAAAAGGACACATGCTCCACTCAACGAGCTCCAGCACATCTGTCCTTTATCTTATCCACAAGGGATTTCCAACGGCTAGTTTTTGGGGCTCATCTATAAATGCCCCATAACTTCAAACGTTTGAAGTTGCTAAGCTATTCTGAATTTTGTCTCTCAAGCATTTGTTGAAGATTTGAAGATTTCTCATTGATTTCCCAGAATTCTCAGGAACACCTTCATACCTTCATACTTAGCCCAGATCCTCAAGAAAAAACACTTTAGTTTTCTTGTGCTCTCAATCTCATAGATCTAAAGAGCCGTGATACTAAGAACACACACGCACCTCTTTAAGTTTGATCATTTAGATCTTTCTTTAAGAGATACACCGATTTTGTTTAGGATTTGTTCTTTCATTGATAATAGATCTTGAGTTAGTATTGTGCTCAAAAGTTGTAACTTGTAATACTCACTCATATT
Source organism: Campanula takesimana (assembly GCA_026119855.1). NCBI lineage: Eukaryota > Viridiplantae > Streptophyta > Magnoliopsida > Asterales > Campanulaceae > Campanula > Campanula takesimana. The sequence goes on along the minus strand of JAOWBW010000121.1, from coordinate 286,157 downwards.
ATAAGATCTCCATTAGAAATCCAAGACTAACCATCATGGTAGAGGACGTAGATCATTTCCCGATCGAACCTCTCCAAATAGCGCATATTTACTTCTTGTCATTTACTTTAAAGTTTATATATTTATCTCACTATTTGCTTGTTTAATCATTGTAGATTGATTAGATTGAATTGTGTTGTGTTTGTTTCTCATTTGCCTTAGTTTCATCTTTTACTCACTTTGAGCCAAAATACTTAGAGTGTGTGTGCGCCCCCTTTATCATACTTTACGCCTACTTTCATTACTAAATTCCGTTGTGCATTTCACTCACTCACTTAGGCGCATTTCATAACGCTTATTTGATAAAGTGCGCATTTTCAATTGAGTTTTTCAAGGGTATGAAAAGAATTTCAAAACAGCAATTCACCCCCCTTAAGCTATTTTTATACCCTTGTTGCCCCTTTGGGACCAACACTGTTCCGTCCCAATTCTTTGATCTCGATCCTTGTTCAACGGTCAACTACAAAAGTAACACTAGAGGGGGTGAGCTGGGGGGCTCAGTAAGAAAGGGAAAACACAGTATCACAGAAGCCAATTGAACAAAATTATCAAATAACACAGTCCATGAGATGTGAATCTTGGAAATTGATTAAGGGTGAGTTTGGGAGTGCTTTTTTGAGGCTTATAATCACTTTCATAGATCAAGAATCATTTTATTTGTGTTTGGATGTCAGAACTGATTCTGATTTTAAGCTACCAAACGCAGAAAACTGCGTTTTGACAGAAGCAGCTATGACCCAGCTTTTGCGAGAAGTGATTCTAAAAAGCTGTTTTTGTATGATGTTTTACATTAATAACCTTCCTTTTATATGTGCATTTACCATATTGATGTGTATAGTAAGGGATATTTTTGGAATTTATCTTTCATAATAAATTTTGGACGTTTTGTATCCAAACATATTCATAATCACATGATTCGAAATCATGTGAATTTAAAAGTCCGTCCCATGGAATTTTATGTATGTGTTTCTTATCTATTGACATAGACATCAATGCTTTAATAATGTAACTCTTACATCCTTAGATTAAAATTTTCATTATTTATGTTATACTCATTATTTTCTTCTTCCAGGATAAGGATATAAAGTCCCATTTGTATCTTTAGCAATACAATAAAGCAAATCATATTTAATGGAGCACCTTCTTATTCAAAATAATAAATATCCATAATCTTCTAATAAAGAAACCAAAATAATATTTCTACTTTAAGTAGGAACATCATAACATTTGTTCAAAACAAATATGAACCCACTAGGTAAAGATACTTCGCAAGTTTCTATGATCAATGTTGTAACCATCGCATCATTATCAACACATAAGTTAATATTTACCCTTTTAATTAGTCTTTCTATTTCTCAAGTCTTACACATATATACAAATGTGGGATCCATATCCGGTATCTAATACCCAAGAGCTTGGATGTAGAGAGATTAACATAAATACTTGAAGTGGTAGTCCTACTACCCTTCATTTTGATCTTTTAATTCAAATTGTAATTTCTCCAATGGTCAATCACATTGCCATGGTAGCAATTACATCCTCAGGATTTTAGGTTTAGCCACAAATATTTCTTATACGCTTGACAACTCTTTTCTTGCCTCTATCTTAAATCCTTTTCTTTATTAACCTTTTAGAGTTTGAGAATGTTTCCATTTGATATTAAGACTTGGCATGTTAGACATCAAATGTCGCTTAGGAATTAATATCAAATCCATTGTTAGTTCCAAACTAACTTGATTATCAAGCCAATAAGGTAATTAATATGTCTCTCCATCTTCAGAACATGAGAACTTATTAACATACATTTCAATCATCACATGAATGTTAGGCTCTAATCAATCTCAAACTTTTCTTGCCTTTCTTGCTTGTAGGAACGCTTCCTACATGATTTCTTATCAGATAAGCATTCATGTGTTTTAGATACTTCTAAAGTTCTAAACACTTGGTAGCAAGTCGTAGGACAATTGACATCCATAAATTTATCCACATGATTCTAATTTATGTCTACGTCTGACCATGAGGCATTAGGTTTCTTAGGAATAGAATTTACTAAGAATGCATAACTTCCGCTCTTGCTTAAGAACAATTCTTAAGCTCATGACTAGGTCAAGGAAGTTAATTTTATTCTCTTTAAGTGGGGTCAATCGCATTAATTATACATGATTATAGTTTAAGACATTTTACAAAAATATGCAAATAAATATACACATATATTTCATACACATATATTTCATACCATTATCATTTAGACATATTTACTCCTACTAAATCATGCACCTTCAAATACAACAATTGTATAACATAAATTAAGTGGGCTAAGATCCATATTTCACTTAACTTTGAGTCAGCTTTAGCATGACTGCTCAAAATAAGTTATTTAGGTAGATAACTCCTTATCAATCACATCATATGTGACTCTTAGATCCTTTATGAGATTTTAGACATCTTATGTCTAATATGTTTTAATCTCATCTGTGCCTTAGGCCCATAACTCTTATGATAGCCTAATTAAGTCAAACCACGTTAAACGTATAGGAAACTCTCATTCACTCATCTTGCTCATACACTGATAGAATTAATGCACCTCACTTTGGCAGAACCCACATAAAAATACCCGGTGTACACACAAGTGTTTTAATAATGGATTGGTCCATGCAATGAATTTATCCAAATTTAGTTTCCTTCTTTTGCAAACAATTTCCACTTTGCTCAGAGGGATAAATTCTGAAACTTTTGTTTCCACAGAGCATCTATAAATTGAGAGTAAAAAACGCACGGTCGAAACTAAGCCAAAAGGCATCCACAATCCCGCACTAAGATCAAGAAACCAAGTAACATCTCTATACGGTCGAAACTAAGGTAAAAGGCATCCACATTCCCGTATAGATTGGTTACTTGTTTCAAGATCATTCATTATCTCTTAATCTCATAGATTACAGCAATCCTGAACTCTTTAGAATTCTGATTTCTGCAACTTTCTGGATTGAATCGTATTTCAGGAAACACGATTTCAAAAACCAGCCATCTTAAACCAGATTCAGTTCCTGCTTCAAATTCTGTAATGGATTTACAGAACAATCAGAAAACCAGAAAAACCAAACAAATCTGCCTAGAAAACCATGCCAGCCATACGGCTGCAAGGTCGCCGTACGGTAATCAAGCCGCCGTACGACTCCCTTCCCCAGATTCCTTGATTTCTAGAATTTCTTAAATTCGATCAATCCCGATATCGTGTTCATACATAATCAGATTACAGAAAACACGAAAATACAGATTACGAATTTTAACTCATCTAATTCATATAATCAATAACCAATTTATTCCACATACAAATTAGATCAAGATCATCAATAAATATAATCCAATCATAACATGATAATATAAGAATGCGATTATAGATATGAATCCAATTAATATTAAAATCACATTATCCCCATACTCATGCTCATAAATTTTATATCGCATATAAAATTCAAATCACGCATTCATCTTTATCATCATACAAAATTCATATAATCGAATTAAATAATTTAAACATGATGTATTAAAATAATCAACGATGATTGGGGCTCTGATACCACTGTTGGGTTTTGATGCATCATGCACATCGGAATAAACATAAGATCAAACACCCATGAGCCTAGATCCGTGCATGTTGATTATATTAAATATAAGATGAAAGAAAACATACCCTTGAAGATCGAATCTATGAACATGGACTTTGAGGTGCTAAAGCAAACACCCTTTATCGGTATCCACACGTCGAACGGATAACAAGAACACCTTCTTGATCTGGATTGCTAGACCTACGGCTTGATGAAGAAATGGTTTCTTCGTAGGAATTATTTTGCTTCATTGATTATTGTATTTTGATGATCATGGATCACAAAATAAATAATCCTACCTCTCTATAATTTATTATTTCGAAAACAATGGTTATTGATTTCTAAAATCAACATTAGAGGTTGTCAAATCCGGCTGCATATATTATATGAGGGTCTGACATAATTTCATTTTGGATCGGGATTCCTTGTGCAGCAAGAAAACTGAACAAACTGTACAAAGCCGGGGGGCCGGCCGTACGACTCACCAACAGCCGTACGGTGACCTAGCTGCCGTACGGTGGTCATCCCAAAAATTCTAGATTTTTGCCTTTTTCCAATCCGTTCTTTTGTGTGTGATCCAATAGGATTGTGCTAAGTTGGCAACGAGTCCGAATTAGTACAATTTTGAAATTCTAAAGTTACCTTATAGAACATATCACAATCCTTTTGTCATGTGATATCATATTGGACATAAGTCATGGTCCACGTCAACTTATGTTTTCCAATGCTTTCTCGATCCCGAGTAGATTGATATGAGCAAATGATATCGAACACTTCAATTCATTTGGGTACGGCCGTACACTATTATCAATCTCACTCATCGAGAGGCCAAGCAGATATCTCTCTTGAGAGAGGGACAAATCCCATTTTGACTTATCATTCTTCCCTACAAGAATCTGATTATGCCAATCGTAGCCTTTATAACCCCCCAGTTAGGGGTAGCGTTTGAGTACGTCAAACATAATGTTCATCATAGGGAAGACATTGATAATCTCAGGTCTAAGGATATCAAATGATATAACTATTATGAGATTGAATTATGACATTTGACCATGACATAAATCTCATAACGGATCTATTCAGTACCTTGTTCTCCAACGAGTTCCCACATGTTTAATCCGCATTCTATGCATCATAATTATCATATGATTATCCATTAAACTCATGCTAGCCCTTCATAAGTGCTAGGGACAATGATTATTATAATAAACATGCAAAAGATATAATAATTGGGTTTGTTATCTCTATAACAATGAAGATATGATGTAACGCATAGGCCTTTCTCAAGGGCCTAGGGCATAATATCCAACAACCCCCTCGTCCCTTCCTTACAACCCAACCACTTACCATTCCATAGTTGGCAGCTAACAGTATCTCTCTTTAACCCGCCCCGACATCTCCTTTACTGTCAACAAACTAGCCCAATTTTTTCACAACCCACAAAAGTCTCTCTAAAATGCCTTAAAACGCCTACTCTTCACATGGGTCTTCTATTTTTTTTATATACCCCACATAGTCTTCATGTATTCTGTGACAAATATGATTATTTTGTCTACCTCCAACTTCTTGGTTTACCTCGGCCGAAACCCTATTGCTTGCTTGGTCATCCAAGAAACAACTAACACTTGCACGATCTTCTACCGAGGTATAATTGAGAGCAGTTGCCGATGCCGATGCCACTGCCTAAATTCATTGAGTCTGTAACTTACTTTATGAGCTTTGGGTAACCCTCTCACAACCTCCTGTCATCTACTGTGACAACCGTGGTGCTACTCACTACTCCGCTAATCTGCTGGTCTTCCACTCTCACATGAAACATGCAGCCCTCTCCTTCCACTTTGTCCGTGAACGAGTTCAACTTGGTGTATTGAGGGTTCAACACATCTCGGGAGGCAATCAACTAGCTAGTTCATTGACCAAACCTCTTCCTTTTACCGGCTTTCAGTTCCTTCTATCCGAGATCGGTCTTCTCTACGGATCATCCATCTTGCGGGGGTGTGATAAAAATACTCAAAATCATCAAACGGATTCTACGAATCCGTCCTAGTTCCCCACCTAAACTTTCTCTCAACTCCTTTCCTTCTTAGCATAGAATTTGTATAGATGATAAATGACTATTTTATAATCGTTTATAGTATAAATTACTATTCATTTTACCCTATTTTAGTAGTACTAAGCTTGTTTCACTCTATTTTATCTCAATATACGGATATAATGTGCTGGGTATAGCTATGTATGTTTTGGACAGGATCTAGGTATTCATTGGGACAATTTTGGACTAAAGGAATGCTTGGGAACTTGGTACACAAAGGATCAAGAAATAGCAGCAAAAAGAAGAGCATGGTCCGGTCGGACCATACTCCATACCTGGTCGGACTCCTTAATGGTCCCGTCGGACCTTCTTACATACTCGGCCGGATCTAGTCCAAAAATAAGAAATCTGAGTTTTTAAGCAGTGGTCCGGTAGGAACCCCCATAGCACCCGGTCGGATCTCTCTCATGGTCTGATCGGACCCAACTCAACACCCGCCCGAACCTCTAAAAAAATCACCATTCTAAAGGCCAGGTCCGCCCGGACCACTCTGCGTCTGTTCTGAACCATTGCAAGACAACAGACATCTTTTTGTGCTGAGTCTGGGAATCAACACTTCTTTTGGCCTCCCAAGTCCTATATAAGAAGGCCATTTCAGCCTTAGAAAAGATCCATAAATTATTGTAACAAAACTCTAGTAAAATATAGTCTCTCAACATTATTATCCTTCATCTTTTTGAGGTGTTCTTGAGGAAAATTCTGAGTGAAGTAATACAATTTCTTATAGAGTTATTTTCAACCCTTATTTCCCTAATCATTGCAAGACTAAGTTTCCTTCTTCCTTAATCTTTATATTGCTATACTTATATCTTGTATATTTTTTTTACTACAAATGGCTTGTGAGTAATCCCCCTTATTCTTGGGGTTGTAAACTCAATGCACATATGTTCATTACATTAATTCATGCTCTTCTTTTCTTCTCTTCATCTTAAAACAATTTATTCATATCGTAACTAAAATGCCTACGACCATGATGAGCTCCATGATTCGTATGAACTCTAGTTAGTCGAGAGAAGTACCTAGCGGAGAATCTCGACTAGTGGATCCATATGAAGTAAACTGGGTTTCTATTAATCACGAGAGTAGATTAATGGCCTAGGGATGTTCCTTGAGTGGAAAGTACATGGATTTTTATAAAACTTAATGGATTCTTACTAATTATGGGCCATCCAGAGATAAGGCATAATTAGTATAAGAATACAAATGCTACTTGCTTGATCGTGAGAAGTAGTATAGGACTAATGTACCATCCTTATTTTAAAATGGAACTTATATCTAAAGAGCATAATTAATTAATGAACACATGATTGTTTGAGTCTCAAACCTGGTAATTCTTTCAATATAAGAAGTTTAATTCAAAATTAGAGTATTTACAATTTGTTTCTAGATAAAGTGACAATACATTTTTTTACCCCCAATCAATCCATTTACTATATTTTTCTATCAAAGCAAATATTCTCTAAAGTAACAGTTGTCTTCGTGGGATCGACCCGTACTTGCACCTTTCTATACTATCAACAACCCATGCACTTGCGGTATTTATAACTAAGCCTCTCATTTAGGCCTAACAAGTTTTTGGCGCCGTTGCCGGGAACAACGGTTTACTTTTTAAATTTTTTTTGCTGTATATTTTTAGTTTTTATTATTCTTTTTGTCTAACATCTCCTCTACAATGTTGTTCATCTAATATTTTTTAGGTACTCTCAAGAGTATATGAAAAGAGCCCAGATAGTTCTTGAAGAATTCAATCCGGAACCTGAAAGAACCTTTCACGAATGGTTAAGAAAATTTAGAGAAGTACTAGAAAAAGAAATGGCACAAAACGGAGAAAGAGAACCCGCTACACCACCACCTAGAACCCTACGGGACTTTGTCAATCCAGGTACCTCGGGAACTAGCTCACCAATTGTAGTACCAAACGCCGATGCGACCCATTTTGAGATCAAACCGCAACTTCTTCACATGGTCATGAACAATCAATTCAGTGGCTCGGCACTTGAAGATCCCCATCTCCACATCCAAACTTTTTTGGAATATTGTGACACCACCCGAATCATAGGTGTCATACCCGAAGCCATAAGGATGCGGCTTTTCCCATTCTCTTTAAAGGATAAGGCAAAACATTGGTTGAACTCGGTCCCTCACAACTCCTTAACAACATGGGACCAAGTTCAAGAGGATTTTATTGGAAGCTTCTTCCCACCATCCAAGACCGATCAAATCCGTACTAAAATTACAAATTTTAGTCAAAACTGTAATGAGTCACTCTATGACGCTTGGGAAAGATATAAGGAACTCCTAAGGATGTGCCCACACAATGGGCTCGAGAAGTGGTTGATAGTTCATACATTCTACAATGGTCTAACATTCAGAACGAGAGAGACCATAGATGCCGCCGCAGGAGGAGTACTTATGAACATGGCGGTGGATGAGGCATACGACTTGATCGAGAACATCGCATTAAACCATTATCAATGGTCAAATGAAAGGGAGCAACCGCAAGGGACTCCAGGTAAGTACAATGTTGATGCCGTTACTCTCCTTTCATCTAAGGTTGATATGCTCTTAAAAAAATTTGAAAGTCTTAATGTGAATCCCGTGGCCAATATTAACTTTTTTTGTGAACTATGTTAGTCAAACTCACATAGTACCAAAGGTTGTGAATTGCTTGACACTACTCCTAGTGAGCAAGCAAATTTTGTTAACTCTTATGGGCAAAATGGGGGTATATATTCAAACACATATAATCCCGAATGGAAAAATCACCCCAATTTTTCCTATAAGAAAAATAATGTTTTACACCCTCAACCTTCTACACAACCAACGGGATTTACACAAAAGAATTTCAATAACAATAATGCTTTCCCACCTTCTAAATCTAAGTTAGATCTTATTATGGACTTCATGGTCGAAAATAAAAATACTCAAGATAAGATCAACAATGAGGTTATGGAAAATATTAAGGCATTGAATAGTAGGTTTGATAATCTAGCCGCCCATAACAAGATGCTAGAGAACCAACTAGCTCAACAAGCCAATGCTTCGTATAGACCACAAGGGAGTCTTCCCGGTCAAACGCAAAGGCCTAATGAGCATGCTAATGTAATAACTAGTGCAAGTGGGAAAGTAGAAAACCTTAGTGAAAAGAACCATACTCCAACTCCTTAAATTGTTAAAACTAATAAAGAGGTTAAAAAAGGGACGGACTCCCCAATACCTTCTAGAAATTTTGACCCGCCAATACCATACCCACAAAAGTTGGCAAGGGCTAATCTTGATCAACAATTATCAAAAATTTTAGAGGTTTTAAAATCTATTTATATCAATGTTCCTTTTATTGATGTTTTAAAACAAATGCCCTCTTACACAAAATTTTTAAAAGAAATTCTTTCAAATAAGAGGAGATTATAGGAATTTGAGTCTGTTGCATTAATGGAAGAGTTAAGTGCCGTTTTACAAAGAAAATTACCTCCAAAATTGAAAAATCCCAGCACTTTCTCTATCCCTTGCAACATAGGAAAATTTGATGTTGAGAACGCCATGCTTGATCTTGGGGCAAGTGTTAGCCTCATTCTGCTATCGGTTAGTTAGAAATTAGGTGTTGGCGAACTCAAACCCACCACAATATCTTTGCAACTAGCGGACCGTTCCATTAAGAACCCGGTGGGTATTATGGAAGACATTCCTTGTCGAGTTGGGAAATTAATAATCCTGGTCGACTTTTTAGTTCTTGAGATGGAAGAAGACCATAACATTCCCGTTATCTTAGGTAGACCATTTCTTGCCACTGCAGGGGCAATTATAGATGTTAAAAATGGTAGCCTTTCATTAAACGTAGGGAATGAGAAAGTGGAATTTAAATTAATGAAAAATCCTAGTCTTAAGAACCCTTGCTCCGGTGTAAACATGCTAGAATCTATAAGCAAGGAAGGTGAAGTTTTAAATATGTTCCCTACTAAAAAGAGCAAAATTAAAAAATCCATTCCAAAGAGTAAGGTGCCAAAAAAAAGGAAGCATACCGGGATGGCGCACTTGCATCGATCGCAAAAACTCAATCATTCCAATGGGCATGGAATGGAAGATTGTCAAAGACAATAGGCCATTACAATACCGTTCCTTGCCCATTTCAGTTATAAGAAAGGGGTCGAGCTAATGACCTTAAACAAGCATCACCGGGATGGTAACCGATGGATTATTTCAATTTTTATTTATTTATTTATAATATTTTTTTTATTTCTTTTTCTTCTTTTTCTTTTTCTTCTTCTTCTTCTTCTTGTTCTTCTTCTTCTTCTTCTTCTTCTTCCTATTTTTGACACATTGAGTACAATGTTTGATGGGGGGGGGGGATAGAATCTCCTTTTCCTTTACTTATTTATTTTCAAAAAAAAAAAGAGCTCTCTTATAATCTTTACCAAAATTGTCTTTGTAAAAATTTTTCTTATCTATTTCTTTATAACTTTTATCCTTTGAGAAATTTTGATAAAAAGAAGTTAGGAGTATATAGGGAATAAATGAAAAATTCTAAATATTAATATAAGATTTATAAACTTTATTTAGTAAAAGCATTACTTTTATTAATGAATTTTTGGGTCACCTAAGTTAGGTTATATTTACTTGTGAAAAATTTGAAACCATTCTTGTTTATACATCACAAAGCCTTTATTTTTATTCCTTTTAAGATATGAATGATTGTTATACATTTCCCGAATCACAAAACTTTCGCTTAAAACCATCTTTCCATTTCCACTTTCAAGGCTATTAATCAACTTAAATCTCTTGTGAATTGTCCACTCAAATATCTAAATGAATAAATCATTATAGAGTATGACAATTTAAATCAAAAAACTCAATTGCCACGTTCAATTATAATAATCAAAGCCTTTTTCCACTACCATCCTCCACCCCCATTTTTGTGATTCGTGGTACATAACAAATTATGAGTATCTTAGTTAAGGAATAAAAGTCATTGTTAATTGATGAATACCAAGCATGAAGCAATTCTTCACAAAGCACTCTAAAGAGTGAAATTATTTCAAAACTGTACTTGTGATCCAAAAGTTTATTTGGCTATTTCAATATGCTTTTACCTAATAAACTTTATTCATGCTATATTAAGCTTATAATTCTCTATCTACTTTCCAATATAATCCTAGGTTCTATTTCACAAAGTTCTTGAATTATAGAAGGGACGGAAAAATAGGTTTTTTATTAATACAATACATTTATTCTTAGGAGAGCATTTTTTTCGTTCTTCTTTTACTTTTTCTTTTTATGGTCATTTATTCTTCTCTTCCCTTTTTCCAATTTTAAACTTGCTCGAGGACAAGCGAGGTTTAAGTGTGGGGGAGTTGATAAATGACTATTTTATAGTCTTTATTGTTGGGTTTCCAAGTAACATGCGCAGCGGAAAATAGCATTTAAAATTTTATGAAACCCAAAGCCCATAGATCCATTCATATGATTATATCAAATACTTGCAATATGAATACTAGAAAACTAACCCTTGATGACTTTGAATTTGGTCTTTGATCTTGGTGGAGAAATTGAAGCTTTAATCACGAACAAGTAAGAACACGAACTTTGAAGATGATAAGCTTCACCCTCTAGCGGTATCCACACCTTGAACGAATATCAATAACACTTGATCTTGGTTGCTAGACCAAAATTGTGAAACACGTTTTCACAATCAATATGAACTATATGTAATTTTATTTGTGTATTATTTTGTTCTTCAATCTAGGATATCTTAGAACAAAATAAACTCTCTCAAACTCTTTGGAGACTTGCACAAAATCTATGATAATGTTCTGGCCCGAATTTGGCTGTTTATATACAAGTTAGACCTATTCCAAATAGGAAACTTGTGTCTAAACCCATCCAAAATTCTTTTCCAAATCAAATTAGGAAACCAGTCCCGACATGGTGTGCGACCGCCCAAAACACCTGTGCGGCCGCACATCTATCTGGAAGGTTTCTGATACTTTCTGTGCCAAGCTGTGCGGCCGCGCAAGCCCTTTTGTGCAGTCACACACCTTCCCCAGATTTCTCTAATTTCCAAATTCCAATATAGTCCTTATTTAAGATTCGTTGTATTGTGTGTGACCCTCTAGGATTACACTAAGTTGGCAATGGCTTCAAACATGAAACCATAAGATATGATTAGGTTCTAGCAAACCGTCATACCTACCCAAATAGTATAACTAGATACAAGTTCGCATTCCTTTAGAACATATCATAATCCCTTTGTCCACGATGTCATTGAACACAAGTCATGGTTAACGAGTCAACATGTTTTTGTTCAATACTTTATCGATTCCGAATATGTTGATAATCCAAATGACATTGATCTAATCAATTCATTTGAGTCCGGCCGAACATTTTCATCAACATAATTCCTACGAGAGGCCTAAGCTTGACATCTATCCGAAGAGGGACAAATCCATTTAGCTTATTACTCTTCCCTACGTGAGTCCAATTATGCCAATCATACCCTTTATAACTACCCGGTTAAAGGTAGCGTTTGAATATATCAAACATAATATTCATCAAGTGGAAGACTATAATAACTTCATGTCTAAGGATTCAAATGACATAACTAATATGAGATATATGTACGACATAGACCATGACATAAATCTCATACAGCGGGTCATGTCCAGTACCTTGTTTCAAACAAGTACCCATAAATCTAACATGATCATCCCATGATCATTTAGCCTTTATACTAGTGCTTAACAAGTACTAGGGACGGAGATTATTATAAGTAAACATGAACAATAATAATAATCAAAACATCTCTTTATTGATATGAAATATATGATAACAATTACAACGTTTATTAAACATGCCTAGGGCACCACTATCAACAATCTCCCACTTGCCCTAGGCCCAATCTCCCATGTATCTAATACCCATGGACCTAACATGACCTTCATGTTTAGCTGGTGGATGTCCCTTTGTTAGCGGGTCCGCAACATTGTCATTAGTAGGTACTCTGCATATATTTACGTCTCCCCTATCAACGATTTCTCGAATGATATGAAAACGCCTAAGCATGTGTTTGGATTTCTGATGTGCTCTCGGTTCCTTTGCTTGAGAAATAGCACCATTATTATCATAATAAAGTTCTATTGGATTAGCAATACTAGGAACCACTTCAAGTTTAGTAATGAACTTTTTAATCCAAACAGCTTCCTTTGCAGCATATGATGCAGCAATATACTCAGCTTCCATTGTAGAATCAACGGTTGTAATTTGCTTGGAACTCTTCCAGCTTACAGCTCCACCATTTAACACAAACACAAAACCTGATTGCGATCGACTATCATCTTTGTCGGTTTGGAAACTTGCATCTGTGTAAGCATTTACCACGAGATCATCTTCCATTCATCCATAGACCAAAAACGAATCTTTAGTTCTTCTCAAGTACTTAAGAATCGCTTTTACAGCCATCCAGTGATTTTCACCGGGGTCGGATTGGTATCTACTTGTCATGCTCAAAGCATAAGATACATCCGGCCTAGTACAAATCATGGCATACATGATGGACCCAATTGCCGAAGCATATGGAACATCATTCATTTTCTCACGCTCATTTTTTGTCTTAGGACATTGAGTCTTACTTAGATAAACTCCATGTAACACGGGCAAGGTACCTCTTTTAGAATTTTCCATACGGAATCTTCTAATGACCTTGTCAATGTATGTACTTTGGGTTAAACCAAGTAGCCTCCTTGATCTATCTCTATAGATCTTAATTCCAAGTATATATGCGGCTTCACCCATATCTTTCATTGCGAAACACTTTCCCAACCAAGTCTCTACGGACTGAAGTGTAGGAATGTCGTTTCCAATGAGTAATATGTCATCCACATATAAAATCAGGAATAGCAATATGATCCCACTAATCTCCTTGTATACACAAGGCTCATCTTTGTTCTTGATGAAACCAAACTCTTTGACCGATTAATCAAAACGGAGATTCTAACTCCTTGAAGCTTACTTCAATCCATAGATAGATCTCTGCAATTTGCATACCTTATAATTCTGTTCAAAACCTTCCGGTTGTGTCATATACACATCCTCTTGTAGTTTTCCATTTAGGAAAGCGGTTTTGACATCCATTTGCTATATTTCATAGTCATGATATGCGGCAATGGCAAGCATAATTCTTATAGACTTGATCATTGCTACGGGTGAAAAGGTTTCATCATAGTCAATACCATGAATTTGCCTATAACCATTCGCTACAAGCCTAGCTTTGTAAGTATGCACCTTCCCAGCCATATCAGTCTTCTTCTTGAAGACCCATTTGCATCCTATGGTTTTTACACCTTCGGACGCATCAATCAAGTTCCAAACTTGATTGTCTTGCATGGATTGCAATTCAGATTCCATGGCTCCAAGCCACTTATCCGAATCAGGAGAAGACATCGCCTCTTGGTAGGTTATCGGTTCATCATTCTCAATGATTTCCACCTCATTACTATCCGTTATGAGAAATCCATATCTCTCGAGCTCGGATCGTAACCTACTAAATTTGTGAGTTGCTTGTGTATTTTGAACAGGTTCCACAACTCCTTGTGGTTCTTGTTCTTGTTACACTATTGGTTAAATTTCATTTTCTGGGTCTCGAATCTCTTCAAGATTTATTTTACTCCCACTGATTTCTTTGGAGAGAAACTCTTTCTCTAGAAAGACACCAGTTCGGGCAACAAAAACTTTGTTGTCCTCACGGTTGTAAAAGTAATATCCTCTAGTTTCCTTTGGATATCCCACGAAAATACATTTGCCAGATTTGTGTGCAAGTTTGTCAGAGACAAGTCTTTTGACAAAGGCTTCGCAACCCCAAATCTTCATAAAATATAAACAAGTTTTCTTTCCGCTCCACATCTCATATGGAGTCTTTTGAATCGATTTAGTTGGAACAAGATTTAGTGTGAATGCAGCGGTTTCTAGAGCGTAACCCCAAAAGGATATTGGAAGATCAACTTGACTCATCATTGATCGAACCATGTCTAACAAAGTTCGATTTCTCCTCTCGGACACACCATTCCATTGTGGTGTTCCGGGTGGAGTCAATTATGAAACTATTCCACAATTCTTTAGATGATCATCAAATTCATGACTCAAGTATTCTCCACCTCGATCTGATCGAAGTGCCTTAATACTTTTGCCAAGTTGTTTTTCTACTTCATTTTGAAATATTCTAAATATCTCAAATGCTTCACTTTTATGTTTCATTAGGTAAACATACCCAAATCTACTATAATCATCAGTGAAGGTTTTGAAGTATTGAAATCCTCCCCTAGCATTGCTACTTAATGGTCCGCATACTGTTGTTCAAATAGATTCCTAGATCATAGAATTACTTAATCCCAATCATGTTTGCACTTAGGATCCCCCAATTTTTGTTAGAAGCTTTTTAGGTACCCTTAGGATTCTTTGTGACCTGCACAGGTGTTTTACATCTCTTCATACAAGGCAAACCAGCAAGTGGAAGCAAATCAGCAGACCAGTAAATAAGTTGCCGATCAACTCTATTCTCAACATGCAACAAGTTGCCGATCAACTTGCTAATCAAGTTGCCGATCAACTTGCTAATCAAGTTGCCGATCAACTTACTAATAAAGTTGCCGATCAACTCCATTCTCAACTTGCCGATAAAGAAAGACAGTCTGTACTGTCAGTCAGGTTACATCGTTCCATATTAAAGTCAACCTTGCTGATTGTCCCTGTCCTTTCATACTGTGTTATCAAAAAGTAGTTTACCTGCTCTGTAATGATTGTTGCGCCGTCTGACACATAGCTACTTTTAGCTATACTCTGTCTCTACTTGCTTTTGCAGGTAACCGGTTGAGACAAAGGGTCTTTACCCATTAGACTTTTCAGGCATACGTATCTTCGCCATTAATGCCAAGGATACTGCATTTAATGCTCCTCAAATACCCAGCTGGAAATTCAAATTTGAAATCCTTCTTCCTCAAATGTCATTAACTCCTCCTATAAATAGAGGACTCTGTGCATTGAAGAAGGTTGGTAATTTTAGTGCACTGAAGAGAGTTGGTTGTTTGCAGCATTCATTGAAGCTCAAACATTCCGTGTCCAGATAATCATTAGATCATTTAATAGGACATACACTTGTGCACAAACTCAACAACATTGTTAGTATTCCTGAACTAGATCATTTTAAGGAATACGTTGTTTGAGTCCTTCACACACCCACCTGAGTGAGATAAGTTCTTTTGAACTTGCCGCTCAAATACACTTGGTCAGATATTTGTTTTACGATTCATTAACTATCTCTAGAATTTAGTCTTTGTATCCGGTAAAGCTGTGCTTGTAATAGACTAGGGATATTTAATAGTGCTCTTAACCCAAATCCAAGTTCTGACCAAACTTGGTAGAGGACGTAGCAGTATTTACACTGTGAACCTCTCCAAATACCTGTGTCCCCTGTTATGTACATTCTCCCTACCGGTTGGAACTCTATCACCGGCAGATCGCATTGTTCTTGCTGATTCATCATTATTTCCTTTGACCAATCTCTTGAAACTGCATTGAACTTTTAGAAACTACTTTGTGTTTAAACCAAGCTCTCAAAACCCTTTTATATACTGATTTTGTGTGAGTTAAAACAAGTCATATCTTCTCCGCTGCGCTTACTGATAATAGTTTGCAAACTGATAAGTGACTTTGCATTTAAAAGTGTTTCTTTGTAAAAGTTTTAAAAAGGCTATTCACCCTCCCCCCCCCCTCTAGCCTATTTTCCTACCAATTGGGCCTAACAATTGGTATCAGAGCTTGGAATTTTGAAAGAAATTTCCAATCTTTGCAGCTTGTATTGCCGATACCATGGCAGGAAAAATCATGCAGTCATTTAACATCACTACCATACCGTTGTTAAATGCCAACGAGTTTGGTGTCTGGAAATCTCGTATGATAAAATATATGAACTCAATCGATGATCGGTTGATGAAGGTCATAGAAGGTGGTCCAATCATTCCTTTAAAAGTCTCAACCACCTACAGACCTATTCCCTCCACTCCGCTGACACAACATGCTGATCGTGACACTGAACAAGAAACCCATGTTCAGATTGAAGAAACCTTGGTCGAGAAACTAAGAGAGGAATGGACTGAGGACGACAAACTTTCAGCTGCCCTAGATGGAAAAGCATGCCACATTATCTCTTGTGGTTTGGACGACAAGAAATATAAACTCATTGACTTGTGCTCCACGGCTCAAGAATGCTGGAACAAGCTCCTTGCATACTTTGAAGGTAATGAACAGGTAAAGGAAAACAGACTCTACGATTATATTGCTGAGTTTGAATCCTTCAAGAAACAAGATGGTGAATCACTAAGGAGTGCCTACGACAGATTCTGCGAGGTAAGTAATTTATGTGCTTCATTAGGAAAGGTGTGTACTATGAAAGACCTGAATATTCGTTTTCTAAGTTCTTTGGGAAATGAGTATCAAACCAAGGTCACCGCTGTTAGAGAAGTGAGAGACTTGAACAAGACTTCTACTCAGAATCTTGTGTCTAGTCTATTTCTGTATGAGAGAGAACTGCAAAAACTTAACGTTCTCGATAAAAAATTTCAAAAACTTGTCTCTATCAGCTCAGTCACAGATATCCTTCCCTTCAAACAAATTCCCTCCTATAGATCCCTATCCAATACCCTGCAGTTCCAAAACCCCTGAAACTACCTCAGAACAGCCTATGGAAGAAGACGAATTTGCCGCCTTCGCTAGGAACTACAAAAGGTTTAAAGACTTCAAAAGGATGCAGAAAGGAAGCTACCAGCAACCAAAATCATTCACACCAACATTTCAAAAACCAGCAAGTTACAACAAACCTTCAACAAGTGCTACCGACGGAAAGAACAACAAAGGTGATCTTGTTTGCTTCAACTGCAGAAAACCTGGTCACTTTGCTTCTAAATGTCCTCAACCAAAATATGAGTATGTGAGGAAGTCATTCAACAAGAGACATCCCAAGTCTCAAAGCTTTGTTGCCGATGAAAGCACAGAAAAGGCCTTGCCGGTTTGGTGTGAAACTGACTCAGATGAAGATGCCGATGTAAGCTTTGTCGCCCTAGACATGGAAGATGCCGATACATCAACATTACCGACTCCAGTCTACCGAGATCCATCTCCTCCAAGATCTCCAGTCAGAGAAAAAGCTACTGGAAGACCTCAACCACACTTCAAAGAGATTAGTGTCAAAGCAGTGAACCCAAATGGATAAAGAGTTCACCAAGTGGGAACCTCTCTCTATGGTCAGTGTAACTCTATTCAATTCACTGCCATCAAACCTAAACCCTTACCAATGTCCAAAAAATTCTCATTCACTGAGCAGCCTAGCATTGCCAAAAGCTTATCTAAACCCATCTCTTCTCTACCTGACTTCTCTCCCAAACCTATTCCCTCTACCACCAAAATTTTAGCTGACCCCTTTCCTGAAATATCCAAAGCTGAAATGGTAGAGACAATGGATGAAATTTTTATTGATCATGAGAAGCTGAGTAGCGTTCATAAAGTGATGACTGCTGATTTCAATAGAATTTCTGCAGAGAATGACTTGCTTGTGTCTGAACTTAAGGTTCTCAAAGGGCATGAGCTTGAGTCTATTCTTCTAAAGAAAGAAAACCTGGATCTCAAAAGCCAAGTAGCAGTATTGATAGCTCAGATCGAAGATCTTGTGAAAAGAAACAATCATCTCTCAAGGATTGTTGATTCTTACACAAAATCTAGAGTTGCTGTTGAAACAATTCTACAGACCCAAATGTCATATAAGGACCAATCTGGGTTAGGATTTTATTCCAGCAGCAGTAGCTCTACTGAAACTTGTGCGACCGAGAAAAAGGATGAGAAAGTTGAATGTAATCCTGTTAACTCAGTACATAAGGATGCTAAGCCAATATACAGTGATGTGGCAATGAAGTATCCTAAGAACCAGAACAAAAGGAATGATAAGCACAAACAAAGATATGTTAAGGTTGCTGATACTGAGTCTGCCGATAACGGTATTCTTGGTGAATACATCAGCAGATCTAGTACTGCCGGTCTAGCCACATCTGCTGCCGATGGACAAGTACCTAAAAAGGTAACTGCCAAAGGTAAACAGAATGGAAAGAAAGGCAACACTAGCACCTTTAAACCTACTAAGTTTGTGCCTGCTCAATTCCCTAGTTCTGCCGATGCACTGACTAAACAGAATGATGTTCTACCGACTCCACAGCCTATCAGTCAAGTGAGATGTTCTAATTGTTTTGATTATGGTCACAAGGCTCATGAATGCCTCTTGAAGCACCTATCTGGACTCACTGAGGTTACATCCTCTAGTGGTGGCCAGATGTGGTTGCCAAAGAGGAACTAACCCTCGGACCCAAGAATAAGGGGGACCATAAGCATACCGTTTTATTTCAGGAATGCTTCATGGCCTCAACCAGTACAAGCAAGGATTTGTGGATTCTAGATAGTGGCTGTTCAAGACACATGACAGGATTTGCAGATCTACTTGCCGATATCTTAGAAGCATCAGGTCCCCCAGTGGTTTTCGGTGATAATGCCAAAGGAAAAATCATCGGTATAGGTACCATCAAGAGAGGTGCAGTTACTGTACAGAAGGTCTCTCTAATAGATGGTCTGAAACACAACCTTCTATCTATATCACAATTCTGTGATAAAGGAATGCAATGCATATTTACTACTTCCAGTTGCTATGTGAAAGACATTGCTTCCAATGAAACTCTTCTCACTGCCAAACGTAAAGGTAACATTTATGCAGTAGACTTAAGTTCTATTACTGGTGTTGCTAATGTTTGTTTTGTAGCTAAGAACATCAGTGAGAACTCATGGTTATGGCACAAGAGACTCAGTCACTTGAACTTCAAATATCTATCCAAGCTTGCCGGTTCAAAACTTGTTACTGGTCTGCCTCAAGTGTCTGTTGATCAAGCAAAGAAATGCAAGGCCTGCCAGCTTGGAAAACAACATAAATCATCCTTCCGAAGCAAGCCCTGCATGTCAACTTCTAAGTGCCTCCAATTGCTACATATGGATCTATTTGGCCCCACAACTACAGCAAGTATCGGTGGAAGTAGATATACCTTGGTTGTAATAGATGATTTCTCTAGATATACTTGGGTGGAAACTTTCAGTCACAAAGATGACACCTATGCAGTTGCTACCAAGTTATTCAGACTACTACAAACTCAGAAAGAAAGCGATATCATCAGTATGAGATCAGACAACGGCACTGAATTCAAGAACAATGGTATTGCTCAGTACTGTGATGATCATGGCATAGACCACAACTTCTTAGCTGCCTATACACCACAACAAAATGGTGTCGTTGAGAGAAAGAACAGAACTCTCATTGAAGCTGGTAAGACCATGATTGCTGAAGCCAGGCTGCCGAAATACTTTTGGGCTGAAGCCATCAATACCTCCTGCTTCACTCAGAACAGATCTCTCATCAACAAATTCCATAACAAGACTCCTTATGAACTCTGGAGAGGCAGAATTCCCAATATCGGATTCTTCAAGATATTTGGCTGCAAATGTTATGTGCTTTACAACGGTAATGAGCACAGAGGCAAATTTGATGAAAAAGCTGATGAAGGAATCTTTGTTGGTTACGCTAAACACAGTAAGGCCTTTCGAGTTTTCAATAAGAAACTTTTGAAAATTATTGAATCTGTTCATGTAACCTTTGATGAATTTGATTTGTTAGAGTCTGACAAGGCTCCAAATAGTACTAATGTGTCTAGTGGTCATGAGACAGGTGAATCCACTAATACTAACCCTGCAGATCAAGTACCAGCTGCTGATCCAGTCATTTCAGCAGAAGAATCGGCAGATGCTCCGTACTTTCCTTTATCGGCAGAATCAGAACCTGCTGATGAATTTCATAATCCGTTTGCTGATGCAAACTCTGCTGATCATCCTGAAGACAGATCAAGCCCTCAACCAATTTCTGTTATAAGACCTAATCCTCCAGGCTTTCATCCACCTCTCACTCAAAGTTCTTCTCCTTCACCATATGCTGACCTTGATCCTCCTCTAGAATCTTTACAACAAGAATCAGCAAGACAAGATGTGCCGAGAGAAGTCAGAACAGTTCGTGATCATCTATTAGAGAATGTGATTGGTGATGTCTTTGGTCCCAGATTAACAAGGAACCTTAGTAGAGCATTTGCTGAAAGCCTTTTCTCATCTGCTATGGTCTTCGACATAGAACCAAAGAAGACTGAAGAAGCTCTTGCCGATCCTGGTTGGATTGAAGCCATGCAAGAGGAACTGAATCAGTTTGAAAGATGCAAAGTATGGGAACTTGTGCCAAGACCAACTTCTCAGCAAGTTATTGGTACTAAGTGGGTTTACAGGAACAAATTGGATGAAGCTGGGAAAATCATTAGAAACAAAGCAAGGCTAGTTGCTAAAGGCTACCGACAAGAAGAAGGAATCGACTACGATGAGACATTTGCTCCTGTTGCAAGATTGGAAGCTATAAGACTTTTCTTAGCCTATGTTGCCTTCAAAGAATTCAAGCTATATCAAATGGACGTGAAAAGTGCCTTCCTAAATGGAGAACTCCAAGAACTAGTTTATGTTGAACAACCACCAGGTTTTGAGGACTCCAAGAAGCCTGATCATGTCTACCGATTGAAGAAAGCTCTCTATGGCCTAAAGCAAGCTCCAAGAGCATGGTATGAAACCCTATCTAAGTTTTTACTTAGCGATGGCTTAGGCTTCACTCAAGGTAAAATCGATACTACTTTTTTTGTTGCCAAGCATAAGGGTCATTCATTGTTTGTTCAAATATATGTCGATAATATTATTTTTGGTTCTACTAATGAATCACTTTGCAAGAGATTTGAGAAGCTAATGCAGAGCAAGTTCGAGATGAGCATGATGGGTGAACTAACATATTTCCTTGGACTTCAAGTCAAGCAATCCAATGAGGGAATATTCATCAGTCAAGCCAAGTACGCAAAAGAATTAATCAAGAAGTTTGGTTTTGAAAATGCTCACTCTCAAAGCACACCTATGGGCACTAACATTCACTTAGATAAGGATGAGTCTGGTAAGAAAGTAGATATGACTGTCTACCGAGGTATGATCGGCTCACTCCTCTATCTTACCGCCAGTAGACCAGATATTATGTTTGCTGTTTGTGTCTGTGCCAGGTTTCAAGCTGACCCTAGGGAATCCCATCTGCAGGCTGTAAAACGTATTATTAAATATTTATGTGGTTCTACTAACCTTGGATTATGGTATGCTAGAGATTCATCTTTCAATCTAATAGGTTATTCAGATGCAGACTTTGCAGCTTGTAGGGTGACCAGAAAGAGTACAAGTGAGACTTGCCAATTTCTTGGTGATAGACTGGTGTCTTGGTCCTGTAAGAAGCAAGCATCAATTTCCACTTCCACTACTGAAGCTGAGTACATAGCTGCCGGCAGTTGCTGTTCACAGATTCTTTGGATGAAGCAGCAGCTGGTTGACTATGAAGTTCCATCTCAAACTTGTCCCATTTATTGTGACAACCAATCAGCAATTTCAGTATCAAACAATCCGGTCATGCATTCCAAAACCAAGCACATAGACATCAAATACCACTTCCTGAAGGAACATGTTGAAAAGGGAAACGTTGTGCTGCTCAAAGTTCATACCGATTTCCAATGAGCAGACATACTGACCAAACCCTTAGATCAGAAAAGATTTGAATTCCTCAGAGGTGAACTAGGTATGATTGATTTTTATGGTTAAAATTGTGCTAACTTTGCTACTTGTATTAGTCTGCCGATCCAATCAGTAGAGCATCAATTATCATGCCGACAATATCTTGCCGATCGAAAATTTATTCAATCAACTTGCCGATTCTATATATCTTGCCGATTCAACATTTTGCCGATTCAAGCTATCTTGCCGATTGGTAAAATCAAATCAGCACGTCTCTGCAAAAGATAAGATTCCTGACACATGACGTAAGCAATCAAATCAAAGGTACATCGGTCACACCATCTCCCTGACACGTATGTGTACCTTTCTTACCCAAAATCGTGTCAAGATGTATTCCATTTAATGCGATACATCAGCAAGGTAACAGGTCATCATCACTTCCCTTTTAATTTTGATTAATTTACCCCTTCTCCCTCTTTCTTTTAAGTGTTCATTTCTCACCGGGTTGTGTACGCATTAAATTTTGCGTGGCATGTTCTTCGAGGTTATAGGTACAGTTATTTCTCTCTATTCATTGTCCTCTCATTTTCTCTCTCTCTCCCCTATAACATATATAACGCCTTTCAAAATTCCTTTAAGCTTTCTTCGCCATTTTTCCTCTCTACTCTATCTCTCTCACTCCTCTAACCAGTTTATTGAGTCATCGTTTTATTTGCTTATATCTTCTTAATCTGGTAAGTGTTAATGTTTAAACTTTGCTCATTTCTAATCATTCTTGGTTTGATTTGTCCTTGTTTCTAACATTGTGAGTTGTTTGAGTAAACAGAAAATGTCTGGCGAAAAAGATATCTACGGAGGCTATGTTGACTCCGACTACTTCAACGATGAAGCCGACGGGGTTTTCTTGAAGAATCTTCTTATTGGGTCCCTGCTCGACTCATTCATCACTCCATCTGGAGTTGATTTAGTGTTCTTGGATCTCGTCAAAGAATTCTTCTCCAACTCCTCTGTTGTCCACTCTCGTGCTGACTCTTCAGTCATCGTCTCCGTCAACTCCTTTGTTTTGGGCGTGCAAATCTCTCTTACTCCCTCTTCTATTTCTGAAGTTTTTCCCTCTCTCGGGAATGAAGGGTTGAGTGCTTTAGTTGATGATAAGGAATTGGATAGGGCATGGATTATCATGCGAGGAGCTGGTCCAAGACTCAGTGGCAACAGTCATCTGAAGATTCATTATCCTCGGCAATACTATGCTCTTGCTGAGATAGTTGATAGATGTCTTATTTGCCGATCTGGATCTCAGAGCAATGTCACTGACGTTCAGTTTGAAGCTATGGCCGCCATTGTTCTGCAGATTGAGTTCAACTGGTGTGCCTACATATTCAGAATCATTGCCACTACTGCTAATAAATGGTCTTCTGATAGGCTGAAGAACAAACCCAATCCTGGGAAAGGTTGCCATTATCTGTTAATCAGCATGATCTTAAGGAGAAATATAAACATAGTAGCTGCAGATCGTTTTCCATCCAGCATTGCCTTCAGCAAGCTAAAGTCCTTTGATGCTAAAGATTGGAAGAGAATTGAAAAGAAGGCTTCTAGTGTTGTTGCACCTGCACCAGCACCAGCACCTGCTGTCACTCAAAGGAAGAAAAGGGCTAAGACAATTCCATTGGTTGCTTCCCAATCAGCAGTCTCTACTCCTGCTCCTTCAACCGATAGAATTCTTGCCGATTCTACTCCTGGTGCTCCAAAGAAAAGGAAATTGGTGAAGGCTGCTGATGAAGTGGTGTCAAAGAAGGCAAAGGTTGCCGACGAAGTTCCTTCTGCTCCCATTCCTTCTGCTGATCCAAGAGCCAAGCTGATTAGGTTTGCTCCCTCTCATCTTACCGGTGCTTCTCTTACTGCCAATCCTATTGTCAAAGTTGAAGTTCCTTCTGAAGAATTCTCTGATGACTTTGCCGATGGAAAAAGCATTGAAGATGTCATTGAGAAGCTCAAGTCCCAGTCTCCTAGAAAATGCGCTCCTATCAGAAATCCTACTTTCCACACCTTCTACAGAAACCCTTGGTCCTTCACTAACAAGGTCTTTAACAAGAAATGGGTCTTTCCGATTGATCATCTGCCTCCTTTCATTCGTCGTCTTCTTCATTTTCATGAAGAAATGAAGGACACTGTGCCATCTGGGAAAACTTCTGATTATGTTGACTACCGGAGTTTTAACATCCACACTGATATGTGGAAAGAGAAGTTTGTCCCTCTATCAAAGTTCAAGCAGTTGAAAGAGGCTGAACTGAAGCTCAATTTTGGTCGCTATTTTGACTTTCTACCACTTTCCTGGAACCAAGTCTATCTTTTTCAAGATCGAATCAGACAAGACTTGATGGTTCAAGATGTGTGGATCATATATGCCAGAACTTTCAATCAGCTCTCCCAATTCACCGAGTTTGATCCATATCAGATTGGCAGAATGGAAAATGATGAAGACTTGCTGACGTACAATGATGATGAGACTCCTACTGTTAGTCCTCTCAATGCTCATTTCTATAGATCAGTAAAGAAGGTCACTGTGGACTTGATTGAAAAGTCTAATGAATTTCTGCTAAAGAAAGATGCCGATCGCCGTGCTGCTGAAGATTTTGCCGATCAAGTTGCTCATGCTCCTTCGCCCAGCAGCAGCAAGACCGAGACAGATGCCGATGTTCATTCTGCCGACGATGTAGATGCTGCTGATGAAGATTTTGTTGCCGATGGATCTGATGATGCTTATGAAGATAGTGATTCTACTGAGAGTGATGCAGATGATGATGGTGCTGATTTATTTGGAGACTTGGTTTGTGCTCACAAAGTTGCTGCTGACTCTCCTTCCACTTCACTTATAACAAACAGTGACAAGATGCCAATCAGAACTGTCATGACTAAAGCTCCCTCTGCTGAAGTCTTTGCAGAGTCTGTATTGGAGGATGATAGTAGTAATGAAGGAAGTCATGCTGATGAACCTTTTAAGGAGATTGTGGAATTTCAAGTTGAGACAACTACAGACACTCAACCTCTGTTGGATATATCTACCGACCTACCTACTCCAGTTGAGACAACTATGGACACTCAACAGATGGATGTATCTGTTTCAGGAAGAGTATTTACTGAAAAAGGAACTGATGAGAAAACTGCCGACACTCATCTTGCTGAGCAAACTACGGACACTCAGTTAGTGACAGTTACTCCTGAAATACAGTGGAATTGGGAGGAGGTACTGAAGGAAGTACTCCTAATTTGGATGCTAAAGAAAGATGCCGATGGAAGTGGTACACTACCAATGCTTCTATCCCTTCCAACAGTTTTGGACAGCCTCTCTTTAATGTTCATCCGAGTCTATCATTCAAATATACCCTCCAAAGGTGTCCACTTCCATTTGGCAAAGACCACCCTCATCTCACCAAGCATCCATTCTCTTCTGGCGCATCAACCAGTGACAGACCCATCTTCCTTCCATGGATCAAAGATGACTGTATTCGTACAAAGGGAAAGACTCCTCGGATTTCTAGACTGAAGCAGAAAATCGTCTATGAACCTCGATGTCTACTACCTGGTAAACTGAAGATAGGTGGTAAGATCGTTCTCCCTGGTCTATCTCCAAAAGAAGTTTACATCACTTCAAATGGTTGGATGAGGAGATGCTCTATGATCAACGATGAGCTTAAAGAAATTCTGGAGTATCGACATATCAACGCTCATGACCTTGTGCACTTAGTCAAATCTGCTGCACTTGCCATTACTCTGCCGATGTTTCTTCCTCGTCAGCGTGCCGATCATATGGTTTACACATCTAGACTGATGAATGCCAGATTGGTGATTATGATATTGGAAGGAATTGCTTGTATAGTGTTTCAGCTTGCTTTGCTGCTCTCTATGGAAGACAACGGCATATTTCATCTATCAGGGGATAGAGACATTATTGTCCATCCAAACTTTCCTCTGGAGATTTTTTATTCAAGACCTGCCGATGATATTGTCTCCACATTCATTCCTGTTGATGTTCTTTCTGCTACTGAGATTATTGCCGCTCCTGCTGATGATGCTGATCTTATTTCTGCTGATGATGGTTGTGCCGATGCCTTAGATCTTGCTGATGATGAAGATCCTGTGCTACAAAGAATTCTATCTTTGCCTCCACCTCCAGTTCCTCTTCCTTCTTCTCCTCTGTCGATTGTTATTTCTGACGATGATACGCAGATTGTTGCCGATGAGGTACAGATCGAGGATGCTGACCTGGAAAATGAGGAATTCGTCCCTTCTCTGGTTCTCAGAAATCCAAATTCCTTTGCTGTCCCGATCTATGTTGATAAACCCATTATCTTCAACAGCCTCTATGATTTTCATTGCTATGAAGAAGGAGATGATTTTAATCAGAATTCGCCTCCTACTCGTGGTGATTTGGTTGACTTCTCCCACTCCATTGCGGACCTGTTCAAACAATCCACAAAGGAGCTCTCCAAGCAAATACTGAAGTCCAATCAGGAGGAGGATGTTATCAGAATCAGGACATCTCTTTACAATGATATAAAAAATCTGCTGCAAGATAGAACTGAACGCGTATTTAATCTGTCAGAGATAAATGGCTCTCTTGTCACTCAACAGAACATTCTACTTGCCGAGCACAATGATACCCGCAGCAAACTTGAAGCCTCAAATGAGAAACTTGCTAAATCTAAGAATGAACTTCTTGAAGCCAAATTGAAGATTGCTGCTCTTGAGGCAAACAACAAGATGCTTACTGATAGATTAGAGAGTGCTCAGATAAGGCAGAGTAAGGCTAAAAGGAAAGCGGAAAATAAAGAAGAAAGAGCAAAGAAGAAAGCAAGAAAGTCTGAATCTACAAAGGACTCGACTCCAGCAGATCCCAAGACTTCTGATCCAGCTGCTGATTCTTGAGTCGACATAGCCAATGATGTAGATATCTTATGAAGACCTTCATAGACAAATTTCTTCGCTTAATGATATTTTGTTTGTGCTAATATGTTATTTCTTATAATTGTGTTATCTGCATTATTCCATGTTAATCTTTCATGCAGATCATCACTCTTGCCGATTCGCTGAACCGGCTTCACCATTTATTTTGGTGAATCCACCTTTTACTTTATACATTTAGTGTGACATTCCTTGGGAAATGATTTCACCTAGACATCTGCAGAAAACATTTCCCTAAGTTAAGAGATGTCCTTAGTATTAAGGGTGATTGGACTTAAGTAATTAGGAGGAGATTGTTGTTCAAATAGATTCCTAGATTATAGAATTACTTAATCCCAATCATGTTTGCACTTAGGATCCCCCAATTTTTATTAGAACCTTTTTAGGTACCCTTAGGATTCTTTGTGACCTGCACAGGTGTTTTACATCTCTTCATACAAGGCAAACCAGCAAGAGGAAGCAAATCAGCAGACCAGTAAACAAGTTGCCGATCAACTCTATTCTCAACATGCAACAAGTTGCCGATCAACTTGCTAATCAAGTTGCCGATCAACTTACTAATCAAGTTCCCGATCAACTCCATTCTCAACTTGCCGATAAAGAAAGACAGTCTGTACTGTCAGTCAGGTTACATCGTTCCATCTTAAAGCCAACCTTGCTGATTGTCCCTGTCCTTTCATGCTGTTTTATCAAAAAGTAGTTTACCTGCTCTGTAATGATTGCTGCGCCGTCTGACACATAGCTACTTTTAGCTATACTCTGTCTCTACTTGCTTTTGAAGGTAACCGATTGAGACAAAGGGGTCTTTACCCATCAGACTTTTCAGGCATGCGTATCTTCGCCATTAATGCCAAGGATACTGCATTTAATGCTCCTCAACTACCCAGCTGGAAATTCAAATTTGAAAGCCTTCTTCCTCAAATGTCATTAACTCCTCCTATAAATAGAGGACTTTGTGCATTGAAGAAGGTTGGTGATTTTAGTGCATTGAAGAGAGTTGGTTGTTTGCAGCATTCATTGAAGCTCAAACATTCCGTGTCCAGATAATCATTAGATCATTTAATAGGACATACACTTGTGCACAAACTCAACAACATTGTTAGTATTCCCAAACTAGATCATTTTAAGGAATACGTTGTTTGAGTCCTTCACACACCCACCTGAGTGAGATAAGTTCTTTTGAACTTGCCGCTCAAATACACTTGGTCAGATATTTGTTTTACGATTCATTAACTATCTCTAGAATTTAGTCTTTGTATCCGGCAAAGCCGTGCTTGTAATAGACTAGGCTTATTTAATTGTGCTCTTAACCCAAATCCAAGTTCTGACCAAACTTGGTAGAGGACGTAGCAGTATTTACACTGTGAACCTCTCCAAATACTTGTGTCCCCTGTTATGTACATTCTCCCTGCCGGTTGGAACTCTATCACCGGCAGATCGCATTGTTCTTGCTGATTCATCATTATTTCCTTTGACCAATCTCTTGAAACTGCATTGAACTTTTAGAAACTACTTTGTGTTTAAACCAAGCTCTCAAAACCCATTTATATACTGATTTTGTGTGAGTTAAAACAAGTCATATCTTCTCCGCTGCGCTTACTGATAATAGTTTGCAAACTGATAAGTGACTTTGCATTTAAAAGTGTTTCTTTGTAAAAGTTTTAAAAAGGCTATTCACCCCCCCCCTCTAGCCTATTTTCCTACCAATTGGGCCTAACACATACATCGAAATGTATCAACCCCAATAAGTCGCTTTCCCTTTCACCTAACTTGGTAAAAGGTGTCTTATTTTTTTCCAAGAAGACACGACTCACAAGTATCATATGACTCAAAGTCACATGAACCCAAAAGTACGTCCCCATGGAGTTTTGAGATACGCTTCTCATTAATATGACCAAGACGGCAATGCCACAAATAAGAATGATTTACATCATTAGGTTTAAATTTCTTATTTATATGATCGACATTTTCATTATTTTCATTCTTGACATCTAAGACATAAAGGCCATTAAATGAATTAGCAATACCATAAAGCACATCATTTAAATAAATAGAAAATTTCTTATTCTCAATAAGAAACTTAAAACCTTCATTATCCAAACAAGAAATTGAAATAATATTTCTACTTAAATCCGGAACATAATAACAATTGTTCAAAAAAAGTATTTATCCGGAAGGTAAAGTGACTTCATAAGTCCCTACGGCTAATGCAGCAACTCTTGCTCCATTCCCCACGCGTAGGTCTACTTCACCCTCTTTAAGTAGTCTTCTATTCTTTAGTCCCTGCACATTTAAACAAATGTGAGAACCACATCCGGTATTCAATACCCAAGAATCAGTGGTAGAAAGGAGAATATCTATCATATAGATACCTGAAGTCGACGCAGCCTTGCTGCCCTTCTTCTTCTTTTGCTCTTCCAAGAAAGTCTTGCAATTACGTTTCCAATGACCAATTTCTTGACAATGGAAACAGATTGCATCCTTTTGTGAATCGGGTTTTACCTCAGAAGCCTTGGCAACCTTTGCCTTGCTTATCTTTGGTTTGACAACTTTCTTACCCTTTCCTTTGGCATTAGCCTTCTTCCCATCATGAACCAAGAGCACGGAAGAACCTTTCTCCACAATCTTCATCTCCGTAGTTTTAAGCATCCCATGCAGCTCGGAGAGATTTTTATCCATTCCATGCATGTTATAATTCATCACAAACTGATTATAACTTTTAGGCAATGAATTAAGAATGAGATCCGTGGCTAACTCCAATGGGATTGGATAGCCAAGTTTCTCAAGGTGCTCTACATAACCTTTCATTTTTAGCATGTGAGGACTCACTTGTTGCCCTTCATTCATCTTGCAAGAAGTGAATGGAACAATGGTCTTGTACCTCTCTTGCCTAGCTTGCTCTTGAAACATGGCTCTTAACTCCACGCCTATCTCATAGGCTTCCAAATGTTCCAAACTTTGTTGGAGTTTTGAGCACATGGTAGCAAGCATGTGTGAATACCCCTTTCCGATGAAGCGACGCATGGGAAGTATCTTGTGATTATTTTTATTTACAAAGGGAATATTCTTAATGACATTAAAATTATGAGAGTCGCCACGCCGTTTTAATTATAGCCAAAATATTGAGAAAAAGCATGTTTAATGGGTTCGGGGGTCAAATTACAACAAGAGAAGAATATTGAACGTTATCACTCCTATTGCCCGAATTGATCGGTCTTTCTATCATGATGAATGTGTTAGTAGTGTGTTAGTGTTTGAGACCGGATCCGAAGATTGCCTACGTTCCTCTCAATGTGAGAAGCTCAGGTCAGCGTAGTTCGAGAAGAATTTAGAATAGGCAGAAGAATCGGGATCATGCATAATGAGGGGGAATTACCTAAAGTTTAGGGTTTAGAAGTAGTTCCTAGATCATCCTCGGGTTGATGAACCCTAGATCATCATCGGCTATGAAATAACATGTAATTATGAAGATCGCTACCCTAAATATGGCATAAATAAGGTTTTAATCTAGAATATGATGAATATGCGAAGAACATATTATGAACATATGAATGTCATGAAGAAAATATCAATAAAGATGTTGGGAACATGAATATTATAAAGAACACATGAATAAACATATTAAGAATATGAATATTATGGATCTAAACTAATAATATGACAAGAACATGAAGAAAAAGTTAGAAAACTTACCTTTGTTGGCAAGAAATAACCTTGGATCTTCTTGGGATTCTTGAGAGTGTTTTTGGAGGCTTGAATGACTTGATTTGGGAGCAAAATCGTCACTTGTGAGCTCTAAATTCGGATCCCCCTAAACCAATAGCATGAGATTGGTTTATATAGTAAACTGAGGGGAAGATCTGATGGTCCAGATCATCCGGGGCGGATGTGGCCGCGTGGCCAATATTGAGGGCGGCGGCGAAAGTGGCCGCGTGGCCAATATTGAGGGGGCGGCGAAAGTGGCCGCGTGGCCATCGTTGCGCGCTGACTTGAAATTCAAGCTAGGGTTTTACTGTTCATACAAGGCAACCCTAAATGTCCATATTTAATGTTTTCTAGAACATTGAGCTAGTTTTGGGAATCCAGGACAAGTCTTTGCAAGGTTTCTAATTCCCATAAAGTCCTTGTATATTTGGGAAAGCCCTAATAAACTCATTTTCAGATCGGGTACTAACAGTAGCCCCTCGGCGACGCTTCTTGCAAGGCAATGTGGGGTCGACGATAAGAGAAGGATCCATCTGAAACATGAGTTTCAAAACAGATGAAAGGTAAGGGAACGGCTGAACCTTGGCAGGCGACCTACGTATCCGCGGGGGAATCAAGCCAAACGTAGTTCAAATCTGATGGGGAAATTGGGAAGGACTGTCCTTTGATGGGGAACAACGTTTTCTGCTGGGGAAAATGCACTTGCTGGGGATGGGAGATGACCATGTTGGTCGGGTGGCAGGACCTTTTCAGGTTTCCTACGTATCCTCCGAGGAATCAAGCCGGTCGTAGTTCAGAGCGATTAGGGAAAAGTGAGCCATCGGACTTCTGCTAGGGATAATAAACCTACGGGCACTATCCTGTATGAAGAACGAACATTCGTTAGGAAATGAAGTCATTTGGGAAAAATAAAGATTACGTTGTCTAAATAATCCCAAGATGGAATGGTAAACGCAATCAGGATCGCCAGGGCTCCTGCCGATTGTGCTAACGAAACGCCGAGGCTTCTGCCAACCACGATCGATCAAGGATACGTATGTCATAGAGGTGCCAAAGTCTCTACAACCATACGAATCCTAAGCAAATATTAGGAAATGCTAAAATAATAGATGCTGGATCTCTCGCAAACAGAAACACCGAGGCTTCTGCCAATCGCGATCGATCTAGGATGCGTATGTCATAGAGGCGCCAAAGTCTCTACAACCATACGAATCCTAAGAAAATATTAGGAAATGCTAAAATAATAGATGCTAGATCTCTCGCAAACAGAAACGCCGAGGCTTCTGCCAATCGCGATCGATCTAGGATGCGTATGTCATAGAGGCGCCAAAGTCTCTACAACCATACAAATCCTAAGCAAATATTAGGAAATGCTAAAATAATAGATGCTGGATCTCTCGCAAACAGAAACGCCGAGGCTTCTGCCAATCGCGATCGATCTAGGATGCGTATGTCATAGAGGCGCCAAAGTCTCTACAACCATACGAATCCTAAGCAAATATTAGGAAATGCTAAAATAATAGATGCTGGATCTCTCGCAAACAGAAAAGCCGAGGCTTCTGCCAATCGCGATCGATCTAGGATGCGTATGTCATAGAGGCGCCAAAGTCTCTACAACCATACGAATCCTAAGCAAATATTAGGAAATGCTAAAATAATAGATGCTGGATCTCTCGCAAACAGAAACGCCGAGGCTTCTGCCAATCACGATCGATCTAGGATGCGTATGTCATAGAGGCGCCAAAGTCTCTACAACCATACGAATCCTAAGCAAATATTAGGAAGTGCTAAAATAATATGCTGGATCTTTCACAAACAGAAACGCCGAGGCTTCTGCCAATCGCGATCGATCTAGGATGCGTATGTCATAGAGGCGCCGAAGTCTCTACAACCATACGAATCCTAAGAAAATATTAGGAAGTGCTAAAATAATAGATGCTGGATCTCTCGCAAACAGAAACGCCGAGGCTTCTGCCAATCGCGATCGATCGAGGATGCGTATGTCATAGAGGCGTTGTAGTCTCCACAACCATACGAATCCTAAGCAAATATTAGGAAATGATAAAATAATAGATGCTGGATCTCTCGCAAACAGAAACGCCGAGGCTTCTGCCAATCGCGATCGATCTAGGATGCATATGTCATAGAGGCGCCGAAGTCTCTAAAACCATACGAATCCTAAGCAAATATTTGGTGAAGAATGGAAATTTTAAGGGGCTTTCCGCTCCCAAAGGTATCGAATATCAGTCAAAATAGCGCTAAGGGCACCTAAAATGAATCAAAGGGGAATGTACTAGGGGTAAAACTGAAATTTTGCATGTGGAGGCAAAGATGATGGATTGTTATGAAGTCGCAAACGGGATGAACTCTCGAGGAGTCACAAAGGTGATAGACTCTCGGGGAGTCACAAGGGTGACGGACTCTCGGGGAGTCACAAAGGTAATAGACTCTCGGGGAGTCACAAGGGACTCTTTGGTGAGTCACAAGGGCAAATGACCTTTAGGGAGACGCGAAGGAGATGGACTCTCGGGGAGTTGCTAATATGGGAAACATGATCTGGGTTCCGCTTATCCTAATTTAGGAGGGGATGAGGCTACGAGCCATTGAGACCAAGGTGTTAGGTAAGGGACATTTTTCTTGGTTGCCTAGAGGTAGGACCTAAGGCTTTTTTAAGAAAGGGAATAAGGAAGATGGTGATCTCCTAATCTTTAGATAGGGATGCCAAAGATGTCACGGCTTCTTGGGCTTTAGATTATGTCTTGGAGATAATGTGGGTTTCCTAGGCTTACGGGCTAGTTATAGGAGTTTATTTAAGCATGAGGAGAGTATTCTATCCTAGGCTTAGTGCTAGGGCTTGGAAAGGTTGAGGTTTGGGAACTTCCTAGATGTTAGGGTTTCGGACAAGGGTTTGGAAACTGCTGTTTAAGGACCGTGACTCTCCTAGGTTTGGGACTAGGGTTTAGGAATTTCCTAGGTCTAGGAGGCTAGGGCTTGGAGTTGTGGTAGGCTCAGAGGTTGCAAAGGCATTGGCTTTTAGACATAAGGCTGGGAGTTGGAAAGGTTGTGACTTCCTAGGCTTGAGACCATGGACCGTTGGGAAGAGGGATTGCTTTTGTGGAAGGTCCACTAAGCTTGATGTTAGGGTTCACCATTTTCCGGGATTGGTGACTATGGCTTGGAAATGTTCGTGGTAACCTAGGCTTTAGGCTAGATTTTAAGGCTAAGGACTGTAAACTTCCTATATTTTGAGACTAAGGTGAAGGAGTTTCCTAGGTCTAGGACTGGGATTTGAAGGGAATGTTGAATCCTAGGCTCGATGATAGAGTTTAGTGAGGATATAGTCTCCTAGGCCCTGCGGCTAGGGTTTAGAAAGAGTGCGACTACCTAGGCTTGAGGCTATGGTTTGGAGCGAATGCGAGTACCTAGGCCCTGCGGCTAGGGTTTAGAGCGGATGCGACTACCTAGGCTCGAGGCTAGGGTTTAGAGCGAATGCGAGTACTTAGGCCCTGCGGCTAGGGTTTAGAGCAGATGCGACTACCTAGGCTCGAGGTTAGGGTTTAGAGCGAATGCGGCTTCCTAGGCTTGAGGCTAGGGTTTAGAGCGAATGCGACTACCTAGGCTCGAGGCTAGGGTTTAGAGCGAATGAGGCTTCTTAGGCTTGAGGCTAGGGTTGATTGAGTTTTGGACAGGGCATTATATCCTAGGTTTTGGACTAGGGTTCAATAAAACAGAGAATTGAGATTGTAAATTTCCTAGGTTTCGAGACTAGGGTTTCGGAATTTGGAAATGATGTTGCATATGGGGCTTTGGAAATTCCCTAGAATTTGGGCTAGGGTTAAAGGGAATGTTGTGGTTTCCTAGGCTTAAGGCTAGGGTTTAGAGAGGATATGTGACTACCTAGGATCAAGGCTAGGGTTTAGGAAGGGTGTAGCTACCTAGGATCAAGGCTAGGGTTTAAGAAGGATGTAACTTCCTAGGCTTTAGGCTAGGGTTTGAAAGGATGTAATTACCTAGGCTTGAGGCTAGGGTTCAGAGAGAATGATATGACTACCTAGGCTCGAGGCTAGGGTTTAGAGAATGTGTTTACCTAGGTTTAAGGCTAGGGCTTGGAGACCGAAAGCATTTGAAGGTTTGTCTTGTTTAGACCGAGCAAGTTTGAGGTCTAAGAGTGTTGCGGTTTGGGGAAAATGAGCTTGATACCTCGTGGCTGGATAGGCTCGATAGATTAGACTAGGCTAGAGTGCTAGGGTTTAGCTAGGGTAAGATTCAGACATGTGTTTAGGAGACCGGGGCCTAATGGAATGGTAGGCGTGAGATCTAGGAGATCGAAGGCTAGGTAGGGTAGCATTGGGACATAAGGCTTTCAAGCGGGTAAGTCCTTTGTCCTAGAGAAACCGCGTTATGGGTTAGGATCAAGCAGGCTTGAAGTCGGCCAAGGAGCAACGGATTGGGACCAGTTAAGGGTGTAAGGCGGACATGGCGGGTTTGGGTCCAAAGGTGTGCTAGGTGCGAACCATGTGCGGGAGATGGTCTGGATATGTGACCACGTTGGCGCTTTAGGTAAAGGGATTGAGTGTCCAAGACTTTGCTCAAGTACAATAGGTGCCTAAGTCGGATTGGGTATGCTTAGGACCGAAGTTTGTCTTAGAGGTCATTGCGCGTGACCAAACTTGTTCGGCGATTGTGAAGGTAGGCTAGGGATGGGACCCAAGGTGTTAAGCGCACGAGTTTTGACGCGACGGGTTTTGATATCTTTATGGCATGTCACGGTATGCGGAAGATCCTATGCGTTCGAGAATGTTTGAGGTTTGGACTCGTGGGGAAGAAAGGTTTGAGATCCATGGAGTTCAAGGGTGGACCTCGTAGGTGGCGAGGTTTGGACTCGGCTCGGATTAAGTAGGTTAGAGACCTAAGGGGTTGAAGGTCAGACTAGGAAGTCTTTTGAAGCTAGGGAATGACACTAGGTTGGTACTTGGTAGGTTTAAGAGTGGTAGGGCCATGGCTTGGATATGACGGGAGTCGGGAGACGTAGATGCGTCGCTTTTAATTGGACCAAGTAGGCTTGGGAATTAAAGAGTTCCAAGGGTGGAGATGTAAGGTGAGAGACCTAGAGGGTAGAAAGTCTTGTGACCTAAAGGTTTAGGGTTGAGGCCTAAGGTATGGACCAGACATATCATGGACTTCAAGGATAAGTTTGGTAGACTCGAATAGTCTTGGGATCTAAGGGATCGCTCAACAGGTTAGACTGAGTAGACCTAAAAGGTTGGAACGAGGAGGATAAGAGAGCTATTGCTTAGACAAGGTAAGGATGAGTATGTGTTGGTAGGTTTGAGATCTGGGAGATCGGGTAGGCTCGGGACCGGTAGGTTCGGGACCTATGGGTCCCCTAAGGATTTGGATTTGGTTAACTGGTTTAAGGTCTGAAGTTTTGGGTAGAACCGGTTTGAGGCCGGAGGGGTCATGCTACGAACTTGCGGAAGGTCGAGCTAAGAGGTTATGATGTAACGTAGGTAAGATTCACCGGGTAGGTTTGGGACCTAGGTAAGACTGATCGGGTAGGCTCGGGACCTAGAGAGTTTATGGTGTAACTTAGGCAAGACTGACCGGGTAGGCTTGGGACCTAAGGTTTTGAACCAGGTAGGTTGGGACCTAAGGGTATCCTATTATGTAGGAAATAGGGTGAAGGACCGAGTCAACTCAAGAATCACGAAGATGGGTCTCAGATGGATCGAGGATGTTTTTACAATTTTGTGGAGACCGAGCGTGCGGGTTTATAAACAAAGTGTCGGGGAGGAGAAAACTTTATGAAAGTGTTATGATCTTATACAGATGCCTTATAATTAATTATGATTCTAATCAATCCAATAGGTTTTCGCGTGCCGAGTTTGACGATGAGGGGTGCCCTTCTTCTAAGTGTATCCTTGTTGACGCCTCGGTATTCTCTGGGAAACCACATAGTCGACCCATTCCGTTGGGGATTATCTAATTTGGTGAGCGGGTACCCTCCCTCCTTTGAGAAACTCTACGTCAAGATTGATGATGAGGGATTCCCTTCTTCTAAGTATGTGCTTGATGAAGCCCCGGCATTCTTTGAGAAACCTTATGGTCGGTCCTTTATTGTTAGGGAAGTCCCAGTTGCGTAGAGCGGGGTATCCTCCCTCCTTTGAGAAATCCTACGTCGAGCTTGATGATGAGGAGTCCTCTTCTTCTAAGTATGTGCTTGATGAAGCCCCGGCATTCTTTGAGAAACCTTATGGTCGGTCCTTTATTGTTAGGGAAGCCCCAGTTGCGTAGAACGGGGTATCCTACCTCTTTTAAGACGCACCCTTTTTTCTGCCTAGACCGCCCTTGCGGGTTTTCAATCTAGCGGGCATCTCTTTTGCGTCAATTTTTTTTTTTTTTTTTGAAATCATTCAGTCGACTCAAAAAAGGAAAAAAGAATTGTTTGAAACATGCGGGGGCATTTTGGGGAGAGTAAGAGAGAGAGAGAGAGATAGTACTCACATTTTGACTATTTGAGCAACTGAGGGTATATATGTACAAAAGGGAGGAAGCCCCTGCTTTGACAGAAAGTAAGTGTTTAGCTCTTTCCTAGATTGTAGAACGGAAGACTTGTCAAGACATTTGAAAATTGTTTTATTCAAGATTCTCATTTGATTGCTCGAGAATGGACCTCGTTGATTAGTTAATGAGTTATGGTTAATTGGTAAACAAGTAGCCTCAAATTAATAAATGTTTTGATCAATTGTGAGTGAAGAAGTCAAGAGTAGAAATATGGGGAAGAGAGAAGAGAAGGAAAATTGGCTACGAGGTGGGTTGTGTATATTTTGGACCGGACCCTAAGGTTGCCTACGTTCTCCTCAATGTGAGAAGCTCAGGTCCGCGTAGTTCGGGGGGGGCCCGGATGATGATGAAGTTGGGGTTTGAGTATGAGGTTAATTTGTCGCGATAGGTTACTCCGTTGTAGCTTGTTGCTTTGGATTGCTTCATTGCAGCTCATTGCGGTGGATTGCTCCATTGTAGTTGTCATGGCTGCTGCTACCGCGTTAATCTTCTTTGTAGGGAAAGAAAGAAAAATAGAACATTTGAAGTGAAAATAAAATGAGACTTTTACTTTTCTATGGTGATATCCCCTTCTATTTTTCTTTATTTTTTTATTTTATCTCTTTGTGCACACCCTTTTTTGCCTAGGCCGCCCTTTCGGTTTTTCAACCTAGCGGGCTTCTTTTTGTGCAATGCTCTAACTTTTGCCTAGGTCGCCCTTTTGGGTTTCAACCTAGCGAGCCATATTTTTTTTTTTTATATATTTGTACATGAAACATTGGGCAAGACAAGCCCCTAGTTTGCTTTCGCCTCTCTCGATTGCGAGGTAGCTTCCTTATAGTTTAAGCGGCCTTTTGCTGACGGCGGGCATCCTAGCCCCTTGATTTTCACCGGTAGAGCTCCATTAGATTATCACGTGCACCAATTAATGGCATAAATGACTTCGTGCACTTGTCTTACATTTGCGATGGAATACAGACAGCCCCAGTGTAACGGCATGTAGTACTCATGAAGGGAACAAACCAACCCTTTAAATTGTGGCAGCATGGATGTCAATTTGATGATGAGCAACCGCAATCCATTTCTTTGTCACGACCTTATAAAAAAAGGGGTCTAATGGTGGGATGAGAGGCGTATGAGGATAGTGTATGGGAGAAGGTGTATATAGAGAATGTACATGAAGTGTGTACAAGGGGTGAGTGTATAGAGAGAGTGTATGGGGGTAGAATGTAGAGAGAAGGGAAAGTGATTCGTTCATCCCAATTGATAGAAGCATTTGTTATTTTGAGATTAATCGTTTATTTAGTTATGTGAATGGTTTGTGGGTCCATTTACCTTTTAATGAGTCGTCATTAATGAGTAAGATTAAGATTAATTCACCATATAAAGATATAGCAATCAAGCGAAAATGGTGAATAAGACAATTTTCATGAAATTGATATATGCAAGCTTATGTCTCAAGTCTAGAGAGAAAATAAAAGAAATAAAGACCTTTTTATTGGAACTAAAAGATTTAAACTGACTAGTCCGGGGTGGACTTTTACTTAAAGAAACAAAAATCGTCCAAGGTGGACTTTTGACTAAGGACACTCTAGAACCTACGAAGACTGAATGACCCTTTTCTTTTCTTTTAGTTAAAGGAGGTAGCCCCAATTTCCTCTTTTGCCCATGCCCATGTATTCCGTTGGCGGGTGATGGCTCCGCTGTCAATGAGGCTTTGAATCTTTCTCCTCAATTGGACGCAATCTTCGGTGTCATGCCCAATGTACTGGTGGTATTGGCAGTGTTTGGAGGGATCCAAGCATTGCTTCACCCTACTTGGTTCATAGTTGATCAAAGGAGACAACTTGCCGGCTTGAACTAGACTTTTGAAGAGTTTGGCTAACGGCATACCTAAGTCGTCGAATTCGCGCTCGTCCTTCCTTTCACGAACTGTCTTTGAGGGTGATTTAGGTACCGGCACCCCTTGTTGATGAGTAGTCATAGGAGGCATCCCGACGGGGACAGTCTGTGGCGGCCCGTATATTTGAGGAGCGTACGGGTGTTGACATTGAGCAAGAGGGAGAACTCGACTGAGATAATCATAAACGCCAAGAATGTCAGACAAATGGCGCCTCTCAATATCTCTTAGGGTCTTATGCATCTCCTTCTGAAAGTGTGTTGCTTGCTCGTTGAGAATGGCCTTAAAGTGGATTGCTTGTTCATCGAGGATGGCTTCGAAGTGGGATGCTTGCTTAGTGAGAGCAGTACCGGTGTAGAGGATTGTCTCGGGATCTTGGTAGCAGCTTCAGTTGCAACTTCGATGTTCCTTGCAGCCGACATGATGCAGAACTCTATGTCATGAAAGAATTAGATTCGTATTTAATGATAAGGCATCGTTATAAGAATCATTTTTTGGAAAAGAGTCGGTCTCCACATTTTTGAAATGCATTTTGGTAAAAAATTGAAAGTTTGACCGGGCCGAATTTTCCTACGTTCCCCTTATCATGAGGGAGAGGTCCCACACAATAAGAGGCTCAGGTCGCCGTAGTTCGAATCAAGTTAGACTTTTAAAAGGGTGAGAGATGACCATAGGGGTCCAAAAGAGGGAGATGACTTGGTCCTTGGTCAAGCATGGGTGAGGAAGACCTATAGGAGTTGGTTTTGATTGAGTAGGGTATGGTTTGACCTAAATTTGACCTAAGGTTTGACCTAAGGTTTGAGACAAGAAGTGGTTCAAGCTAGGATGCGGTGATAATGGTGGGTTGACCTAGATGGGTAAAGGATAGGTCGACCTAAATGAGAAGGGTTGGATTGACCTACATGGTGAATGAATCAAGATATCGGGTTGTAGCGGTTTGCCTATGGGATGATCTAAGCGGGATGGACATGGTTTGACCTAGGTGGGTCTAAGGTTGACCTATTCGGTTTGGTGGATTAAGGAAGGTTGGAGATTGACCTAGATGGATCCAAGATAGGTAAGTCGATCTAAGCGGGTCACGGGGTGACCTTGGCGGTCAAAGGTGAAGGGGTAGTTTTAACCTAAGACGGGCAGGTTGACCTAAATGGGTCAAGGATGGTGTGTGTACCTAAACGGGTTGACCTAGGTTGGTCTGGACGACGGTGGGTCAAGATGACGGTTTGACCTAAGCGGGAGGTCAAAGGTAATTGGGTTCATCTATGGAATCAAAGATTGACCTAAGAGGTCAAAAGCGGATAAGGTTGACCTAGGGGTCACAGGTTGACCTAAGAGGTCAAAGGTGATTAGGTTGACTAAGGGAGTCAAAGGTTGACCTAAGAGGTCAACGGGTGATAATGTTGACCGAGGTGGTCAAAGGTTGACCTAGAAGGTCAAAGGTTGACCTAAGAGGTCAAAGATGATTAAGTTGACCTAGGGGGTCAAAGGTTGACCTAAGAGGTCGAAGGCGGATGAGGTTGACCTAGGGGGTCAAGGGTAGACCTAAGAGGTGAAAGGCGGATAAAGTTGACCTAAGGGGTCAAAGGTTGACCTAGGGGGTCAAAGGTAGATAAGGTTGACCTAGGAGGTCAAAGGTTTGGAAGGTTGACCTAGGTGGTCAAAGGTTGACCTAGGAGGTTAAAGGTTGACCTAAATGGGTCAAGAGCGGAGAAGGTTGACCTAGGGGGTCAAAGGTTGACCTAAGAGGTCAAAGGCGGATGAGGTTGACCTAAGGGGTCAAAGGTGACCTAAGGGGTCGAGGGGTGACCTAAGAGGTCGAAGGTGATAAGGTTGACCTAGGAGGTCAAGGGTCAACCTAAGAGGTCAAAGGTTAATTTAGACGAATAAGGTTGACCTAGGGGTCAAAGGTTGACCAAAGAGGGTCAAGAGTGGAGAAAGTTGACCTAGGGGGTCAAAGGTTGACCTAAGAGATTAAAAGACAAATGAGGTTGACCTAGGGGTCAAAGGTTGACTTAAACGGATAAGATTGACCTAGGGGGTCAAAGGTTGACCTAAAGGGGTCAAGAGCGGAGAAGGTTGACCTAGGGATCAATGGTTGACCTAAGGGGGTCAAGAGCGGAGAAAGTTGACCTAGGCGGTCAAAGGTTGACCTAGGGGGCCAAAGGTTGAGAAGGTTGACCTAGGCGGTCAAAGGTTGACCTAGGAGGTCAAAGGCGGATAAGGTTGACCTAGGAGGTCAAAAGTTGGTAAGGGTTGACCTAGGGGGTCAAAGGTTGAAAGGTTGACCTAGGCGGTCAAAGGTTGAGAAGGTTGACCTAGGCGGTCGAAGGTGAAGGGTAGACCCAAATGGATCGCAATGATGGCCCAACGGATGAGCGATGGACCTTAGAGGTCGCCTAGATGCAATGCACATTTTATTTTGCGAAAAGTTTTGCATTTATTTACATCCTAAATGGGTGGTCCGAGGAGTGTCCTAATCTCTATGTGTGGGTTGACACGGGTTAGGTTAAAGGTTCCCACCGCTCGCGGAACGTACACGGTGAGTGGAGTAGACGAGTGACTCGAAAAATGTGAGGCAGTAGCGCACAAATTCCTGCACATCGAATACTCCGGGTAGTAGGGACCTGTGCAGTGCTGACATGGACTAGTGGTAGTGTGTGGCAAGAAACTAATTCTTTTTAATGAGAAAAGAGAGAAGTTTTGAATGTTTGAATGATGCTATGCAATGCAATGCAGGAGAAGGAAAATAATGTACAAGGGAGCATAGCAGAGTTTTGTTTGACCCTAATACTAAGGCGAAAATAACAAAGGTACAAGGATACAAGGTATATACAAAGTACAAGTATCAACAAAGTACAAGTATTAACATTACGGGGTGCACAGGTGCATGTGTAAACATGGCAAGTATGTGAGGTGCATGTATAAACGGGGCAAGTGTGTGCATGTGTAAACATGGCAAGTGTGTGTAGGGTGCATGTGTAAACATGGCAAGTGTGTGAGGTGCATGTGTAAACATGGCAAGTGTGTGTGAGGTGCACGTGTAAACATGGCAAGTGTGTGCATGTGTAAACATGGCAAGTGTGTGCATGTGTAAACATGGAAAGTGTGTGTAGGGTGCATGTGTAAACATGGCAGGTGTGTGCATGTGTAAACATGGCAAGTGTGTGCATGTGTAAACATGGCAAGTGTGTGTAGGGTGCATGTGTAAACATGGCATGTGTGTGTAGGGTGCATGTGTATACATGGCAGGTGTGTGTAGGGTGCATGTGTAAACATGGAAAGTGTGTGCATGTGTAAACATGGCAGGTGTGTGCATGTGTAAACATGGCAGGTGTGTGCATGTGTAAACATGGCAAGCATCATGATGTGACGAAAGTTAGACCCACTAAGTTTGAAAAAGTTTCAAAGCAGTCCCCAGCAGAGTCGCCACTGTGAATACCCCTTTCCGATGAAGCGACGCTTGGGAAGTATCTTGTGATTATTTTTATTTACAAAGGGAATATTCTTAACGACATTAAAATTATGAGAGTCGCCACGCCGTTTTAATTATAGCCAAAACATTGAGAAAAAGCATGTTTAATGGGTTCGGGGGTCAAATTATAACAAGAGAAGAATATTGAACGTTATCACTCCAATTGCCCGAATTGATCGGTCTTTCTATCATGATGAATGTGTTAGTAGTGTGTTAGTGTTTGAGACCGGATCCGAAGATTGCCTACGTTCCTCTCAATGTGAGAAGCTCAGGTCAGCGTAGTTCGAGAAGAATTTAGAATAGGCAGAAGAATCGGGATCATGCATAATGAGGGGGAATTACCTAAAGTTTAGGGTTTAGAAGTAGTTCCTAGATCATCCTCGGGTTGATGAACCCTAGATCATCATCGGCTATGAAATAACATGTAATTATGAAGATCGCCACCCTAAATATGGCATAAATAAGGTTTTAATCTAGAATATGATGAATATGCGAAGAACATATTATGAACATATGAATGTCATGAAGAAAATATGAATAAAGATGTTAAGAACATGAATATTATAAAGAACACATGAATAAACATATTAAGAATATGAATATTATGGATCTAAACTAATAATATGACAAGAACATGAAGAAAAAGTTAGAAAACTTACCTTTGTTGGCAAGAAATAACCTTGGATCTTCTTGGGATTCTTGAGAGTGTTTTTGGAGGCTTGAATGACTTGATTTGGGAGCAAAATCGTCACTTGTGAGCTCTAAATTCGGATCCCCCTAAACCAATAGCATGAGATTGGTTTATATAGTAAACTGAGGGGAAGATCTGATGGTCCAGATCATCCGGGGCGGATGTGGCCGCGTGGCCAATATTGAGGGCGGCGGCGAAAGTGGCCGCGTGGCCATCGTTGCGCGCTGACTTGAAATTCAAGCTAGGGTTTTACTGTTCATACAAGGTAACCCTAAATGTCCATATTTAATGTTTTCTAGAACATTGAGCTATTTTTGGGAATCCGGGACAAGTCTTTGCAAGGTTTCTAATTCCCATAAAGTCCTTGTATATTTGGGAAAGCCCTAATAAACTCATTTTCAGATCGGGTACTAACAGCATGAGACAGCTCACATCTCTAGAATCATTACGATGTTTCTTGTAACTGTCTCTTTCTGCCCTAGGGGCAGTAGGTTCTGGTTCAGCAGGAAGAGGCCCATCGAGAATGTACAACTTATCTTCTTGCCTTAGAACAATTCTTAGGCTACGGATCCAATCCATAAAGTTAGTACCATTCTCTTGGAGCTTATCCTTCTCAAGGATCGATCGCAAAGAAACTGATTTAGTGTTAGTAGTCATTGTCTACAAATATGCAAAATTTCCAAAATTTAATAAGTACCGGTTTCATTAAAGAAATAAATAATGTATTTTCAAACAAAAATACTCCACTAAATTATATAACCTTCATATACATCTAATGTATAATATAAATTTAATTGGGCTAAGATCCAACTTTAATTTAACTTTTGAGTCCACGGAGGTGGACCGCTCAAAACTAAATTAATTAGGTAGACAATCATGTCAATCATATCCCATATGATTCTTAGATCCTTTTATAAGATTCTTTGAGAAATCCAATTTCAAAAAGCATGTTTAATCTCATCTTTTGCCCAGGCCCAAAACTGTTTTGATGCCTAATTAAGTTCAACCATTTTAAATGTATAGGAACCATTCAATTTAATGCACCTTGCGGAGGCAAGCCCACATTGAATTAATGAACCTCATCTTGCTCATACATGAATAAAATTAATGCACCTCGCGGAGGCGAACCCACATCAA
The DNA here is from genome assembly GCA_026119855.1 of Campanula takesimana. Lineage (NCBI taxonomy): Eukaryota > Viridiplantae > Streptophyta > Magnoliopsida > Asterales > Campanulaceae > Campanula > Campanula takesimana. Next base: position 241,319 of record JAOWBW010000121.1, on the reverse strand, counting down.
AATCATTCATGTATAAACAAGTGTTTTAATCATGGCATGGCAAAAAGAACTTAAAACTTTCTTTGAAAGTTCATCACATATAGCATACAACACATTTATGAGCACATAATATAAACATGTTATGCATCAAGTTTAGCCACTAAATTAATCCATTAATTTAAGCATAATATTTATGTGTCATTAGTTTCTCTATAATTATGAGGATGAGACTCTTTGAACTTTGGTTATCATCTTCCAAATCAAGACAACAAGAAGTGCGACCGAAAGTAAGCCATCAGGCATCCACAATTCCGTACTAATTCAAGAAACCAAGAAAGTAGTCCATGTGGCCGAAACTAAGCAATAGATGGTCTCGATAAACGTAGGCCAATTGCATCCACAATTCCACATGGATCTCCAATCATTGAATCAAGAACTTTGTTTCTCAATTTTAGCAATTATGAACTCTTCATAATTCTAACTTCGTTTTATCTTTGAAACTTTGATTGCGATCAAGTTTGGGAAACACAATCTCGATGAACGTAGATTAGCCATCCTTTGAACCAATCTTAGAATCACAAGATCAAAACAAATAGGAAAATCAAACCCCAAAATCCACACCAAAACCAACTGCCCAAAACCCGCTCCAGATCAGCAGGTCTGGCCGGTATTGTCACTGATTCGGTTGGACCCCATCAAAATTCCAGAATCTGATTCTGATTCTGACTAACTGTGCGGTCGCCCAAAAAATCTGTGCGGTCGCCCAAAAATTTCTGTGCGGTCGCACAGTAGCATCAGACAAAATTTTTAAAGTTCGAAAATTTGTCTCAAAATTGTTTTCCCCGATTATTAAAACTTTGATCCACTCAAAAATTAATAATCAAATAATTCAGAATCCAACATAATTTTTAGTGCGATTCAATAGTGCGATTAAAGTTGTAAAACAATAAACCACATAAAATCATATAACACATAAACATCATATATCTAATATTCATATCATGTTAGGCACATAAACAATTTATATACACACAACATGATCTAAGTATTAAAATAATCAACATGAACGGGGCTCTGATACCACTGTTGGGTTTCCAAGTAACATGCGCAGTGAAAAAATAGCATTTAAAATTTTATGAAACCCAAATCCCATAGATCCATTCATATGATTATATCAAATACTTGCAATATGAATACTAGAAAAACTAACCCTTGATGACTTTGAATTTGGTCTTTGATCTTCGTGGAGAAATTGAAGCTTTAATCACGAACAAGTAAGAACACGAACTTTGAAGATGATAAGCTTCACCCTCTAGCGGTATCCACACCTTGAACGAATATCAAGAACACTTGATCTTGGTTGCTAGACCAAAATAGTGAAACACGTTTTCACAATCAATATGAACTATATGGAATTTTATTTGTGTATTATTTTGTTCTTCAATCTAGGATATCTTAGAACAAAATAAAACTCTCTCAAACTCTTTGGAGACTTGCACAAAAGCTATGATAATGCTCTGGCCCGAATTTGGTTGTTTATATACAAGTTAGACATATTCCAAATAGGAAACTTGTGTCTAAACCCGTCCAAAATTCTTTTACAAATCAAATTAGGAAACCAGTCCCGACATGGTGTGCGGCCGCCCAAAACACTTGTGCGGCCGCACATCTATCTGGAAGGTTTCTGGTACTTTCTGTGCCAAGCTGTGCGGCCGTCCAAGCTCTTTTGTGCGGTCGCACACCTTCCCCAGATTTCCCTAATTTCCAAATTCCAATATAGTCCTTATTTAAGATTCGTTCTATTGTGTGTGACCCTCTAGGATTACACTAAGTTGGCAATGGGTTCAAACATGAAACCATAAGATATGATTAGGCTCTAGCAAACCGTCATACCTACCCAAATAGTATAACTAGATACAAGTTCGCATTCCTTTAGAACATGTCATAATCCCTTTGTCCACGATGTCATTGAACACAAGTCATGGTTAACGAGTCAACTTGTTTTTGTTCAATACTTTCTCGATTCCGAATATGTTGATAATCCAAATGACATTGATCTAATCAATTCATTTGAGTCCGGCCGAACATTTTCATCAACATCATTCCTACGAGAGGCCTAAGCTTGACATCTCTCCGAAGAGGGACAAATCCATTTAGCTTATTACTCTTCCCTACGTGAGTCCGATTCTGCCAATCATACCCTTTATAACTACCCGATTAAAGGTAGCGTTTGAATATGTCAAACATAATGTTCATCAAGTGGAAGACTATAATAACTTCATGTCTAAGGATTCAAATGACATAACTAATATGAGATATATGTACGACATAGACCATGACATAAATCTCATACAGCGGGTCATGTCCAGTACCTTGTTCCAAACAAGTACCCATAAATCTAACATGATCATCCCATGATCATTTAGCCTTTATACTAGTGCTTAACAAGTACTAGGGACGGAGATTATTATAAGTAAACATGAACAATAATAATAATCAAAACATCTTTATTAATATGAAATAAATGATAACAATTACAACGTTTATTAAACGTGCCTAAGGCACCACTACCAACATTTATAGTATAATTACTATTCATTTTACCTCTATTTTAGTAGTACTAAGCTTGTTTCACTCTATTTTATCTCAATATACGGATATAATGTGCTGGGTATAGCTATGTATGTTTTGGACAGGATCTAGGTATTCTTTGGGACAATTTTAGACTAAAGGAATGCTTGGGAACTTGGTACACAAAGGAGCAAGAAGCAGCAGCAAAAAGAAGAGCATGGTACGGTCGGACCATACTCCATACCCGGTCAGACTCCCTAATGTTCCGGTTGGACCTTCTTACATACTCGGCCGGATCTAGTACAAAAATAAGAAATCTGATTTTTTAAGCAGTGGTCCGGTCGGAACCCCCATAGCACCCGGTCGGATCTCCCTCATGGTCCGGTAGGACCCAACTCGACACCCAGCCGGACCTCTCAAAAAATCACCATTCTGAAGGCCAGGTCCTCCCAGACCAACCATAGCACCCGCCCGGACTCCTTTGCCTCTGTTCTGAACCATTGCAAGCCAACAGACATCTTTTTGTGCTGAATCCGGGAATCAACACTTCTTTTGGCCCCAAGGCCTATATAAGAAGGCCATTTCAGCCTTAGAAAAGATCCAGAAATTATTGTAACAAAAATCTAGCAAAATATAGTCTCTCAACATTATTATCCTCCATCTTTTTGAGGTGTTCTTGAGGAAAATTATGAGTGAAGTAATACAAGTTCTTATAGAGTTATTTTCAGCCCTTATTTCTCTCATCATTGCAAGACTAAGTTTCCTTCTACCCCAATCTTTATATTTCTATACTTATATCCTGTATATTTTGTTATTACAAATGTCTTGTGAGTGATCCCCCTTATTCTTGGGGTTTTAAACTCAATGCACATATGTTCATTACTTTAATTCATGCTCTTCTTTTCATCTCTTTATCTTAAAACAATTTATTCATATCGTAACTAAAACGCCTACGACCATGATGAGCTCCATGATTCGTATGAACTCTAGTTAATCGAGAGAAGTACCTAGCGGATCCATATGAAGTAAACTGGGTTTCGATTAATCACGAGAGTAGATTAATGGCCTAAGGGTTCCTTGAGTGGAAAGTACGTGGATTTTATAAAACTTAATGGATTCTTACTAATTATGGGCTATCTGTATGAGAATACAAATGCTACTTGCTTGGTCGTGAGAAGTAGTATATGCCTAATGTATCATCCTTGTTTTAAAATGGAACTTATAACTAAAGAGCATGATTAATTAATGAACACATGATTTTTTGAGTCCCAACCCTGGAAATTATTTCAATATAAGAAGTTTAATTCAAAATTAGAGTATTTACAATTTATTTTTAGACAAAGTGACAAACCATTTTTTTACCCCCAATCAATCCTTTTACTATATTTTTCTATCAAAGCAAATATTCTCTAAAGTAACAATTGTCCTCATAGGATCAACCCGTACTTGCACCTTTCTATACTATCAATACCCGGTCACTTGCAGTATTTATAACTAAGCCTCATTTAGGCCTAACAATAGAATTATAAAATTGTTTCAATTTGTATTTTAGGTAGATAATTGTAATAACCGCAGTATTTTTTTTATTATTTAATTATTTAATTAGTCACATTAAATTAATTAAATAATAATAAGAGTTATGGGACAGTTAATGAGTGGGCCGAAAAGAATGGTGGCCCGAAATTTTTAATTAATAAACCCAACCCAATTAATGATCAATCCAAAGTATAAATACTTGAGTTAGTGAAATTTAGGTTATTCTTGTTTATAACAAAAAAAAAAAGAACAAAATAAAACCCTAAATCTACCCTAGCCGCCGACCGTAGGCAGTGAAGAGGAGGGAGGAGATATTCCGCCATTGTTGTGAAGAAGTAATCCGTTCATTAGCAAGGTAATGTCAAACCTCATCTTTTAAAATTTATTTCAAGGAATTTGGTTTAGTAGAACCTAAACTATGCATGAGTTAAGAATATGAATAATAGGGTTTTTGCATGCTAGTGATTATTGGTAAAATTCTAAAGGTAAATTGATTTGATCTAATTGCTATGGAAAAATAATGATCTTCATGCTAGTTTTATTTTAAGTTTTATTTAATAATCACGATTCGAAGTGATTAGTATTATGCAATGCTTGAAGATTGAATAAATAAATATTTGAGGTTGAATTGGGTTTATCAAAAAGAAGAAAATATGAATTTTTTCCCAAATACTATTCGGCCGAATGGCCTCTATTTAATTGAGGATTATTTTGTTGATTTTAATGATTTGTGTTATTGAATTATGAATAAAATTGATGTTTGGGAATTTAGAAAAAGTTTAAAGAATTAGAAAGATTGATCAAAATCAATGAATCTTAATGAGGTATAATTCGGCTTTGGCTATATAATTTGGGTGTTGATTCTTGATTGAGAATGTTAAGAATTGGGACAGAAAGTTAGTATTTTCGTTAAGTTTATAATGAAAAGAAAACATAATCTTTAAGAGGGTTGTTAAAAAGTTAGAAAACTAACTTGAGAAACTAGAATAAGTAATTGGAAGACCTTGGAAGTTAGAAAGTTAACGAGAAAGGAAGCGATTAAAATATTTCAGTTAGTTTCCTAACGAAAAAGGCCTAAACTGAAAAAAGATAAAGCTAGAAGAATTAAAAAGGAAACCTTTAGAGTTAGAGGGGTCTAAGTGTTAAAAAGAAAACTTGGGGGACCTTTATGAATAAAACCAAAATCAAGGGATCTTCCTGCAATTAATCCAAAGTTGAAGGACTAATTTGCAATTAAACTAAAGTTGAAGGACTAAATTGCAATTAATCCAAAGTTGAAGGACCAATTTGCAATCAACCCAAGGTTGAGGGAGCAAATTGTAATTAACCTAAAGTTAGAGGACTTAATTACAATTATATTAAAGTTAAAGGACTGACTCGCAAATCAAAGTCAGGAACTTAAACGTAAGAAAAGAAGTAACAAAGTAAAGAAGTTAAACCACATCTCTCAGTTAACACAGTAGAAGTAGTTAACCATGTTGAGAGTACTAAAGTAAATTACTCGGTGCCTTGTAATTTGCACAGAGGGAAGATTGCAAGGAAAAGCAATTCAGGTAAGGGATTACGTTCCTTACAGCATTTGAACTCCTGTTTATTGGAATTCTATATTTTTTCTATAAGTTAGCTATCAGTATGGCATGATAGTATTTGAATAAACTCCGCGTTATTGAACGTTCTTTTGAAAGAGTCCGTACTTAGTGATGTCCCCATTGATCTACTAAGTATCGAAGTTTGAAACTTGTTATCACATACTTGTACCTTGGTATGTTCTCATTTTAACTTGTAAGTTAACCACTTTCTTGTTAGAGTGGCCAATGTCCAGTTAGAAAAGACATTGATGGACAGTCCAGTTAGAAAAGACTCGTCCTTAAACTAGGGATTGCATGAGTGATCACATGCCTTCTCTCAGGAATTGTCTGATTACAAGGATGATTCTAGACCCCGAGCATATATGTGTGGATACCATATATGTTACGACCCACACTATTGGCTGGAAAAGCTAGGTGTACAAATTGTACATTTGGCATTGAGGTTATAATGTACGTTACCCTAGAATTGACGGAACTTGAATGAATCCCTTTGGATTGTAGTGCCATAATCATTTGAAAGTAAAATCTTAAAAGTAATACGATTGTATTGTTCTGCAGTCTTGAATCAAAAAGTAACTGAACCTATCTTTGTAAAAGTTATTCATGGTATTCGTTCTGGTCGTCTCTCCTTAGTAACCGGAGAGGCCACGTATGAACTTACTGAGCATTCGTTCGCTCACCCCTTTTCTATAAATTTTGTTTCAGGATTTAAGTAGAAGGGCTGGACAAGGAAAGTAGCCGTAGGAAGAACGGCGGATTGAAGATTCTTATTTAGTTGTTTTAAGAACGTTTATTTATTTTGGTGTAAGTTAAAGTACATTAATGGCTGGGGTTGTTTCCCTGCTAAGACAAGTTTTTAAGTTACGCTTCCGCATTTATTTTGAATTGATGATGTAATAAAGGGCCAGTTATGAACCCTAATTGAGGTATTAATTATTGTTATTTAATGCCATTAAATGCTCAAGATACAGTAAGAAAATTCGGGGTGTTACAATTGGTATCAGAGCAATGGCTTTAGGTCTTATGGGAGAAAACTGAAAGTTAAGACTAATGGGAGGACTTAGTACTTGACTTGAATAAGATCTTACTTGAGGAAGTTAAAGTGATAAAATCTATCTCTAGGAATAATACTAAGGGTGTACGTAAAGTATGAATATACTTGGGGAAGTAGAAACCTCTTCATTACATGTCTATTATATTCTACAATTATGTTATACGAAATCTTGGGACTATGTACTAATTAAGTTATTGTTGGTGTGTGTAGGATCATGCCGAGGAGACCAATGAAATCTGTAAGGTACAGTGCTACCCTGAAAGAAGAAATAGAAGCCAAAGAGAAGATCATTAAGCAGCTAACCAAGGAACTTCGCACGACTAAAAGAGAGCTTAAGAAGGAGACTCTAGGAGTCGGAAGCCTACAGAATGTCATCAAAGGACGTGATGAGGACATAATGTATGTAGAAGGAAAGTTAGCAGTACAGCTAGAGAAAGTCAAAAGCCTAGAAAGCCATGTGATTAGAGCTAATCGCGAATGGAACCGAATCAGTGTACAACTGGTAGATGAGATAGAGCAAAATAATGAACTGAAGAAGAAGATAGATGAGCAAGAAGCTTATGAGGAAAAGCTTAGGGCTTCAGGCTATCAGATTTGGGCAGAGAAGTTGGAATTGCAAGAGAAATATGACCAACTCGAAGCAGAGCACGCACAATGTGGAAATTGATGCAATTGGTTACAAAATAGTTATTGGAATAGATATTTTTTTTTTATTTTTTTTTATTAGCGGAGTAATGCAATTAGACTTTTTGCTTATGTTAAGTTGAATTTTGGGTGTATTTTGAGATGTTTAAATCTCACACCTTAGTTGAATAAAGTTAGTTATTTAATTTAAATACCAGAATTATAAATTGTCTATTATTGCTTAGACTAAAAGTCAACTTGTCAAGAAAAGACAAGAGAAAACGTCGGATTGATTTGAAAACAAAAAAATCTCCGTAACCATGGTACGAAGTAAGACAAGCATTGGAATAAGTTAAAGCTAGTTAAGTAATAAAACTAGTGAAATAAAGAGGTAATAATCAACCAAGTAAAACGGTTGTAAATTAGGAAGTACAATAACTCCTGAACCGGAGAATAAGGGTTAAGTAAACTAACCAAATCTGAATAATGGTCTAGTACCAGAGACCTGTACACAAGATGAAAACTAACAAGTGATCGTTAGTAAAAGAATAGTAATGTTAAGTATACTATGAACACCGCACATATTGTGTAGTGATGAATATTGCTAGAGCACGAACTTGTTCTAAAGTAAAAAGTAAAAATTGCAGATGAATACCAGAAGTGGAAACAACAGAAACGGCGAGGGCAGTGACAACAACACCGGTAATGCAGGCGGGCAGTTGGACCCGGCACTGGTAAACCTTTTGCAGACGCTATCACAGACAGTAGCTGGGATAGGTCAGACTGTTGTTGGACTTGCTCAACCACCACCACAAGCTCCATTACGTGGCCCGCTAGAATTATTCCAAAGGAGGAATCCAGATTCGTTCTCGGACACGGCTAAGGAGAGGCCCGAGGATTGGATTAAGAGTACTGAGCGCATATTCGAAACGCTGAACTGCACTGAGGAGCAAAAAGTGGTATTTGCGACATTCATGTTGAAAGGGAAGGCTCAGTCGTGGTGGGAGGCAGAAAAGCGAGCTGCTGTGGCTCGTGGTGACGCTGCATTTACATGGACCAGGTTTAAGGCTATCTTTAATGAGAAATATTATCCTGCAAGCACAAGGAACGCCAAGGTGGCAGAATTCCTGACTTTGGTGCAAGGGAGTATGACAGTGGCTGAGTATGGCGAGAAGTTCACCGATCTGCTAGAGTTTGCGCCAAGATTCTTCGATACTGAAGAACAGAAAGCAAGGAAATTTGAAGCAGGATTGAGTGATCGAATCAGGTACAGAATCACACCGTTAGCACTGACTACGTATTCAGCGGTGCTCGACAAGGCTAAGATAGTGGAGAGAGAGTCGGATAATTATCGTAACCGACGAGAGGAGAAAGGGAAAACAGTGGCTGAAAAGGCAGAAGGAAACAAGGGCGGTAAAGACCACAATAACAATAAGAGGAAAGCGGTGGATGACAGTCGCGATAAGGGCAGTCATGGAAATAAGCACTCCAACAACAGCCATAGTGGAAATGGTCGGAACTCCAATGACAACAGGCATGAGTGGAATAAGGGCAAGGTCCAAGGTTTCACAAGTAATGATAAGTGTACCATTTGTGATGGAGCTCACAAGACAGAAGTTTGTTGGTACAAGGAGCGGCAGTGCTATAACTGTAAGAAAATGGGACACCCGAAGTGGAAGTGTCCAGAACCTAAGAAAGACGAACCAGCTGCAGGAAATAAGGACAACGGAGGAGGAAACGGTGGAGGCCGTGGTAGAATGTACACCATGACCGCAAAAGCAGCTGGAGTAAATGCAGATCTTGTGGCAGGCACAATGCAGTTAAATTCTCATGATGTTTATGTATTAGTTGATACTGGGGCTACTCATTCAGTAGTTAGTAATGATGTAGCAAGGAAGTTAAAACTGCACCCAGAAACGTTACTTATGCCTTTAGTGATAGATACACCTACTAAAGACGCTATCCCCATCACTACTGTTGGTCCCAAAGGGCAACAAGGGTATGAAAAATAGCTAGAGGGGGGGGTGAATAGCTGTTTTAAAATTCTTTTCGTACCCTTGATAAACTCAATTGCAAATGCGCACTTTATCAAGTAAGCGTAATGAAATGCGCCTAAGTGAGTGAGTGAAATGCACAGCGGAATTTAGTAATGAAAATAGGTGAAAAGTGATAAAGGGAGCGCAACACACACACTAAGTATTTTGGCTCAAAGTGAGTGAAATAAGGAACTAAGGCAAATGATATAACAATCACAACACAATTCAGTTCAATCAATCTACAATGAGTAAACAAGCAAATAGTGAGTGAAAATAATAACTTGAAAGAAATGACAAGATAATCACACAAGCTATTTGGAGAGGTTCGATCAATGAAAGATCTACGTCCTCTACCAAGATGGTTAGTCTTGGATTTCTAATGGAGATCTTATATAATGAGTGAGTGTTACAAATTACAATGTTTGAGCTTATACACTAACTCAAGATCTATTACTATGAAAGAACAAATCCAAAACAATAACCGGTGTATCTCTTAAAGAAGAATCTAAATGATTAATCTTTGAAGAGGTGCGTGTGTGTTCTTAGTATCAAGGCTCTTTAGATCTTTGAGATGGAGAGCACGAGAAACTAAAGTGTTAAGGCTTGAAGATCTGGGCTAAGGATGAAGGTATGAAGATGTTCTTGAGAAATCTGGAAAAACGAAGGCAATCCTCAAATCTTCAACAAATGCTTAGAGAGAGAAATTCTTGAAATTCTTAGCAAAACTCAGCAACTTCAAAATGTTGAAGTTATGGGGTATTTATAGTGAACTTCAAAAAACTAGCCGTTGGAAATCCTTGTGGATAAGATGAGCTGTCGCTCGTTGATTGGAGCATGCATATATTATGGCCATTTTGACACTCAACATAAATGTGACCGTTGTGGACACGTGTCAATAGATTAGGCGCATATGCATCTTTTAACCACCGTTGGATCATTGGCGTAATTTGAATTCTCTTCAAGTCTTCGAGTCTTCAATAAATCACTGAGTGTTGAATAAACACTTTGAGGCGCGTTTGAGCCAAGAGGCGCATTGAGCCAACAGGCGCACAGTAATTGTGCGTTTAAATCAAGGGGCGCAGAGGCGCGTAACATAGCTTATGAAGAAATCCTTATGCGCGCGCTCTAAATGGCGCATGGCGCGAATGTAGAAGGCGCATGGCGCGTGGCGCAGGAGGCGCATAAGCGCGGCTCAAACTCACTGAGTGATTTTTCTTGAAACTTGATCTTCTTGCCCTATTTCTAATCCTATTCTATAACAATGGACAATTTAAAAAATGAAGTATAAATACTTCTTACATGTGGGTCTAAAGTCCATGAAATAAAACTTAGGTGATGGATCAATCAAATCTAATAAATCCTATTACATTAAAACTGAGATATGTGTGGGCATACCCAACAATCTCCCCCTATTTGATTGATGCCATTACCTACTATATCAAGGACAAACATTATACTTGATAAAAACATTTCCAAATGAATGAAATTGGTATTTCATGTCTCAAGTTAATGCACACACTAGTCCAAAATATAGATTCCTAATCTATTCCAATAAGAATAAAGAGTTACATATGGAAAGATAGAAACAACATTTTAACACATTCAAGATGATATATGATTTTTAGTTTTGAAATGTGTTTAAACCAAGTTTAAACTTAATGCATGAAAGTATGAAACAATTCAATATGATGCATTATGAATTTAAACAATATTCATTGTTCTACAAACAAGGAGTTTGAGTGAACAAGGATTGATAATAAGTGATGCATTGTTCTCATTAAAACTTGGGTGTAAGAGTTACAAATTACAAGTTTTGAATAGAACAAAAACAAAAGGTGCTAAAACAAGTAAGCACAAAATCACTATCACAAAAGAGATGATTCTATTACAAAAAGGTTCTAAAAACTTACAAACAAAAATAATAGAAACTAAGGGTTGGGAGGCGCATCATCTTCCTTCAAACCTTCAACGATCTCTGAAACAGAACGCTGAATTTGTTTTGCGAGCTGATGACTACGGTTCGCTAACCCTTGAGTGTCAGTGACACTGGAGTGAGTGGCAGTGATACCGTCTCTAATGTAACTCAAGTGATTCACATTGATGTTTTGGTATTCATCAATGGAACGCTGAGTGATTTGCTGCTGCTGTGAAATATTTTCTTCTAAGATTTGAATGTGAGCTACAATGGCATTTTGAGCCGTGATAATATCAGAAGAAATATGTTCGGCGCGTCTGTCAGAGCTTGAGTGAGCAGCAGTGAAATGAGTGACGACCAATTCTTTCAGGACATCCAACTTAGATACTAGCACGTTCATGTTGGATTGAGACGCAGCAGACTGAGGTATGAAATTAGGAGCAGAAGCGGTGGTTTGCGCCTGATCAGTATGAGCTTGAACCTGAGTCTGCGCCGGAGGAAGAGAAGGAGCAGAAAGTTTATCCTTGAGAGAGTTCATCTCCCCTTTAATGGCAGCGATCTCTTCAGATTGATCAGTGAGTAAGGAAGTAAGAAGCTCAAATTGAGACTTTATATGAGTCTGTCCTTGCTCTAAGTTTGCTTGCCCCTGCTGTAAAGAATGAAGAATGGAAAGTACCTCGCTCAGATCGGGAGCAGATGGAGGAGGCGCAGGGGTAGACAGGGGCGCATCATCTTGAAGGGGCGCAGAATCTTGAAGGGGCGCAGAAGGAGATGGAGGCGCAAGAGGAGGTGAATGAGTAGGAGACTCAAATTCATCTTCAGTTTCAACATCAACAGTTTCAACAACAACTGTTTCAACATCAATAGTTTCTGTTATGATCTGATCAGGTCCAGGTGGAGGCGCAACTGGAGAAGGAGTGCGCTGAGGGATGGTCTCTTGCTCCCCCTGAACTGGTTCCTCTATGTCTGAAATGTCATCGCCGAAGAAATCAGAGAGGAGTTGTACCCTTGACACGTTGGTCCGTTGAAATTTGAATGAGGGCGCACGGGAGTGGGGGCGCGTTGAGTAGGCGCGCGCTGGGTAGGCGAGGAAACAGAAGGCCCTTTATCAATATCAGCGCTTGATCCAGCGCCTTTCATGCGCTCTAACTTTTCTGACTCAGCAGCTTGTTTGGCTTGAAAATCTTCATCCCTTTTTCTTTGAGCCTCAAGCCTGCTGGCTTCCTGCGCTAGCCTTAGATCTCTCTCTTCATCAGTTTCAAATCTAGTACGTTTGATAGGCGCACGAGGAGGGTCATCAACTACCCGTTTTCCTTTGCCTTTCTCTGCGCCTGGCACGGGATCAGCGCTTTGTCTAGCGCTTGCCTTCACTGCACTCTTTATTAATGGTGCGCTTTTAAGGACAGGCGCATCATCGGACTCTGTGTCTTCATCAACTAAGCCTTCAACAGTCTTGATTTGAATTCCTTTGGCGCGTTTTGTAGGCTTCTTTCTGCGCTTCTTGAGGTCCAAATTCGCTTTACCAAACATTGGAACATCATTGATCTTATATTCAGGATTCTCATTCAAAAACTTAACTAACTCAGGGTAAGTTAGAAAAAGTTTTGTGAGAAGAAGGCAGTGAGAGCGGAATCGGGTCTTTCCATCACTTTTGTTCTTCACAAATTTATCAATCTGCTCACGCAGTGTCTTGAACAGAATGTGAGGCCAGTGAAGCTTCTCCTTGGCCATGATGGCAGCTGTGTATTCCCATTGTTCCACCGTGAATCGGTTCATGTTCCCAGTTTTGAAAACAATTGAAGTTCCCACCAAGTGCGCGATGTGAGTCAAGAGTTCTCCACCATCTCGAATTTCGGTGTTTTTGATATTATTTTGAAGCGTGGGAATATTTAGAAGTGAAGCAGCCATCCTGTTCTGATCATCAATGGAGTAAGTCATCGGACGCCCAATAATGCGATCTTCACCCGTAGATGGAAAACCGAGCAAGTGTCGAATCACAGATGATGAAATATGGACGTCAACATTTTGAACGCGCGCCTCAATCCGGTAGTGAGTGCGCCCATTTACATCAATTTCCACTAGAACAGCAGTGGAAAAGAACTCATCCACGAGGAGCGCAGAATAGAAATCTTGGTCCATGGTGAATAACGGGAGCAGACCAGCAACGCGCAGAGTCTCTATGATTTCTCGCCCAATTACTTCACCAGACAACTCTAATAGATCAAGAGTTTCTTCTAATTTGAAATTTGCAAGGTCCTGAAAAAAATGATTGGTGTTTAGAAGTGACATAGGCGCATAGAGATATAAAATGATCAAAGTAACATAGGCGCATGAAATATATAGGCGCATAATTCAATCAGGCGCACAAAAAATTATAGAGAATCAAGACGCATGATTGAATTAGGCGCATAAAATATTAAAGGCGCATAGAGTTACAATGCGCATAATATGGTTCTATGTGAATACTAAGGAAAAATAAAACAACGAAATTTGACTAAATACGAAGTTAGGCGCATAAGGTTTTAGGCGCAGAATGATTTAAGCGCATATACAAGTAGAGGCACAGAAAGCATTCAGGCGCATAAAAAATAGGCGCATAAAGAAGTACATAGGCGCAAATCGTGAGAATTTTAACTTGGTAAGAAAAACAAACAACAAGCATTCAAATGAAAGAAATGAAAATCAAAAAGTTCAAATTTTCGAAAACAAGATAGAAAATTTTTAGAGACCAAAACATGCAATAATGACGAAGAACACGAAGAACGATCCTTGAATGCTCGAAGAACACCAAGAACACGAAAATCATGAAACTTCACCAAACTAGACAAATAATATATAAAAATGACCGCATGACAACAAGGAATCTAAATATGTAAACAAAAATATGAACAAATCAATAATGAAAGCACAATGATCAAAAGAATGACCGAAAATTTTGAAAATTTTGAAAACAAAAATTCAGATTTGTAACAAACAAAGCATTGATCGTTGAAATGTTGGTTTTAAAGATTCGAAATCAAGAATAGAACACAACCCAACAAACGATATAGAAAACGGATCATCGAAACAAGAGAAATCAAAGGAAAATGAATCCGGGTTTTGTAAAAACGAAAAAGCACTGAATAATGATGAAAAAAATAATTCAGAGATATAAGGAGATTAAAGGTTGAGAATTCATACCATTTCGTCTTGTGTAGATGTTGATGCTTTCTTAGGACCCATAAATTTATGTATATATATAGAAAATGAAGAAGAAAAATGGAGAAGATGAAGGTAGAGAGAGAGAGTGAGAGCCGGGGAGAGAGAGAGAGAGACGAGAGACATAGAGGGGAGTTTGGTAGGAGGGAGTGAATATTTATAGGTTAGGTTCAAAATTTTGCACAGATATGAAAAAATACAGTCAAAAATTTTAAAGAGATGTGAAGTTGAAAGGATGGCATTTATGAGGGATTTTTAAAAATGGCGGCTCATCATGACAAAAAGGACGTTCATTAATGAGGGATTTTTGGGATTTGAAGGGCATTAATGGCTGAATGACCTAAAGTGTCATGATGTGACATTTAGGTTTTAGAAAAACTGCTCCACTTTCCCTTTAAGTGTATGAGCAATTTTGACTAATTTTTGCACAAACACCAAAAACATCTATTTTGGTGTAAGTTTGGGGTGCAAGAAATATATCCCAGAAAATAAAATTTTTCGAAAAGCGTAAAACGAGGGAAAAATTTAATTGCACAAGTACCCTTGAACAATTAAAGGAATGTCAAATGACATAGATTCCTATAATAAATGAACAGAATTAACATACCTGGTACTTGTGTATTTAATACGTTCAATCATTGAAATTGAATTTTGAGAAATGATTGAGCCGCAATAGTTAATGCGCGCATGAAGGGGCGCATTACTTCAGCAAGGCGCATACTCATCTAGGCGCATTATTCATCAAGGCGCATAAGAGATGGTTAAGGGCGCATAAGCGTTTTAAGCGCATGGATTGATAGGCGCGCATGGATTGTGCGCGCAGAAAATGAGGGATGAGCGCGCAGTTAGTAAGGCGCATATATGGCGCATAGTTTCCTTGAAACTTTTGAAAAATTGATTTAATCATTTGTACCTAATACACTCATAACTCAACACAAACATAAGATCATTAGTATTGACAAAACTATATTGAATTTAGTTGAGTTCAAGCATACCCATTTCGCCTCTCAAAAACATGAACCGTTTCGCGTCAAGTGCTTTCGTTAGAATGTCGGCGATTTGATAGTCGGTTCCCACGTGTTCCAAATGTATATTGCCTTTCTCCACGTGGTCTTTGAGGAAGTGATATTTGATGTCGATGTGCTTGGTCTTTTAGTGCATGACAGGATTTTCAGAAACCGCAATTGTTGATGTATTGTCGCAGTAGATGGGACAATTTTCTTCGATGATATCATAGTCCACCAATTGCTGCTTCATCCAGAGTATTTGACAACAACAACTTCCCGCAGCGATATATTCGGCTTCGGTTGTTGAAACAGATACAGAAGCTTGTTTCTTACTTGCCCATGACACAAGTCGATATCCGAGGAAATGACAGGTGCCACTAGTGCTTTTCCTGTCAATCGTGCACGCTGCATAATCCGCATCTGAATAACCTACAAGTTTAAAGTTCGAATCTTTGGTGTACCAAAGTCCAAGGTTAACAGTGCCAGAGAGATATCTTATAATACGTTTCACAGCAATTAAGTGTGCTTCTCTAGGGTCGGATTGATAACGAGCACAAACACAAACACTAAACATAATATCAGGCCTACTAGCAATAAGGTAAAGGAGTGAGCCAATCATACCTCGATAGAGTGTTTGATCAACACGTTTACCTTTTAGATCTTTGTCGAGTTTGTTGCCGGTGGCCATTGGAGTATCGTATGCTTTAGCGTTCTCAAGTCCAAACTTCTTGATTAAGTCCTTTGTGTACTTGGCTTGATTGATAAAGATGCCTTCACTCATTTGCTTGATTTGAAGCCCGAGGAAGAATGTGAGTTCTCCCATCATGCTCATTTCAAACTTGCTCTTCATTAGTTTCTCAAAACGCTTGCACAACAATTCATTAGTAGAACCAAATATAATATCATCAACATAAATTTGAACAAGTAATTTATGACCATTATGTTTGGCAATGAAAAGAGTTGTATCGATTTTACCGCGAGTGAAGCCTTTTTCGATGAGAAACTTTGATAGTGTATCATACCATGCTCTTGGTGCTTGTTTGAGTCCATACAAAGCTTTCTGGAGTTTGTACACATGATTTGGAAATTGTGAATCTTCAAACCCAGGTGGTTGAGCAACATAGACTTGTTCTTGGAGTTCACCATTTAGAAACGCGCTCTTCACATCCATTTGATATAACTTGAAGTTCTTGTGAGCGGCGTAAGCTAGAAATAATCTGATAGCTTCAAGTCTTGCTACGGGCGCAAAAGTTTCATCGTAGTCAATTCCTTCTTCTTGCCTATAGCCTTGTGTAACCAATCTTGCTTTGTTTCTCGTGATGGTTCCATTCTCATCAATCTTGTTCCTGAACACCCATTTTGTACCAATCACTCCATGATCATTTGGTCTTGGAACTAGAGTCCAAACCTTACATCGTTCAAATTGATTGAGTTCTTCTTGCATTGCAACAACCCAATTGGGATCTTGGAGCGCTTCATCAGCCTTCTTTGGTTCAATTTGAGAGATAAAAGCAGTGTAAGCATCAAAGTTTGTAGCTCTCCTTGTACGAACACCAACTTGTAGATCACCGATGATATTAGCAATTGGGTGACCTCTAACTTCACGAATTTCAGGAGGTAAGTTAGGTTGAGTCGTAGAAACTTGAAGGTCTTCAATTGGTACATCTTCACCAGATTCAAAGTCATTGAAATTTGGGGGTTGAACTGGCTCAGAGTTGAAATTTGGGTGTACACCAGATGCAGCAGTAGAAATAGGCGCGTGAGAGGAATCATGAGGCGCATCATTTGAGTGAGGCGCAATAGATGATTCACCAGGCGCATTATACATTGAATTAGGCTCATTTGATGTAGATGGATTTCCTTGTGTTGATTGATTCTGATCTTGAGTGGGCGCAACATAAATAGGAGCACCTGTATCATTTAGCTCAATAGAATCATCAGCAACATTTGGAGCCAAATGTGGCTCAAGGAGAGAATGTTCATCAAATGTAACATGTACAGATTCAACTATCACTAATGTAGTTCTATTAAAAACACGAAAAGCTTTAGAGTGTTTGGCATACCCAACAAAAATACCTTCGTCGGCTTTGGCATCGAATTTACCTCTATGTTCGTTTCCGTTGTAGAGGATATAACATTTGCAACCAAAGATCTTGAAGAATGCAATGTTGGGAGTTCTACCACGCCAAAGTTCATACGGAGTCTTGTTGTGAAGTTTGTTGATGAGGGAACGATTTTGAGTAAAACATGCAGTGTTGATAGCTTCTTCCCAAAAGTACTTAGGCAATTTAGCTTCAGCTATCATCGTCTTTCCCGCTTCAATCAACGTTCTATTCTTTCGTTCAACAACGCCATTTTGTTGAGGGACTCCGACGGTTGAAAAGTTGTGATCTATCCCATGATCTTCACAATATCGAGCAACACCGTTGTTCTTGAATTCTGTTCCATTGTCAGATAGAACACTAACGATGTCATCTTCTTTTTGGGTTTGGAGCAGTCGAAATAAGGTAGTGAGAATATCATAACAATCATCTTTTGTAATCATCATCTCTACCCATGTATATCTTGAATAATCATCCACTACAACTAGAGTATACTTGTTTCTTCGAATGCTTGCGGTGGAAACTGGTCCAAATAGATCAATGTGAAGCAGTTGCAAGCATCTTGTAGTTGAAGGATTTGACTTTCTTGAAAATGGCTGCTTCGGTTGTTTGCCAAGTTGACATGCGGCGCACTTTTTGTCATGATGATCAGCAACTTTGGGAAGTCCTTTGACAAGATTATTCCTGCTGAGTTTAGATAGATACTTGAAGTTCAAGTGACTTAAGCGCTTGTGCCACAGCCAACTATTTTCGTTCACACTTTTTGCTACAAAACAAAGATTAGTACTAGAGTTCATACTATGGAAATCAATAATATAAATATTTGTCTTACGATATCCCGTGAGTAAGATAGCTCCAGTTTTGCCATTCTTGATAAGACATTGCATTGAAGTGAAATGGCATTCTAATCCTTTGTCGCAGAATTGAGATATGGATAATAAGTTGTGCTTGAGCCCTTCGACGAGTGAGACTCTTTCAATGCACACTTTGTCTTTCTTGAGCTTTCCATATGCTACAACTTGACCTTTGTTATTATCGCCAAATGTTACGGAGGGACCTCTTTCTTCATGGACATCTTCTAATAAGGATTCATCTCCAGTCATGTGTCTTGAACACCCACTATCGAGAATCCATTCATAATTTCTAGCTTTTGAAGATCCAGCCATGAAACAAAGAACCTTTTCAGCCTTTTTGAACAATTTTTCTTGTTCAGCAATCACTTCATCATCATTGATTTTGGAGATTGGAGCAGTTGGTTCAACCTGTGGTCTAATGTATGCTCCTTTTCTCAATTTGTTCCTTGCTCCAAGATCACATCGTGAGAATAACAATCCACCATCGTTTTGAGCCGGAGTGAGAAATCCTTGTTCAACGAGCTCGCTGATGGTTGGTCCTTTCTTCTTTTTCACTTCTTGAAAACCTGCAGATTTCTTGATAGGTTTATTCAAGGCATTCATATCGGGAACATCCTTGGAGAAGTCATCATCAGAATCATAAGCATCAACTTCATCATCATTTGCCATCAAACAAACGAGTCCATCATCGGAATCTTCATCGCTCTCATCGGAGTCTGTTTCAATCCAAGTGTTGTGCTCATTTGCTGGTGCTTCTTCTTCAGCAACCATTCCCTTGTGACGAGTGAACTTGGGAGTGAATTTGGGAGTATGGCTGCTCTTCTTCTGCATATATTCAAATTTGGGGATCGGGCAGCTTGATGCAAAATGTCCGGGTTTCCTGCAATTAAAACAAACAAGATCTTCTTTTCTTTTGAATCACTGCTCCTTGAAAACTTTTGAGGAGCTTTGCTGGTAGATCCTTGAAATTTGTTGGTTGAGCCGGGTCTTGAGAATTTTCTGAACTTTTGAAATTTCTTCACAAATAAAGCGAAGTCTTCATCATCCATGTCTAATAGCTCAGAAGTAGAAATTTTGGGATCGGAGCTTTTCTCATCTTGTACAGGCGCAGGAGTAGGTGCAGGTGTAGGCGCAGCTTCTCTGTGCGCCATCATAGCCATAGATTTTGACTTTCCTTCAGTTTCGCTGATTCGTTGGAGTTTAAGTTCGTAAACTTTGAGATTTGCATAAAGGTTCCTTAAAGTCCAAACATCTAAGGTTCCAGCGTCTTCAAGAGCGCTAGATTTATGTAGGTATCTTGATCCAAAAGCTTGTAGAAAATTTACATTCAAATCTTTGTTGGTAAACTTCATGCCAAGTGAAATACATAGATTGATAATTTCATAGTAGCGTTCATAAGTTTGCCTTAAGTTTTCACCGGGGAGTTGAGAGAAATTGTTGAACCTCTTTTGAACTTCGTATTTCTTGTTCTCCTTGCACACGGTGTCTCCTTCAATATGCTCTTCAATAGCATCCCATAGCTCATTTGCAGTAGCACAATGCATGACTTGTTGTTTCATAGCCGTGCTTAGAGTGCTTAGAAGAATGTTTCTTGCTTTGCCATCATTTGCAACTCTTCTAATTTATTCCTCGGTCCATTCTTCCCTTGGTTTGAGAACTGTAGGTTGGGCAGCGTTGGTGCGTGGATTTGGATTCGCCTTCATCGGAATATAAGGTCCATAAACGACGGTGTCATGGAGCCTTTCATCGATTGAGTTGAGATGAGTCAATATGCTGAATTTCCACACGTCAAAATGATCTTCATCAAAGACCGGAACGTGAGTGTAGTTTGCAGTTGCCATAGGTTTTGAGTTTGCCATTTAGAATTGGCACCCAAGCTGTTAAGCTTGAAAAACAAAAGTGTTTTATAAAGGTGTTAGCTCTGATACCACTTGTTGGTCCCAAAGGGCAACAAGGGTATGAAAAATAGCTAGAGGGGGGGTGAATAGCTGTTTTAAAATTCTTTTCGTACCCTTGATAAACTCAATTGCAAATGCGCACTTTATCAAGTAAGCGTAATGAAATGCGCCTAAGTGAGTGAGTGAAATGCACAGCGGAATTTAGTAATGAAAATAGGCGCAAAGTGATATAGGGAGCGCAACACACACACTAAGTATTTTGGCTCAAAGTGAGTGAAATAAGGAACTAAGGCAAATGATATAACAATCACAACACAATTCAGTTCAATCAATCTACAATGAGTAAACAAGCAAATAGTGAGTGAAAATAATAACTTGAAAGAAATGACAAGATAATCACACAAGCTATTTGGAGAGGTTCGATCAATGAAAGATCTACGTCCTCTACCAAGATGGTTAGTCTTGGATTTCTAATGGAGATCTTATATAATGAGTGAGTGTTACAAATTACAATGTTTGAGCTTATACACTAACTCAAGATCTATTACTATGAAAGAACAAATCCAAAACAATAACCGGTGTATCTCTTAAAGAAGAATCTAAATGATTAATCTTTGAAGAGGTGCGTGTGTGTTCTTAGTATCAAGGCTCTTTAGATCTTTGAGATGGAGAGCACGAGAAACTAAAGTGTTAAGGCTTGAAGATCTGGGCTAAGGATGAAGGTATGAAGATGTTCTTGAGAAATCTGGAAAAACGAAGGCAATCCTCAAATCTTCAACAAATGCTTAGAGAGAGAAATTCTTGAAATTCTTAGCAAAACTCAGCAACTTCAAAATGTTGAAGTTATGGGGTATTTATAGTGAACTTCAAAAAACTAGCCGTTGGAAATCCTTGTGGATAAGATGAGCTGTCGCTCGTTGATTGGAGCATGCATATATTATGGCCATTTTGACACTCAACATAAATGTGACCGTTGTGGACACGTGTCAATAGATTAGGCGCATATGCATCTTTTAACCACCGTTGGATCATTGGCGTAATTTGAATTCTCTTCAAGTCTTCGAGTCTTCAATAAATCACTGAGTGTTGAATAAACACTTTGAGGCGCGTTTGAGCCAAGAGGCGCATTGAGCCAACAGGCGCACAGTAATTGTGCGTTTAAATCAAGGGGCGCAGAGGCGCGTAACATAGCTTATGAAGAAATCCTTATGCGCGCGCTCTAAATGGCGCATGGCGCGAATGTAGAAGGCGCGTGGCGCGTGGCGCAGGAGGCGCATAAGCGCGGCTCAAACTCACTGAGTGATTTTTCTTGAAACTTGATCTTCTTGCCCTATTTCTAATCCTATTCTATAACAATGGACAATTTAAAAAATGAAGTATAAATACTTCTTACATGTGGGTCTAAAGTCCATGAAATAAAACTTAGGTGATGGATCAATCAAATCTAATAAATCCTATTACATTAAAACTGAGATATGTGTGGGCATACCCAACAACTACCTCTTATAGAAATTGCACCTTAGGAATCGGAGATACGAATGTAAAGATCGATCTCATCGAACTGGATATGTCGGAATTCGGCGTAATACTAGGAATGGATTGGTTGGCCTCGCATCAAGCTAACGTGAACTGTCAAGAGAAAATAGTGACGTTCCTAGGAGAAGAAGGTAAAGAATACATATTCGTGGGTTCAAGGCCGAGGAGGAGGATAGGCTTAATCTCGGTGATGAAGGCCCGTAAAATGTTGAGGAAGGGATGTGTAGGATTCCTGGCATACATAGGTGAAACAGAAGAGAAGGGAGTAACCTTAGAGTCACTTGAAGTAGTGAATGAATTTCAAGATGTGTTTCCTGAGGATTTACCTGGTGTACCACCAGTAAGGGAAGTAGAGTTATCCATCGATTTAGTACCAGAAACCACACCTATTTCGAGAGCACCGTACAGGATGGCTCCAACAGAGTTGAAAGAACTAAAGGAGCAGTTGCAAGAACTGTTGGACAAGGGGTTGATTAGACCGAGTGTATCACCATGGGGTGCACCGGTGCTATTTGTGAAGAAGAAAGATGGATCTATGAGACTATGTATTGACTATAGAGAATTGAATAAGGTGACGGTTAGGAACCATACCCGCTGCCGAGAATTGATGATTTGTTTGATCAATTGAGGGGAGCCTATTATTTTTCAAAGATTGATCTTAGATCAGGATATCATCAGCTAAGGGTCAAGGATGAAGATGTGGCGAAGACAGCGTTTAGGACAAGGTATGGGCATTATGAGTTTGTCGTGATGCCATTTGGGTTAACAAACGCACCAGCTGCATTCATGGAGTTGATGAATAGAATATTTCAGGAGTACTTAGACAAATGTGTGATAGTATTCATTGATGATATTTTGGTGTACTCGAAGACAAAGGAGGAACATGCTGAACATTTGAGGATACTACTAGAAATTTTGAGGAGACAGAAATTATACGCGAAGTTTAAGAAATGCGAATTCTGGTTGGAAAAAGTAGCATTTTTGGGACACGTAGTGTCGAAAGAGGGAATTTCAGTGGACCCGACGAAGGTGGAGGCAATAATGGATTGGGAAAGACCAGCTACAGTAACCGAAATAAGGAGTTTCTTGGGTTTAGCTGGTTACTATAGAAGGTTCGTAGAGGGATTTTCGAAGTTATCAGGACCATTGACGAAGCTGACGCAGAAATCAGCCAAGTTCGTTTGGTCAGAAGAATGTGAGAAAAGCTTTTAAGAATTGAAGAATAGATTAGTATCTGCACCAGTATTAACACTACCGACAGGGACGAAAGGTTTTGTTATCTACAGTGATACGTCGTTGAAAGGACTAGGCTGTGTATTGATGCAAAATGAGAAGGTGATAGCTTATGCATCTAGGCAGTTGAAAGTGCATGAAAGGAATTACCCGACCCATGATTTGGAGTTAGCAGCAGTAGTGTTTGCCTTGAAAATTTGGAGACATTATCTGTATGGCGTGAAATGTCAGATTTTTACAGATCACAAGAGCCTTAAGTATATCTTCACGCAGAAGGAATTGAATATGAGACAACGGAGGTGGCTAGAACTTCTCAAGGATTACGACTGTGAAATATTGTATCATCCTGGGAAAGCCAACAAGGTGGCAGATGCCTTAAGTAGGAAGAATCACGGAATGTTGGCTACGTTGATCTCTAAGGGGGTAAGCATATGAAAGGATGTCAAGGAGATGAACTTGATAGTAAAAGTAAGCGGATATTTGGCTCGATTGACGTTACAACCTGCGTTGTTGAACAGAATTAAGGAGGCACAAGAGTTAGATGAGGAGAGAGAAGCCCTAATCGGAAAAGGGAAAGCAAAGGATCTTCACATGGGCGAAGATGGAATTCTGAGATACCAAAAGAGAGTATGGGTGCCAAATAATGATGAAATTAAGAGAGAGATACTAAGAGAAGCTCATTGTTCGAAGTTCTCTGTACATCCGGGGAGTACCAAAATGTATAGGGATCTAAAGGAGTCATATTGGTGGAATAATATGAAGAATGATGTGGCAGTGTATGTGCATAGATGTTTGACGTGTCAACAGGTTAAGAGTGAACATCAGAATCCAGCATGGTTACTACAATCATTACCAATTCCCGAATGGAAGTGGGAGAATATTTCCATGGATTTTGTAAGTGGGTTGCCGAAGACGGCAGGGAAGTATGACGCCATATGGGTTATAGTAGACCGATTGACGAAGTCAGCACATTTTCTGGCAATCAAGAAGACTGATTCGTTGGAAAAGTTGGCCAAGTTGTATATCGACGAGATAGTAAGGTTGCATGGGATCCCGGTCACAATCGTGTCTGATCGAGATGCTAGGTTCACTTCAAAATTTTGGAACAGCCTACAAGAAGCATTGGGAACATAATTGACCATGAGTACGGCGTTTCATCCACAGACAGATGGGCAGTCGGAAAGGACTATCCAGACACTGGAAGACATGCTGAGGGCTACTTCGTTAGATTGGCCAAATGCATGGGACGAACATTTACCGTTAGTGGAATTCGCATACAACAATAGCTTTCATGCCAGTATTGGGATGGCACCATATGAAGCATTGTATGGGAGGAAGTGTAGATCACCGGCATGTTGGGACGAAGTCGGCGAGAGGAGGTTAAGTGGACCGGAACTTGTACAAGTCACGGCGGATAAGGTACAACAGATCCGGAAGTGGCTACAGACTGCACAGAGTAGGCAGAAATCTTACGCAGACAATAGAAGGCGAGAACTGGAATTTCAGCCAGGGGATCGAGTATTCCTAAAGATATCGCCCACGAAGGGAGTTATGCGTTTTGGGATTAAGGGAAAGTTAAGTCCACGATATGTGGGACCATTCGAAATTCTTGATAAGATCGGGGAAGTGGCTTATCGATTGGCGTTACCGCCGGTATTAGCTGGAGTGCATAATGTGTTCCATGTCTCCATGCTAAGGAAGTATATTCATGATCCGAGTCATGTGATAGAGTACAAGCGGTTAAGAGTTCGGGCAGATTTGACGTACGATGAACGACCAACCAAGATCGTCGACAGAAAATACGAGGTCGTAAGAAAGCGTACGGTTTCCTACGTAAAAGTGCAATGGAGCAATCACTCAGAAAGAGAAGCGACATGGGAACAAGAAAGTGAAATGCTTGAATTGTACCCGGACATCTTCTCGGATTAAGACGTGTCAAAGTTTGAGGACAAACTTCTTTTAAGGGGGTAAGAATGTAATAACCGCAGTATTTTTTTTATTATTTAATTATTTAATTAGTCACATTAAATTAATTAAATAATAATAAGAGTTATGGGACAGTTAATGAGTGGGCCGAAAAGAATGGGTTGGCCCGAAAGTTTTAATTAATAAACCCAACCCAATTAATAATCAATCCAAAGTATAAATACTTGAGTTAGTAAAATTTAGGTTATTCTTCTTTATCACAAAAGAAAAAAAAAACAAAAAAACAAAACCCTAAATCTACCCTAGCCGCCGACCGAAGGCAGTGAAGAGGAGGGAGGAGAGATTCTGCCATTGTTGTGAAGAAGTAATCCGTTCATTAGCAAGGTAATGTCAAACCTCATCTTTTAAAATTTATTTCAAGGAATTTGGTTTAGTAGAACCTAAACTATGCATGAGTTAAGAATATGAATAATAGGGTTTTTGCATGCTAGTGATTATTAGTAAAATTCTAAAGGTAAATTGATTTGATCTAATTGCTATGGAAAAATAATGATCTTCATGCTAGTTTTATTTTAAGTTTTATTTAATAATCACGATTGGAAGTGATTAGTATTATGCAATGCTTGAAGATTGAATAAATAAATATTTGAGGTTGAATTGGGTTTATCAAAAAGAAGAAAATATGGATTTTTTCCCCTAATACTATTCGGCCGAATAGCCTCTATTTAATTGAGGATTATTTTGTTGATTTTAATGATTTGTGTTATTGAATTATGAATAAAATTGATGTTTGGGAATTTAGAAAAAGTTTAAAGAATTAGATAGATTGATCAAAATCAATGAATCTTGATGAGGTATAATTCGGCTTTGGCTATATAATTTGGGTGTTGATTCTTGATTGAGAATGTTAAGAATTGGGACGGAAAGTTAGTATTTTCGTTAAGTTTATAATGAAAAGAAAACATAATCTTTAAGAGGGTTGTTAATGTCACGACCCGAAATCTAGGCTCTATTTTATTAGTAATAAATAATTATTATTTATTTATTTGCTTAATTATTTATTTAAATTATTATTTATTTAAATATTTAATTGTTATAATAATTATGCCTGGCATTTTATTTGGGTCATTTGTGCTAGTGTAGTATTGTTGGGTCTTAATTATTAGTGGGGAGTGGTTTATTTTGAGTAGTGTTGGGGAGGGGCCCTAAGTGCAACATTTTGAAATAATTTCCCTACTTCCCCTCCTCCCTCATCTTCTCCCTCACTCTCCATTTCCCAGACAACTCTCTCTCTCTCTAGCAATTGTGGGTAAGTTTCTTTCCTCTTCATTCTCTCTTCATTTTCTTCTTCTTCCTCTCATTATTGTTCATTTCTTAAAACGTGAACATTGTTTAGATCGTCGATAGGATCGCGTAGAATCAAAAATATTCGAAATCCATCAACTTTGAGAAAATCCGGGTAAGTTACTTTTCCCCCATTTCAATGCTAAAATGTTCATATCACGTTTATATGTTGATTGATGTGTTACATTTGAAGTTTGGTTGGGTTATGAATTTGTTTGGAATTTATTTTGGGTTTTGATCAAAAATGGTGAAAACTTGAATGTTGAGGTTTGATTCTTGATTTTGGTTGTTAAATGTTGTTTTAGGAGTCTTTTTAGACTTATAAGTTGTTTTGGTACATTAGTATGCTAGTTGGAATGTTGGATTTTGGGTGGAAGTGTGTTTTGGGTATAAAAATGGAAGAACCCATATTGTTCTTCCCGATTTCTGGCAATCCGGAAGATTGGGCGGCCGCACAAAAACTCCTGGGCGACCGCTCAACATTCTGAAAGCTTTTGTTCTTGTTTTGAAGGATTTTGGGCGACCGCACATACCCTTTTGGGCGGCCGCACATATCTCTGAAAATTTACATTTGTGGTTAAGTTGTGATTGAGGAATGCGTTTTGGTCCAAATCTTGGGTGTCCTTCTAGTTGACCTTAGTGAACATTGTAGTACGTTCTAGTGATAGAATTGGGTCCTTTGTGATCAAGTTTGTGTTTGAATTTAATTAAGTGTTAATTGGGATTTGGAACATCTTATTGAGATATTGTTGGTTTGACTTACCTTTGTGATGATCATTTAGTATAGGTTTGGGCATCTTATGATGTGTTCGTGATCATGTTCTAATAAGTGTATCCTTTTGGATTAGTTTGGGGTGTTTAGAATGGGTTCGTTAAGCACGAAGATAAAAGTGAATTTGCAATTGGGTACCTACGGTTTGATTAACCTTAAGTTGTATTCATTCGGATCTCTTATTTGGAATTCCAGGTGTGACGAGATGGTTGAGTTCGTAGTCCTAGTATATCTTTTGAGTAAATGTTTATGATTACTTTGGTAATAGTCATTGTGCTATTTGTGAGCGACCGTTTGGGTTGCGCTCTTTATGAGTAACTTGTGAGTATCATATTTAGGATGTATTTGATTCGTGCCTTGTCTTAGAATCATCTTGTTTTAATAATCAATGATGTTGTGCTCTTTATGAGAAATTCCGTTTATCGTTGTTGTGCTCTTCATGAGAAACTCTTGTTATCGTTGTTGTTAAACTCTTCATGAGTACCCGTTACATCTTTATGGTGATTAATTGGTATGTTTCCCTACTTTGGAATCTTTGGTTGTTTATCGAGCTAGTATTTATTACCTAGCATTTAATTGAAAGTCCAGCTGGTTATTTGTGTATCGAGTCAGGCAATGGATAATGCTATAATGGCACAAGCCAAGTCCAGTATAGCATCGCCCATTGGTCCTTCTGTCCTCATCCAGATTGGCCTTGGTTGGGATGAGCTAGCTCCGTTGTGGGTATTCTAGCTAATCGTTTTGGAGCATGACTTTGTGGCATGGCTCCCGCCCCTTGTGGCACTTATCATTGTTATTGGTTCCGGTACCGGGTTTCTCTTCAGCTTTTATGCTACTATGAAGACGGATTGTTTGATTGATGGGTTGATTGGTCGTTTCTGACCGGGGATTCCTCTTCAGCTTTCATGCTATGATGAAGATGAAGAATGGTTGGTTATTGAAGCTGCGCAGCGACCTTATTTGGTTCTTCTAGTTGGGTGAAACCTTGGCTATGTATCCACTTATGAGTGTTTATTTCAGCTTTATGTGTTGCTTGATGAGCTGGTCGTTATTTCCAACCGGTATGGGACGGTTGGCGATAGGGAGCCTCTCATTTGTTGTTATATGTTTAATTATATGATTGATTATTGGATATTACTGTTTGACAGCATGTCACTTATTATTCCGCTGCTATCTGTCTTATGTTAATTGCATATTAGCATGTCATGTAGTTGCATTAGTAACTTACTGAGATTTATTTTCACCCCGTTTCTTGTTTCAAATTGTTTTCCTTAACCCCCCCCCAGGAGGAAAAGGATTAGGATTCGCGGATCGAGGAGGACGTCGAGAGGATAGAGATTTTGGGCAGGTTGTTTGATTGGTTTGCATTATTTAAATGTATAACCTTTTGGGGATAGTTTTACCAATCAGTGACGTCATTAAGAATTGTATATTCGTATTTTGTTGGGCATAAACTTGTGGAAGTTTATGATAGTTGTATTCGGTTGTTATCAAACTTGGATTTGTAAAACCTTGTGTTATCATCTTTTGATTCAAAATGGAATTTTTAATTTCTATATTTTAGAGTCTTGGTTCTAAGTCGACGTCCAGCTCGCGATCTCGGGCCGCGGGGTTCGGGGTCGCGACAGTTGGTATCAGAGCTATGGTTTAGCTCTATATATAAGTATAGGTGGATTAGTATGACCTAGGAGGGTAGTGTGTTCGGAGTGAGTAACAATTGTTGTTTTATGCAGGTACTTGTTTGAAATGTCTCGAAGGAGAAGTGGTGAAAGTAATACCGGTAATGCAAATCGGAATGAAACAAGGGATGAAGCCCGTGCAATGTTTCAGGGCATGTTTGAGGCGGCCATGAAGGCCATGCATGATCAAGGTCCGAGGGTAGAACAAGCACCACCACCCCGCTACGGATTGGAACAATTTCTGAAATTGAAACCGGTTGAGTTCAATGGGGAACCCGATGTAAGGAAGGCCGAGCTATGGATGGAGTCGATGGAGAAAATTTATGATGTCTTTGGTTGCACCGATGAAAACAAGGTCTGGTTTGCGGCTTATAAACTTGTGGGTGCCGCCGAGCATTGGTGGAAGGGTGTTAAAGCGAGTTGGGATGATACTCACACAGTGTATGCATGGGAATTGTTTGTGCGAAAGTTCAAGGAACATTTCATTCCGGTAGTGGATCAAAACCGAAAGGAGATCGAGCTGCTCAACCTGGAGCAAGGTTTGTTGTCTATAGCTCAGTACTCGGCTAAGTTCACAGAATTAGCCCGGTATTGTGACTATCTTGTGCGGACCGAGGAGCAGAAAGCTACGAGATTCATCCGGGGTTTGAAGACTTCTATTCGGACTCAGCTTATAGCCCAGAGGATTGTGACATTTCAGGATGCGGTAGACCGGGCATACTTGATCGAGCAAGATATTGGGGAGCATAAGAGGAAAACCGAGGTTGAAAATGCGGGTAAACAAGTAAGCCATGCTAAATCTCAACCACATCACCGTTCAGATAATCGAGGTAATTTGGGAGCACCATCTCAGTTTAAGGGACAAACCGCGCTAGGGAATCCGGGTACTACTTCGGGGAAACAAGGTAGGTGGCTTTGCACTTACTGTCAGAGGGAAGGGCATTTGGAGGATAAGTGTTGGAAGAAACAAGGAAAATGTATCAATTGTGGTCAACTGGGTCACTTCATAAAAGACTGTCCGAGGTTTAGGGTTCAATCATCAGGAACAGGAACCAGTACTTCACCGGGTCAGAAGAGAGATGCTTCGGGGAAACCTAAGGTTTAGGGCAGAGTAATTGCGACCAATCAGCACTCACCAGGTAACGGATAAATTTCAGGAGGTATTATTTGGCGTCGTGAGAGCGAGCGCGTGCATTTTAGGATCATCGCATTTATGTGTTTCTGTGCATTAGTTGCATTTATTTCTCCTGAGTCTTTGACTTATGTGTTGTAGGTGTCTACTCTTATGGAGGAGTTTAGGGTATCTGATGAAGTCTTATGTGCTTATGATGTGCTTAAGTATGGTCATGTCTCACCTGCTAGATTAGCCATGTTGCAATTACAAGATTTTGATATTACTATTGCTTTAGTCTATTGTTGTAGGGGGATTGTTATATTCTCCATTCCTAATTTCTTAAAACTGTTTGAGACCGTTCCTTTGGGTAGAGTTATACCTATCTTTCCTTAATTGAAATCCGAGTATTTAGTTTCGATAAATTTGTTGGGTGTATTTATCATTCGTAAGATTTTCATTTTCTTCCGAATAGTACTTAGTGTTCGAGGAGAAGCTTTGGGTTAAATTGAGTTGTTATAGTACAAGGTTGTAGTGCTAATATTTAGATCAATGTCCTTATGGCATCGGTTGGGTTATAAGAGTTGAGGATTCAAATTGAGGATTTCTGGATAGGAGATTTTGTTTACTTGTAGTGCATCTACGTGAGCGCATCGGAATTGGATAGTATGAGGAAAAGCATGATGTGTTATGGGATATGAGTATATTATGGAAGTTATAATCATCGATAGTGGTGAGCGCGTAAGTTTGAAAGGACTAAGCACATTTCGGGAGAGTAATAAATTGCGACCTATATCAAAGGCATTTTGAGTTTTAGTTAAAGGGGTGTTCTATGGTTCTAAATCCTTTCTTGGTGGCGTTTCCCGAATTGGATCAAGAGTATGTGAAGGAAGTGGAGTATCAATACTTGGGCATATTATAGAATACTACGATTTGGTATTTGGTCAGTTGGAACGTTGCGAGCCAATTGGTTTATTATGATGGTAGTACTATTGAGCCTAAGTATCATTAGGTTAATAAAAGTATGCGTGAAAGACTAACTTGGGTTAGCTATTGAGGATTGAGATTTGTTGATTTCCTTGGGTATATGAGCACAGATTATTAACTAAAAATGGAGCTAGAGGAAATCCCTTGAAGATAAAATTTAGATCATTTTCGGACTGTTGCGTATTCGTAATTATTTTAGGCTTTCAAGGATTGGAGTTTTATGACGACGATATTATGGAGTAGATTTAAGTGAACATTTTGTATTAATATTTTGGGTTTATATTACGCCTCTAGTTTAAGGTGCTACCTAGAGCGAGAGCACTATAGTGGGAACCTTTAGAGATATAGCCTTTGGTGAAGATTATGGGGATGGGAGAATTCCTTTAGCCTTTCATATTTTAAAAGCCAATCAAGCTCGAGATGGTAATGCTTTGAAATTCCGGGGAATAATACTAAGTATGCGATTTACAAATGGAAGTACCTTTGCGGTGTAGTTAAGGTTAGGAATAAGGCGAGCTTGAGATACCTCGAGAATTATGTGTGGAATTAATTTGGATTCTTCGATTTTAGTACGGATTTTGATTAGTAATAAAGTTAATGATGGAACGATTCGGTTCGAGAGGTGGTGTTATCGTAAGCATTACTTAAGGTTACCTTTTAGTGGGTTAGATTGGACAATTGAGGAATTTGAGAAATGGAGGAACTATAATATCAGTAGCTATTTGGTCTTTCGGGTAAGTCTCGTTAAAATTCGGGTCGAAATTTCTTTAAGGGGGAGTGAATGTCACGACCCGAAATCTAGGCTCTATTTTATTAGTAATAAATAATTATTATTTATTTATTTGCTTAATTATTTATTTAAATTATTATTTATTTAAATATTTAATTGTTATAATAATTATGTCTGGCATTTTATTTGGGTCATTTGTGCTAGTGTAGTATTGTTGGGTCTTAATTATTAGTGGGGAGTGGTTTATTTTGAGTAGTGTTGGGGAGGGGCCCTAAGTGCAACATTTTGAAATAATTTCCCTACTTCCCCCTCCTCCCTCATCTTCTCCCTCACTCTCCATTTCCCAGACAACTCTCTCTCTCTCTAGCAATTGTGGGTAAGTTTCTTTCCTCTTCCTTCTCTCTTCATTTTCTTCTTCTTCCTCTCATTATTGTTCATTTCTTAAAACGTGAACATTGTTTAGATCGTCGATAGGATCGCGTAGAATCAAAAATATTCGAAATCCATCAACTTTGAGAAAATCCGGGTAAGTTACTTTTCCCCCATTTCAATGCTAAAATGTTCATATCACGTTTATATGTTGATTGATGTGTTACATTTGAAGTTTGGTTGGGTTTTGAATTTGTTTGGAATTTATTTTGGGTTTTGATCAAAAATGGTGAAAACTTGAATGTTGAGGTTTGATTCTTGATTTTGGTTGTTAAATGTTGTTTTAGGAGTTTTTTTAGACTTATAAGTTGTTTTGGTACATTAGTATGCTAGTTGGAATGTTGGATTTTGGGTGGAAGTGTGTTTTGGGTATAAAAATGGAAGAACCCATATTGTTCTTCCCGATTTCTGGCAATCCGGAAGATTGGGCGGCCGCACAAAAACTCCTGGGCGACCGCTCAACATTCTGAAAGCTTTTGTTCTTGTTTTGAAGGATTTTTGGCGACCGCACATACCCTTTTGGGCGGCCGCACATATCTCTGAAAATTTACATTTGTGGTTAAGTTGTGATTGAGGAATGCGTTTTGGTCCAAATCTTGGGTGTCCTTCTAGTTGACCTTAGTGAACATTGTAGTACGTTCTAGTGATAGAATTGGGTCCTTTGTGATCAAGTTTGTGTTTGAATTTAATTAAGTGTTAATTGGGATTTGGAACATCTTATTGAGATATTGTTGGTTTGACTTACCTTTGTGATGATCATTTAGTATAGGTTTGGGCATCTTATGATGTGTTCGTGATCATGTTCTAATAAGTGTATCCTTTTGGATTAGTTTGGGGTGTTTAGAATGGGTTCGTTAAGCACGAAGATAAAAGTGAATTTGCAATTGGGTACCTACGGTTTGATTAACCTTAAGTTGTATTCATTCGGATCTCTTATTTGGAATTCCAGGTGCGACGAGATGGTTGAGTTCGTAGTCCTAGTATATCTTTTGAGTAAATGTTTATGATTACTTTGGTAATAGTCATTGTGCTATTTGTGAGCGACCGTTTGGGTTGCGCTCTTTATGAGTAACTTGTGAGTATCATATTTAGGATGTATTTGATTCGTGCCTTGTCTTAGAATCATCTTGTTTTAATAATCAATGATGTTGTGCTCTTTATGAGAAATTCCGTTTATCGTTGTTGTGCTCTTCATGAGAAACTCTTGTTATCGTTGTTGTTAAACTCTTCATGAGTACCCGTTACATCTTTATGGTGATTAATTGGTATGTTTCCCTACTTTGGAATCTTTGGTTGTTTATCGAGCTAGTATTTATTACCTAGCATTTAATTGAAAGTCCAGCTGGTTATTTGTGTATCGAGTCAGGCAATGGATAATGCTATAATGGCACAAGCCAAGTCCAGTATAGCATCGCCCATTGGTCCTTCTGTCCTCATCCAGATTGGCCTTGGTTGGGATGAGCTAGCTCCGTTGTGGGTATTCTAGCTAATCGTTTTGGAGCATGACTTTGTGGCATGGCTCCCGCCCCTTGTGGCACTTATCATTGTTATTGGTTCCGGTACCGGGTTTCTCTTCAGCTTTTATGCTACTATGAAGACGGATTGTTTGATTGATGGGTTGATTGGTCGTTTCTGACCGGGGATTCCTCTTCAGCTTTCATGCTATGATGAAGATGAAGAATGGTTGGTTATTGAAGCTGCGCAGCGACCTTATTTGGTTCTTCTAGTTGGGTGAAACCTTGGCTATGTATCCACTTATGAGTGTTTATTTCAGCTTTATGTGTTGCTTGATGAGCTGGTCGTTATTTCCAACCGGTATGGGACGGTTGGCGATAGGGAGCCTCTCATTTGTTGTTATATGTTTAATTATATGATTGATTATTGGATATTACTGTTTGACAGCATGTCACTTATTATTCCGCTGCTATCTGTCTTATGTTAATTGCATATTAGCATGTCATGTAGTTGCATTAGTAACTTACTGAGATTTATTCTCACCCCGTTTCTTGTTTCAAATTGTTTTCCTTAACCCCCCCCCCCCCAGGAGGAAAAGGATTAGGATTCGCGGATCGAGGAGGACGTCGAGAGGATAGAGATTTTGGGCAGGTTGTTTGATTGGTTTGCATTATTTAAATGTATAACCTTTTGGGGATAGTTTTACCAATCAATGACGTCATTAAGAATTGTATATTCGTATTTTGTTGGGCATAAACT
This sequence comes from Campanula takesimana, assembly GCA_026119855.1. Taxonomy (NCBI): domain Eukaryota; kingdom Viridiplantae; phylum Streptophyta; class Magnoliopsida; order Asterales; family Campanulaceae; genus Campanula; species Campanula takesimana. Next base: position 206,995 of record JAOWBW010000121.1, on the reverse strand, counting down.
TGTGGAAGTTTATGATAGTTGTATTCGGTTGTTATCAAACTTGGATTTGTAAAACCTTGTGTTATCATCTTTTGATTCAAAATGGAATTTTTAATTTCTATATTTTAGAGTTTTGGTTCTAAGTCGACGTCCAGCTCGCGATCTCGGGCCGCGGGGTTCGGGGTCGCGACAGTTAAAAAGTTAGAAAACTAACTTGAGAAACTAGAATAAGTAAATGGAAAACCTTGGAAGTTAGAATGTTAACGAGAAAGGAAGGGATTAAAAGATTTCAGTTAGTTTCCTAACGAAAAAAGACTAAACTGAAAAAAGATAAAGCTAGAAGAATTAAAAAGGAAACCTTTGGAGTTAGAGGGGTTTAAGTGTTAAAAAGAAAACTTGGGGGACCTTTATGAATAAAACCAAAGTTAAGGGACCTTCCTGCAATTAATCCAAAGTTAAAGGACTAATTTGCAATTAAACTAAAGTTGAAGGACTAAATTGCAATTAATCCAAAGTTGAAGGACCAATTTGCAATTAACCCAAGGTTGAGGGACCAAATTGTAATTAACACAAAGTTAGAGGACTTAATTACAATTATATTAAAGTTAAAGGACTGACTCGCAAATCAAAGTCAGGAACTTAAACGTAAGAAAAGAAGTAACAAAGTAAAGAAGTTAAAACACATCTCTCAGTTAACACAGTAGAAGTAGTTAACCATGTTGAGAGTACTAAAGTAAATTACTCAGTGCCTTGTAGATTTGCACAGAAGGAAGATTGCAAGGAAAATCAATTCAGGTAAGGGATTACGTTCCTTACAGTATTTGAACTCCTGTTTATTGGAATTCTATATTCTTTCTATAAGTTAGCTATCAGTATGGCATGATAGTATTTGAATAAACTCCGCGTTATTGAACGTTCTTTTGAAAGAGTCCGTACTTAGTGATGTCCCCATTGATCTACTAAGTATCGAAGTTTGAAACTTGTTATCACATACTTGTACCTTGGTATTTTCTCATTTTAACTTGTAAGTTAACCACTTACTTGTTAGAGTGGCCAATGTCCAGTTAGAAAAGACATTGATGGACAGTCCAGTTAGAAAAGACTCGTCCTTAAACTAGGGATTGCATGAGTGATCACATGCCTTCTCTCAGGAATTGTCTGATTACAAGGATGATTCTAGACCCCGAGCATATATGTGTGGATACCATATATGTTACGACCCACACTATTGGCTGGAAAAACTAGGTGTACAAATTGTACCTTTGGCATTGAGGTTATAATCTACGTTACCCTGGAATTGACGGAACTTGAATGAATCCCTTTGGATTGTAGTGCCATAATCCTTTGAATGTAAAATCTTAAAAGTAATACGACTGTATTGTTCTGCAGTCTTGAATCAAAAAGTAACTGAACCTATCTTTGTAAAAGTTATTCATGGTATTCGTTCTGGTCGTCTCTCCTTAGTAACCGGAGAGGCCACGTATTAACTTACTGAGCATTCGTTCGCTCACCCCTTCTCTATAAATTTTGTTTCAGGATTTAAGTAGAAGGGGAGGACAAGGAAAGTAGCCGTAGGAAGAACGGCGGATTGAAGATTCTTATTTAGTTGTTTTAAGAACGTTTATTTATTTTGGTGTAAGTTAAAGTACATTGATGGCTGGGGTTGTTTCCCTGCTAAGACAAGTTTTTAAGTTACGCTTCCGCATTTATTTTGAATTGATGATGTAATAAAGGGCCGGTTGTGAACCCTAATTGAGGTATTAATTATTGTTATTTAATGCCATTAAATGCTCAAGATACAGTAAGAAAATTCGGGGTGTTACAATAATACTTGTGATATTTATCTTCTCTTGTAACTTGTATATATTGATCATTTTGATGAATACAAAAATATACTTTTGCAAACCTTTTGAAGTGTGTGTGTGTGTGAGAGAGAGAGAGAAAGAGTATGTGTGTGTGTGTGTGTAACTGTTGGGTACCTTACTGAATGAGGGGAAGAGGGTAAAGCTAGGGTTATGTTTGAGAGCGAGGGGTAACAATGGTATTTACAAATTATGAGGAAGTTTTGTGTCAGACAGTCTCACGTATGAAACGGATCTCCGTCTCATATGTGATATGTGAGACTCACAAATAAAAAAAAATCTTATATAACCATGTATATGCATGTCAAGTGTGCACTCGAATGCTCTCTTGAGCCTTTTTATCTTTTTGTTTTTGAAAATCATGTATCCTATTTACAGGTTCTTGAAAAAGGAAAGTAGAAAAGAAAGCTGCATAATATACACACTTTTTATAAAAAAAAAGAAAGAAAAGAAAGTACTATATTTTCAATAAAGAGAGGTGAAAATCTTTGGAAAAGGCAGTTTTTCCTAATAATTAAGAAAAATGAGTTTCTAAAAAAGCACGATGATATTTTTGTAAATTAGTGTAACTTGTTTTAAAACGTGCAGTGACATATTTATAATTAACTGGCATTTTTTTTTTCAAATGTGTGGTGACATTTTTGCAAATAACTAGCACTTATTTTAAAAAGCGCAGTGACATTTTAGTATGACACTTTTTAACTCATGAGCTCACACTCTTCAACAACATCAACTGACACTTTCTAAAAACATGAACTAACACTTAATAACACATGAACTGTCACTCAATAACAAATGAACTGGTACTTTTAAACACTACAATTGACACTCTTAAACACTACAAACTGATACTTTTAAACACATTATCACTTGACACTTAATAACACATGAACTTGCACTCTTAAACACTGCAATCAACACTCTTAAACACTATCATTGACACTCTTATGACATCCGATTGACAACTCAATAATACACGAACTTACACTTTTAAACAGTACAACTTGCAATTTTAAACACTGTAACTGACACTCTTAAACGCTACCACTGTTACCGCGCAATATCCTAATTATTAAGAAAAATGCCACCCCACGGTAAACTTCACTTATTTACAAAATTACCATTGTGCATCTTTAAAACCCATTTTCTTACATGTTAAGATTTTTTTTTTCTTAAACCTAATATAACAAGAGAGATAAGATAAGGTTGAAAGTTAAATTTGGGTCGATCTTTTTAATATAAATACTTACAATTGACAGGTTTTAAAAACAAAATATTGAGAAAAGCGCGTTTTTCCTAACTCTCAGGAAAAACGTGTTTAAAAAAACGCAGTGGCATTTTTGTAAATATGTGGAACTTCTTTAAAAAACGCGCGGTGGCATTTTTATAAATAATCAAAACTTCTCAACGGTTCTGGATATCAATATGAAACCTTTTGGATATGAGATTGATAGCCAAAACCTTTGAAAGTGATAGCCTGAAGGGTCATTTTTGTAAATAATCGGAACTTCTCAATGGTTCTGTATATGAATATAAAGCCTTCTGGATATGAGATTGATAGACAGAACATTTGGAAGTGATAGCCAGAAGGGTCCTGCATATCAATATAAAGTCTTCTAGATATAAGATTGATAGCCAGAACCTTTGAAAGTGATAGTCAAAAAGTTTTTTCTGATTTTTTTTTAGAGTAACAGAAGTGTTAATAGATATCTTGTGACAATATTTAGGATGACCAGTTGCTGTGTTATGAAAGTTCCAGTGAGTGTGTTGAGGACCACCGGATGATTTTAAAAAACACGTTTTTTCCTAACCACTATGAAAAACGCGTTTTACAGGAGACCAACTCGGTTTTAAAAGAGCATATGTTCAAATCACTAATTAAATTTACTTTGGTAGTTCTAAAATATTCTTTCCATTTTTTTTTACTACGAATAAACTTTAAATAGTAAATTTTGTTTAAATTATTGATAATGGAAATCTAAAACTTGTAATTGATACACCATCAAACTAATAATAACCAGTTTTAAATTTTCATCAAAATAATTAAATCAAATTATATATATATATATATATATATATATATATATATATATATAGGGTCGTGCTCCTGTGAGAACCATTTTATATGAGAACCGTGAGAACCAATCATAACCATTAGATTAGAAAAAAAATCAAGGGTCCAGATGTTAGATACATTGGATACACTTGGATACATTAGTTATTTTTTGAAAAACAATTGGATACATTAGTTTTTAACATAGTGTATCCAAGTGCAACACTTAGATACAATACTTATTAACCTATTGTATCCAAGTGTAATATCGAATATTTTGTAATGTATCTAAGTGTATCAATTGTATCTAACATATGGATCATTGATTTTTTTTTCTAATCTAATGGTTATGATTGGTTCTCGCGGTTCTCACGATATTTAGGTTCTCATTTGAGCACCTACCTATATATATATATATATATATATATATATATATATATATATATATATATATATATATATATATATATCAAAGTTCATTCATTCGTAGTAATGATAAGAAAAGAAAAAAGTGAACCTATCAATTTGGGATGAAGAAAATATATTACTCTCTGTCTCAGAGTATATGTCCACAATTTTTTTTTGGGCAAATTGCATTTTGGTAACTTGAGTTTTACACACAGTTGCAATACCCTAGTTATGTTTTGTGGCAATCTGATTACTAAGTTTATCATTTTGTTGCAATTAAGTGTAAAAACTAATAAATCGTTAATTTTTTGATAAAATCAAATTCATGTGCCATACATGTGACCTTTTTCAGGGGTATTTTCGGTAGATCAAATCCCTTTTGAAATTATAATAGTATATAAGTAAATAGGAATTTAAAACTATCAAGGGATCAATATGTAATATATTCTTGTTGGGAGTGTTTCTTCTATGGTTAAACTGAGTTTGAAGGCTTTTCTGGGTCGGATCGGATCTATGGGCATTTGTGTAAGGGCAGAAATTGATGACTCCAACCAGTTTCCATCTTCATCCGGCGGCGGCAACCTTCACCCACCACCGCTTCCCCTCTCCTCCCTTTCACCCTCCACTAAAAACACTCATTTCAAATTCCTTTCCCCTCCACCCCACACACCGACCCTTACAGTCACTGCTCTCCCTCATTTCGGGGAAATTAATAGGAACAACTTCCATATCAATTCGAAACTGAGGTACTGCAATAATCAATTGGATGGAATTTTTATTTGATTTTTGGGGAGTTTTATTGTGTCTGCCATTAATGGATTGGAAAGAGGAGTAGACGAGGGTACTTGTATTGAGAAATTAAAAGAAGGCTGTGATTTGTCAAAGGTTTCTTGGGTTATGGATCTGGCATGGGATTTGATAGAGACGGCGTGCTGAACTGACGAAAATTGCCTTGTCGACCTTGTAGAGAAAGGAAGGAGGAATTGGAATTGGAATTGAAGGATGTTGATGATGGGCTGTCACTGATTTTTAGGAGTTGCAAAGGGAGACAAGAGATAACAGAGAATAAAGAAGTCGTCGGGAATGCTTGGCCGACGACATAATGGCTGCCGGAGAAGATGGATTTTAAGGTCTTGTTAACGGGAATGGAAGAAGACGACTTTTGTAAAGACCCCAGCACGTGCCTTGCACACACCAAGGGAAATAACGAAAATGCTCTTTAAAAAATCATGTGTTGTGCACATGATTTATAATTCGTCAAAAAATTAACGATTCGTTAGTTCTTACACCTAATTGCAACAAAATGACAAACTTAGGAATTGGATTGGCACAAAACAAAACATAGCTAGGGTATTCCTAAAATGGCAAAAAAATCTTTACTATTCCTCCCACTCATTCTCTCGCCTACTTTACTTTTATACTCACAACACTAATCAACTTACTATTCCCTCCCACTCATTCTTTCTCATACTTTATTTTTATTCTCACAACACTTACATCGCTTCCACAATTTCATAATCTCCGTGCAAATCGGAGTGTGGACATATACTCTGGGACGGATGGAGTAATAATGTAATAGATAAGCAAAAAATGTTGTGACATAAACTTCCCTTTATTTAAGCTTTATTTAAGCTCAAGTGTGCATAAACATAACATGGATAGCTAGTGAAGAAAGTGCTCATATACGTAAAAAAAAAAAAAATTGTATAATGGGAACATTATTATTTTAAGAACGGGGGAGTATATACTAACTGTGTAATTAGTTGCAAGTATGAATGAGAAAAGGTTCTTCCACCACCATTGTTCTCTTTCCATCATCTTTCCTAATATTTTAAGATCATCTTCTTCATATTTTAAGAATATGTTTGAGATATTCCCCCCATCATCTTCCTAGTAAAATATTTATACGTTTGTAACCCTAATTAATATTGTATTCAATCAAAAGAAGAGACGTATAGGATTCTTATCGGAAGTAATAAATACTCACTCGGACCCAAAATGATCTTCATACTTTTCTGGCTGTTACTACGAATGAACTTTGAGTAATAATTTTTTTTTGATTTAACTATCCTAGTGATAATCTAAAATTTGTTGTTGATAGTATTGTTGATGGTGTATTAATAACAAGTTTTGGATTTCCTTAGTATAGTTAAATCAACCTAAAATTATTGCTCAAAGTTCATTCGTAGCAACACTCAGAAAAATATAAAGATCATTTTGGGACTGATGGAGTATAATGGACACACCGTAAAATATTTTAATATCATCTTCATCATTCGCTCGTGTTTCCAACGATGGTCCATCCACCAACTACAGTCATGAGTACACAAGTGCCATACCCCCCCCCCCCCCCCCCCCCACCCCCACCCAAAAGATGTCTATATAATGGACACACGGTAACTAATTAGGTACATCAAAACAAACTCTCTTCTCCTTCAAAACTCTTACATTATTGTTTCTAAAATTACTCATATACTATTCCTACTTATTTTTGACGGCGTTTACGACCACTACCTACCAAACAGGTTGTTGTTTACTTATCTACTTTCCTTTTATGTTTTTTAATTAAGGACTCTGTTCCAAAATAAATACTCACTCCGTCTCATCCGAAATAAGACGTTTTATCATTTTGAGTGTCCCATCTAAAATAGGACATCCCAAAATGAAAAATATTTATTATTTTTTTATTAATGAGACATACTTGCTATAGTCAGAACAACTTTTCATTTATTATTTCCTACCCACTTTCTTTCTCATTCATACTCACAACACCTACTTTTCAAGCCACTTTTTATAGTAAGAAATTATTATTTCTTAACCCCGTGTCGGGACCAAAGAATGTTATTATACAATTTGATTTTATTATTTAGAAAAATGATAAAATTAAAAAATTAATTTGTGAAGGAGGAAATATCTTATGTTGCTAATGTACGATGGCAGGGTTTCAAAGAATGTTATTATGTCCCCTGATTTTGGATTAATTACAATTTAGTCCTTCAACTTTCCTTTAATTACAGAAAAGTCCTTTAACTTTGGTTTTGTTCATAAGGTTCCCCAAGTTTTTCTTTTCAATCACTTAGGCCCCTCTAACTTCAAAGTTTCCCTTTTTATTTCTTTTAACTTTAATTCTTTTCAGTTTAGTCCTTTTCCGTTAGGAAACTAACTGAAACTTCTAATCTTTTCCTTTCTCGTTAACTTTTTAACTTTCAAGGTCTTACAAGTACTTACTCTATTTCCTCAAGTTAATTTTCTAACTTGTTAACAGTCCTTTTAACAATTTTGTTTTCTTTCCATTAGAAACTTAACGAAAACACTAACTTTCCGTCCCAATTCTTAACTTTCACAAACCGAATTCAACACCCATAATTCATCACCATGGCCGAGACATGTATGATCCAAAAATCCATTGATTTGATCAATTTTTTCTTGATCTAAATTTTCCATTGTACTTTCTAACATCAATTTATTCATAACTTAATAATAAAAATCATTAAAACCAACCAAAACAATTTCTAGTTGATCAAGGCCATTCGGCCGAATGCTACTATGGGTGGAACTCATATTTTCTTCCCTTTTTGTTAAACCCTAATAACCTCAATTTCATATTGGTCTAATCCCCATACATTGAATAATAGTATTCCATTTAAAATCATGGTTATAAGATCAACTTAAGACCAATACTAATATGAAGATCATCATATAATCAACACCTTAATCATTTAGGATTTTAATAAATAACTTCTCATCCTAAATAACTAGCATGCAATCATAATATTTATTTTCTTAAATCATGCATAGTTTATGTTTTAAACATCCAAATCCAATGAAATAAATTTTAGAAGATGGGGTTTGATCTTACCTGGAGAATGATCGGATTGGATTTCTAAAAAATGTCGCAGCTCCTCCTCCCTCTTGATCTTGGCCGGCGGCTGCTATAGGGTAGTGGGGGAATTTAGGGTTTTGTTGTTTTTGGTAAAGAGGGAATAAAAACCTAATTTCACTAACCATTGTATTTATACTCTTGGGTAAAATTAATTGGGTTGGGTTTACTAATACTATTTTCGGGCCAATCCAAATTCCTTGGGCCCACTTCTTTAAATTACTTTATAACTCTAATTATTGTTTAATTAATTTAGTAAACCGAAAATAAAATAATTAAATAAAAAAAAAAATTCCGGTTGTTACAGTTATTGCTTGGTTTTCGTAATAACTTAAGAGTTAGTCTCTTTGTTTCAAAATAAATTTGTTTCAAAATAAATGTTGCATTTATCAATATATTATTTGTTTTTGTTTTTTTTAAAAAAAAACTTACTCCCTCCGTCCCTGAGTAAGAGTCCTACCCCTCATTTGCACGCTTATTAACAAATATTGGAAGTGATGTAAATGTTGTGAGTGTAAAAGTAAAGTATGACAGAGAATGAGTGGGAGAGAATAGTGAATTGATTGGTGTTGTGAGTATAAAAGTAAAATATGAGAGAGAATGAGTGAGGTGAATAGTAAAGATTCTTTGCCATTTTAGGAATAGGACTCTTACTCTGGGACGTACCAAAATGGAAAGTAGGACTCTTACTCTGAGACGGAGGGAGTACTATTTTTGTATTATCCAAGTCAGCACCTTCAATTGCTCATTGCATCATAAAATTGCACTAATTAATATTTTTGGATGGATTAAAGAAGAATGTGTGATACTTGTTATGGGACAAAGGGAGTTCTATAATAAATATCTCATTTTACTTGTCAGCGTTTTATTTAAATAATGTGTTTTAGTTATTTTATGCTTACTTTGTATCACGGTAAACACTACTAGATTTTTTTATTTTTATTTTTAGAGAACAAGCGTGTTTGGGACAATATTCATTATAAGTTCTTGTTTAAACATTATTTGGACAACATTTCTCAAATATCTTCTATTCAAGAATAGCATTTATCTAACTGTCTGTATTTTTAGACAATGTTTTCTAGTGGTCCTTAATTTAATATGTTATATTTATGCTAGGATGTTATAGTTATGCTAGGGACTGTAATTGGTGTTTTTAAAGCATTTATGACGCCCACTAAATGAGACTCTTATTCCATCTATGTTCTCATAAATTCAAACATGAACGGTATTATTGGCTATTTAAGACAATATATTGCATTCTCAATAACTATGTTCATGAGTAGTGAAATTTGCATTAGTTATTTTTTGAGTTTAAGGAAAAAAAATATTGCCACAAATTAATGATAATTTATATCATCAACAAGAATAATAATATAATTCTCAAAAAAAATAAAATAAAAATCAATTATGAGTGTGTGGCTATGGCTATGTGCTTATAAGTTTGTACACAATGTCGGTACAGATCAAGTTATGGAAGGAAACGTCGTTAGTAATTGTGCGGCTGTATTTGAAAAACTGGGATTGGGAATAAATGCGTGGGACGGATGGGTTGAAGAAGCATGTTCCTATTTGGAATCCAAGAACCTTATACGTACTTTACTTCCAATTCAACTCCCCCTCCATCACATTCAAATTAAAGACGATGAAATTCAAGTGTATGGTGGCTTGAATACATGGGACCGTAATGCTGTCGAAGTTGATATTCTGGATTCCACTTTTCAGGGATGGGTTAAAGGAGACTTCCATTCATCTCCAGGTATATACTCCATCCGTCCCATTAAAAGATGCATTCTTTATACATAATGGCTTGAACTTGACTAGCATATGCATTTCATTTCATTTGTTATTTACAGAAACTAATGGTTTTCACAATGACAATGGAGATACTGTTAGTAAACCTCAGAAGTTCCAAAAGCTGATTTTATTCTCTTCAAATGATTACTTGGGATTAAGTTCACATCCAGCCGTTTGCAACGCTGCTGCAAAGGTAATTAAGCTTACCATTCCTATCTCCGTCTCATAATAAGTGTCGCAATTGACTTGTCAAACTTTTACAAAATACGTATGTTTTACGTATTTCTAAAGTTGAACAGACGAACGTTCTTAAATCAAAATTTAACGAGTAACATAAATGTCATTAGTACTACTACAGTACATGCAACATAAGAAATATTTTGCTGGCTACATTTCTTGTTTATTTAAGTTTAAACAAGATTTTCATTATTATAAGCTCTTTATATTCATACATTTGGCTGATCCTCATTTCTTTTCTACTTCAAATTATCAGGCAGCCCAAGTGCATGGGATGGGTCCAAGAGGTTCTACTTTAATGTGTGGGTATAATAGCTACCATAGAGAAATTGAAACTGTCCTCGCACACTTGACCAAGAAAGAGGTTTTAGTTTAACTTTATGTTGGATATACTTCATTTTTTTTATTTTATTTTTTTTTACATTTTTTTAAGTATCTCGTTAAATTATAAAAATTGTTACTGATATTATTGTATTGTGGGTTTCAGGAATGTCTCATGTGTCCTACAGGCTTCGCAGCCAATTTGGCTTTCATGGCAGCAATCGCATTTGTTGGCTCTATCTTGGCTACAAGTAAAACACCTTCCGAAGAAGAAAAAGTGGCAATATTTTCTGATGCCTTCAACCATGCATCAATTATTGATGGTGTCCGTCTTGCTGACAGACAAGGAAGTGCAAAAGTTTATGTCTATAAGCATAACGACATGGAACACCTAGACGAATTGATGTACGTTGGTTGTTAAGTAATTTCGTAAAATATTATTTCTTCATCCAACCTATGTGCATTTTATGGCTAATTGATTGTGTTTTGACAGATCAAAATGCCCATCGAAGAAGAAAGTTGTTATCACAGATAGGTAACTGTCTATTTTCAAGGAAATTAGTAAAATGATCACTATGAAAAACATATTATTTTGTAGTACTATTTACATACAAATGTTATAAATCCAAAATAAAGAAGATCATAATTAAGGACACTTATGTATATTTCCTGCAAAAAAGATGGAAAAACAATTAAGAAAATACTTTAAAATAAATAATGGATGATTAATTTTGGAACTGTGAGAGTACTTTCTACCATTTCCGTGCCTAAATCAATGTTCTTTGGCCTAATTTGATGATTAAATGTAACAGTGTGTTTAGCATGGATGGTGATTTTGCGCCATTACATGAACTAGTTGAGCTTCGCAAGGAGCATGGATTCTTGTTGGTGGTTGATGAGGTAATTATATAGGACTTGTAATATTTCAATTGATTATAAGAACAAAGAAGTGCGCCGGCCCATACATAAATTCATATTATTTTTTTCGTCTAGGCTCATGGAACACTTGTTTGTGGAAAAAATGGCGGGGGAGCCACCGAGAAATTCGGTTGTGAAGATGATGTTGATATAATTATAGGTACATTGAGTAAGGCTGCTGGTGGCCAAGGTGGCTTCATTGCTAGCAGGTGACTTTCTTAGCTTGAATCCCCAACCCCCCCCCAATAAAAAAAACTTGTGTTACTTTGACATCCATAGTCAACCCGATTGAGCTATTACCATCAATTTATGAAAATATAATTTTAATGTTATTGTACATGGTCATCAGCAAGAGGTGGAAACAACTTATACAATCAAGGGGTCGAGCTTTTATGTTTTCATCTTCTGCACCGGTGCCTATTGTTGCAGCAGGACTTGGTAACTCTTTAGCACTTAACATGTTCTTCATATAGGGTCACATAAAAGTCTTTAATGCAGATATATATACATACATACATACATACATACATATATATATATATATATATGTGTGTGTGTGTATATATACACGCAGATTGAAAGTATCTTGGTTTTTGGCCAATCAACCTACACGTGAAATTTTCTTTTTCGTTTTTTTTCATACAATAAAACGTACGTCAGTTAATATGGGCAACGTACTTTTATATCCGTTATCAAATAATTCAACAACATCTTTTCTTAACATAAGTCGTCAAAAAACTAACGGCGCTGCTGACGTGGGACTGACGTTGCATTATCTGTAATTATGGTAGTAGTAAGTTGCATAAGTCACTAATCATTCTGTTTTTAACATCTGTGCTTACTCTTAATTTATTTTTAGCTGCCCTTGCTGTGGCAAAGAAGGAGACATGGCGCAAAACAGCACTCTGGAATCTTGTTAAGGAGTTTCGGGATATCACAGGAATCCCTGTTAAAAGTCCCATTGTCATCCTTATTGTTGGAAGCGAAGACAAAGCGCTCAATATAAGCCGGTCAATCTCAAAAAAAAAAAAGAATCACTTCGTTTAATTTTTCACAATAATTTGCTGCTGAATTAATCAATTTTATTATGTTTTCTAAAATGCTTACTATCTTGAAACAGGTATTTACTAGTACGGGGATTCCATACAGTTGCAATCAGGCCCCCAGTTGTGCCTTCTCATTTATGCAGGTCCGTTTCTTTTATCTCCTCCTAATTTCCTCATTTGTATTTTTTTTCTTTTTCTACTTTAGCGTACGCGTAAATAAAACTTTGGTTGTTAAACATTGCAGGCTGAGGGTGTCACTTAGCGCGGCTCATAGTATCGACGATGTGAGAAGGCTCGCATATGCTATATTGGAATGGCAAAACCAGGGCAATGCTTTAGAAACTACCGCTTGATGAACTTATTTTACAATAATTTGGTTAAAGAAGATTTCGTTCTTAGTACCAATTAAATAAAATTAAGCTTATGATTTATCTGTAATAAAGGCATTCTTGTATAAGGCCTAAAGTAGTATGCAAGTTATTAAATCTTATGCTATGTTTGGTTTATGCAACTAATTGTTTTGGACCCCCTCCGCCCAAAAATGAGCTTATTTTTGCTGTTACTACAAAAGAACTTTGAGCAATAATTTTAGGTTGATTTGATAGGTCAAATGAAAATCTAAAACTTCTTATTGACAAACCATGAACAATACTATCAATAACAAGTTTTTAAATTTTCATTAAGACAACTAAATCAATCTCAAATTAGTGCTCAAAGTTGCTTCATAATAACAGAGAAAAAAAAAGTAAAAGGATCATTTTGGGACGTATTGTAGTACTCTAGAAGTAAATTTGTATTCCTCTTATTATTTTGTTTCAAAATTTCAAAATGTGTAAACGAATTTAACATCATCATAAACTCCATTACTAAAAATAGATATTTTGCGACATTTCTTCCGTCGTGCAGTGACGGAATCTGGTTATCCCAACTGTTTTTTCTGACGGTAAACTTACTTTCCTTGTAGCATCCCAATCTGTCAATCACAAGAGCTCTGTAGAGATACCAAATTGCCCTACTAATTAATTTTCAGTGACGGTTGCACAGATAACCCCTTTTCCTCATTTTGGTCCTCCCTTTTTTATACTCCATCCCGTCCAAAATAATTTTTTTCCTTTTACTGTTCACCTTTTAATAAAGATAATTGTTACTGCAATTTAATGATAAAAGTTCCATGTTTACTCTTACTTATTGTCTTTCTCTCCCAAATTACTCCACTCACTAAATCAATTAACAAAGTGAATCAACTTACAATGCAAGGCTAGATTAGATATTCTAATGCTTTTGACGCAAAAATGACAATTATTTTAGACTAAAGAAATTGTTATACATTGACGGGTACCTTGAACGGAGGGAGTATTTACAATCATAGCGCCACCTAATATTTGTAAATTTTATAAAATAGCCATAGAGTATGTTTTGAGGGAAAATAGTTTCTCCATAAGTTATAAAAATCCACTTTATAATATGATTTCACCCTTAAATTGCGAGTTTAGGCTTCAAAACAGTTAGTTTATGCCTTAAAAGACCAAAAAAATTGGATTAACTAGCAAGTTTAGGCCTTAAAACAGTGAGTTTAGACCTTAAAACACTAAGAAAATAAAATAGCAAGTTTAAGCTTTAAAACAGTGAGTTTAAGTCTTAAAACACTAAGTCAGTATATTTAAAACACGACTTTTTATAATTTATGAAGGAACTAGTTTCCCCCAAAATTTTCTGATATACATAAACCAACAAAAGAAAATAAAAAAAAAATGAAAAGCTAGCCCGTACTGCCATGCTGCCGCCCTCATGTCTCTTACTTAATTGCACCTTCAGTAATTCACCTACACTACTAAATTTTAAATTAACTCATTTTATTAGCTTCCTGGTTGCAATTGCAAAAGTTTTCAGAATGCATAAATATATGCATGCTCATATTAAAGAATATGCCATGTTGCTGCGCTGCTTTTCTAAATTAAAGTCACATGTTTTCATGCACCACTGATTGTCATGAGTACACCTCCGACGAAATCGCTATAAAAAGAAAATACACAAATTTGTAAAATTATCCATTTTATTTAAGTATAAGATCAAAACTCTAAATCTCAACGTTAATCCTAGCTTTTGGGGTGTGTTTTTTTACCACCTCCTACAAAACAGGTTATTTGCTTCTCTCGTTTCATTTTTCGACTCCTTGTTTTGTGTGTTAAATAACTATTACAATTGTGAAAATGTCAGCGTTTCGACAAAAATTGTTATGGAGATTGTTCAACTGCTAATATTTATTTTGTTATGTTTTTCAAATCTCTCTGGAATACTGTCCCGCATTGAAGCAGAGTCAAGTCATACCCTAAGATAGTTTGTTATGTACTAGTATTCAAAATGGCTTGAACATGAAATCATTTGGAGCTGATGTTAATTTTTCAGTTTGTGATATTACTCCCTCCGTCCTAAAATTATCTACACATTTTTTTATCGTTACTAACGAACGAATTTTTAACAAAATAATTTTAGGTTGATTTAATTATCCTAATGAAAATCTAAAACATATTATTGATAGCATTGTTGATAGTGTATCAATAACAAGTTTTAGATTTTCATTAGTATAATTGAGTCAATCTAAAATTATGGCTCAAAAATCTTTCCTAATATCAGCTAAAAACGTACATTTTAGGACGAAGGGAGTATTATTTTTGTTTTAAATATCTCTGTCGTTTGAATCATTATCCTTCTATATAACTATTTCTTACTTTTTTTTTTATCTAATCATTTCAAATAAATACAAAAGTCATGAAAATATCGAGAACATGATTTTTTTTAACCAAATATAGCTCCTTCCAATATTAATATTACGTACTCCTTCCATCCCAAAATAAAACCCAAAATAAAAGTCCAATTTTTATTTAATTTTTAAATTTATTGTTGATCAAGAGTGAATTTGAAATTGCATAGGACATTCATTTTGAGACCGAGGTAGTATTTTGTTATTTGTTGACAATCTATTTCCGTACTAAATTGTTTGATGTTATTAGAGACATTATCTCTGTGATATCCCCCATCCCACATCGGAAATATGTGGGAATTAAGTGTGCTATATAGAAGGCCCATACACTCCTACTAAGCATCAAATCATCCATTGGACTTTTGGAGGCCTGTGATGGGCTGTGTTTGACCCAATTGAGGAGATGCTTGGTGGGCTAGTGTGTGGTACCTATGTGGCTGGTCGGGTCTACGGGCTCGGGTCGTTACAAATGGTATCAGAGCGGAACCCCGGCCTTAAGGCTTGCGAGCTAGCCCGGGGGTACGATTTGGGTATTGATTGACCTTGCCAGGGACGGCAAGAAATATGTGGGAATTAAGTGTGCTATATAGAAGGCCCATACACTCCTACTAAGCATCAAATCATCCATTGGACTTTTGAAGGCCTGTGATGGGCTGTGTTTGACCCAATTGAGGAGATGCTTGGTGGGCTAGTGTGTGGTACCTATGTGGCGGGTCGGGTCTACGGGCTCGGGTCGTTACAATACATCCTGAATTGACGAACGTTGTGTATAACATATAAACATTCAGGGTCACTCCTCTTAACACCAATTGGCTTTAAAGTGGAACCTCAAATATTTTATTTGATACTTTCACAACCAGAAAAGAGAAGAAAGAAAAATGCAAGTCCCAGTCTCTTTCTTAAAAATTTTGATCACTTGTTAAATCAAACTATTTTATGGAAGATAAAGTGCCCATTGAATATTTAGAATCTACTAGATGCCTTACTTTTCATTTTGCTTTGTCCCAAAATAAATGTCGCATTACTAACAATAAATAGGATATAAATTATGGTGATTTTATAAAATATCCATGTTTTTTTATTAAATATAATACCCATGTTAATAGATACAATCAATGCAATGTCATGAAAACTACTACTCCACCTATATGGAAAGACTGGTGCAATCAAAGAAACATAATTAAAAGTTTCAGCAACATTGACTTGTCAATTATGACATTTATTCCGAGAGAGGGAGTATCAATGACAGTATTATGATTTCTTTTAGTTTTTGAAATCTGGTGCTCAAGGTTATTGAAGTGGGAATAAAAAAATAATACTCCCTCTGTCACAATAATGAAAGTCTCATTTATTATTTTTGTTTATCTTAAAAAGATAGTGTCGAGCCCCGACCCGTGGTCCTACTTGGCCCCACGACCGGGACACGCACGGAAGACGTCATAAAACATTTTTAGAAAAATTTTCGAAATATACTTTCTATAAAAAGGTTCACACAACCAACTCAATACTAAAAACATGACTTCAAGTCACAAAACAACCTTTCACAACCAAGTACTAAGCCACTTGGCTACAACTACTAACTTTACTTACTTAATTACAAACACGAACATCTACTAAAAGAGATGATACAAACCAAGTCACGGGTACACTACCCCAAAAGGTATTACATTTACATAATGTATCCTTTACTTACACAACATTTCCCAAAATGTCTTACCCAAAATCTCCTCGACGTCCTCCCAGTGTGTGAACTATCCCCTGGGCTCTTTCTTATCTAAAACAGTAAACAAATAAGGGTGAGAATAAATCTCAGTAAGTTACTAAAATGCAACTACGTTACATGCTAATATGATAAACATAAAGAAACAATACCACAAATGATCATATAGCACATAGCACATAATATGAGAGGCTCCCTATCGCCAACCGTCCCATACCGGTTGGAAATAACGACCAACTCATCATGCAACACATAAAGCGGAAATAAACACTCATACATGGATACTGAGCCAAGGTTCTCAAACCAAACGGTAGCCATCTGAGAGGCATCAACTGAGCAGCATCGAAGAGCTGAAACGGGTTCCGGAACCAAACAACAACAACAACAACAACGGGGAAAATGACATAAAGTCATAACCCAAAGTGCCCAACCTTTGGCCTAAGGAAGGGGGTTAAAAATGGGAAACCAATGATAGGAGCCTTATAATGTACTTGGCTCGTGAGACCATTATAATCCCTATCACTGCCCAACACACACAAAAGTACCAGCTGGACTTTACACGCAAGCACCATATAGAAATACTTGCTTAAACAACAATCAGGGACAATGATTCCAATGTAGGGAACCATGCCAAACACATCAAGAAGATGAACCATTCAACACATTACAAAATGTTCAACAATGCTCACTTAATCCATTACTCACATTTCACAACACTTGTGTTCACAAAGGAACCAATTCTACCACTTTAGTGATCCACAACAATCATCTAACTACTTTAGGACACTACCCAAAACCTAGACCAAGATTGACATCTAAATCCCTTAATTTGCTAACTCTCAACTTTTTCAAATGACTGGGCGGTCGCCCAAACTGGGCTGTGCGGCCGCCCAAAATGCTCTGCTCCAAGAAGAAAAACCTTCAGATAGATGTGCGGCCGCACGCCCATTTTTGGGCGGCCGCACACATCACCCGGCAGTCCTAAAAACTTAACCAAAGTTCACTCCTTTTGTTTCACAACCCCAAAATTACCAATACTTGCAACACTTATCTTTTGCAACTTCACCAAGGCTAAAACTCAGCTAAGAATCATACTAACACCCAACAATACCATTTTCATACCACTCCCTTTGTCCCAAATTTACAAGTATAAATAAAACATACCAAAACATTGTTTTATCACATATAAAGCATATAAAGCATACTTATGACCATTTTAACATTTAAAGGGGGATTAATAACTTACCTATTTTCCGGAAAAGATGTCAAGAAAAATAATATGGATCGGTAGATATGATCTAATCAACACCCTGAACATTTATATGTAATTAGATTTGAAAATAGAGTAGTAAATAAAATAAAACAAAATGGACAAGAACAAGATTTTACCTTAGACAACAATGGAGCAAAATTGGGTTTTTTTCTTTGTAAAGAGATGGTGAGTTCATGAGAAGGAGGAAGATGGGAGGGATAAGATGCATAAGTCCTATATATAGTCATTCTCCTAGGCCCTTCTACTTTCATTATGAACAAATAAACCCTTGAACATTATAGTTACATTTTGACCCATAATTTCCCACTAACTCAACTTATTTCTTGCTAACTAAATTGATACTAACAACTAACTAACACCAAAAATCAAATAAGATGTGCAAATTTTATAATATGATGCAACACATAAAATGCACACAAAATTTTAAATTAAATTTCTCAAAATATAAAATAAATATTAAAATAAATAAAACGGATTTTGGGGTCGTTACACTCACTCCCCCTTAAAGAAAATTCGACCCGAATTTTAGGATTGCTTACCTCAACCCTCAAACAACCAAGGGTACTTCCTCTCGATCTCCTCCCGAAGCTCCCAAGTTGACTCTTCCACGTTATGATTTCTCCACACAACTCGAACAAGGGGAATACTCTTAGTTCGCAACTCTTGAACCTTCGAATCAATAACTTGGACCGGATGCTCTTCGTAAGACATACTCGGTTCAATATCCTCAGGAACCTCGGATAAAACATGAGAAGGATCATACACATACTTCCTAAGCATCGAGACATGAAAAACATTATGGATCTTGTCAAGAGAATGAGGTAACGCAAGACGATACGCTCTATCACCAACTCTACTCAGAATCTCGAATGGGCCAATGTATCTCGGTGCTAACTTGCCTTTCTTCCCGTACCTTCGAATCCCCACTTTAGGTGAAACCTTCAAAAACACAAAGTCACCCTTTTCAAACTCGAGATCTCGCCTCCGGTGATCGGCATAACTTTTCTGTCTACTCTGAGCGGTACTCAAACGATCTCGGATAAGCTTAACCTCCTCAACTGACTTGTTCACCATATCAATACCCCAAATTTTTGCTTCTCCCACTTCATCCCAACAAATTGGAGACCGACATTTCCTCCCATACAAAGCTTCATACGGGGCCATGCCAATACTTGACTGAAAACTGTGTTATAGGCAAATTCCACGAGAGGTAAATGAGAATCCCAAGAATCTGAAAAATCAACTGAGCAAGCTCGCAACATATCCTCGAGAATCTGAATAGTCCTCTCTGACTGCCCATCAGTCTGGGGATGAAAAGCTGTACTGAATTTCAACTCTGAACCCAAAGCCTTCTGAAATGCTTGCCAAAACCGAGATGTAAATCTAGGGTCACGATCAGACACAATACTCACCGGGACACCATGCAATCTTACAATCTCATTTATATACAAGGTTGCAAGCCTTTCCAACGAGTAACAGATCTCAATAGGTAGAAAATGAGAAGACTTGGTCAATCTATCCACGACCACCCAAACTGCATCAAACCTTCTTCGAGTGCGAGGTAATCCCGTCACGAAATCCATAGTAACATGCTCCCACTTCCATTCTGGAATCTCTAACGGTTGAAGTAACCCCGCAGGCCTTTGATGTTCAGCTTTCACATGTTGACATGTCAAACATTTAGATACATAATCCGCTATTTCTCTCTTCATGTTATTCCACCAAAAGTGATGCTTCAAATTCTGATACATTTTCGTACTCCCGGGATGAATAGTATATCTCGACTTGTGGCCCTCATCAAGAACTTGGCGTTTAATACCATCAACGCAAGGCACACATAACCGACCTCTGAAAGTTAACACTCCTTCAGGATTAAGAGAGAAATCCTCATATTTGCCATCTTCGATTTTATCTACTATTTTCACCAACTCCGGATCATCCTTCTGAGCTTCCTTTATTTGTTGAATCAAAACTGGTAATACTTGAATACTCGCAAAAATAGCCCCATGCTTTGACTCACAAGGATCCCAATCTCGAGCATCCTCTAACATTTTCCATTCACGCACCATCAATGAAGCCATAAAAGATTTCCGGCTAATGGCATCGGCTACCACATTTGCTTTACCCGGGTGATAAGAGATTGTACAATCATAATCCTTCAATAGCTCCATCCATCTTCTTTGCCTGTTATTCAACTCTTTTTGGGGGAAAAGATACTTCAAAGTTTGATGATCGGTAAAAATCTCAAATTTGGCTCCGTACAGATAGTGTTTCCACTTGTGCAACGCAAAAACAATCGCAGCTAGTTCCATGTCATGGGTAGGATAATTCTGCTCGCTCGGAGTCAACTTTCTTGAAGCATACGCAATTACCTTTCCATTTTGCATTAACACACACCCGAGGCCTTCTTTAGAAGCATCGCTATAAATTACCAAATCATCATTTCCATTAGGAAGCGCAAGGATATGAGCTGTAGTCAACCTCTTCTTCAACTCTTCAAAGCTAACTTGACACTTGCCATCCCACACATAAGGTACATTCTTTCGAGTCAACTGAGTCAATGGAGTAGCAATTGTAGAAAACCCCTCGATAAATCTTCTATAATACCCGGCTAGACCCAAGAAACTTCGAATCTCCGTAACTGATTCAGGCCTCTTCCAATTCACAATAGCTTCAATCTTGGAAGGATCTACAGATATTCCTCTATTAGAAACCACGTGCCCCAGAAAAGACACTTCATCGAGCCAAAAAGCACACTTACTGAATTTCGCAAACAGTTGCTTCTCACGAAGAACAGATAAAACTATACGCAAGTGCTGCTCGTGCTCCTCCTTAGACTTGGAATACACAAGAATATCGTCAATAAATACAACCACGAAGGTGTCAAGATAAGGTTTGAAGACCCGATTCATCATATCCATGAAAACAGCCGGAGCATTAGTCAACCCGAAAGGCATAACAAGAAACTCGTAATGACCATACCTACTACGGAAAGCAGTCTTAGAAATATCCTCAGAACGGATCTTTAACTGATGGTACCCACTCCTCAAGTCAAGCTTTGAAAAGACGACGGACCCTTGGAGTTGATCAAACAAGTCATCAATGTGAGGTAGAGGATATTTATTCTTTACAGTTACCTGATTCAGCTTCCTGTAGTCGATGCACAGTCTCAAAGACCCATCTTTCTTCTTGACAAACAACACAGGAGCTCCCCACGGTGACACACTAGGACGGATGAATCCCCGATTAAGTAACTCTTGCAATTGCACCTTCAATTCTTTCAGTTCAGCTGGAGCCATTCTATAAGGTGCTTCAGATATAGGGGTAGTACCTGGAAGCAAGTCAATACCAAACTCGATCTCTCTATCGGGAGGCATAGAATATTCAGAAGAAAACACATCAGGAAACTCTTTAACAACATTCACATCTTCTACTTTAGGAGACTTTTTAGCAGTATCCAAAACACAAGCCAAATACCCCACACAACCACGGTGCAATAGCCTCCTAGCTTTCACATACGAAATAACACGAATTCCCTTACCCAAAGAAGTTGCCTCAAAAGTAAACACAGGCACACTAGGGATAGAAAACGTAACCACTTTCTTAAAACAATCAACAGAGGCATGATATTTACTTAACCAATCCATACCCAAAATAACATCAAAGTCTTGCAATGGCAAAATAACTAGATCAGCAAGTAAAACATGCTCACTAATATGCACATCACAATCACGCAACACCTTGTCAGCTATCAAACAATCTCCCATAGGAGTCGACACTTCTAGCACATAAGGCAAAGACTCAAAGGAAGAATGCAATCGAGATGCAAAAGACACAGAAACATATGAATGCGATGAGCCGGGGTCTATAAGTGAACGTGCCCTCAAACTGGACATAGAAATTATAGCTCCAATTACGGTGGAAGCATCCGAAGCTTGTTGTTGACTGATTGCAAACACACGACCTTGAACCTTTGGTTTTCCTGAGGCATCCATTTTCTGACCCTGAGACGATCCAACACCACTCCCCGATGGTTGACTCCCCAATCTCGGGCAATTTCTTTGAAAATGGCCAAGTTGCCCAAAATTCAAACACTTTCCTTGCTTCTTCCAACACCGCTCCTCACTGTGCCCTTCCCTCTGACAATAATTACATACTCTCTTGCTTTGACCCCCTGAGAAATTACCTTGATTTCTAACACTCGGTTGCCCTTGTGGTTGTCCTCTAAATGGGGTTGAAGTCCCTTGTCCTCCACGATTATCATTCCTTTGCGGTTGTGGTCTACCTTGCCTTCCAGCACTTGTTAATTCCACCTTCCTCTTGTGTTCTTCAATGTCGTGCTCCACTTGATAAGCTCTATCAACTGCATCTTGAAATTCTTGTAGCTTGTGGGACACCAGTTGAGTTCGGATCACTGTTTTTAACCCTTTCACAAACCTTGTTGCTTTCCTCTCCCCCGTTGCAATCAAATGGGTACAATACCTCGATAGCTCCGTGAACTTGGCTGCATACTGAGCCACTGACATTGTATTCTGTTCCAAGCTAAGAAATTCCACTTCCTTCCGGTCTTGATCCACTCTTGGAAAGAAATGTTCCTTGAACTTCCTCAGAAAATTTGCCCAAGTATAAGGTACATGAGCTTCGTCCCAACTAGCCTTCAGTGTTCTCCACCAATACTCCGCAGCTCCACTTAACTTGTAGGTAGCAAACCTAACTCGATCTTCTTCAGTACATACTAGGACATCAAATATCTTCTCCATGGATTCAATCCATCTCTCAACTTTGGTCACATCTGGTTCACCATCATAGCCGGTTGGTTTCATCTTTAAAAACTGTTCTAGACCATACCTCGGAGGTGCATGCTCTCCTCCTTGCCTCTGATCATGGATGGTTTTCATTGCGGCCTCGAACATCCCTTGAAACATAGCTTGAGCCTCTTCCCTTACATTACCCTGGCCTGCAGTACCAGACTGTTCACCCTCATGCTCAGGCATTCTTACTGAGTACCTGCATAAAACACTCAACGTTACTCACTCCATACTCAACTACCCTCCTAGGTCATTTAGTCATTCTAGACCATCTACAACCTAGCTCTGATACCAACTGTTGAGCCCCGACCCGTGGTCCTACTTGGCCCCACGACCGGGACACGCACGGAAGACGTCATAAAACATTTTTAGAAATTTTTTCGAAATATACTTTCTATAAAAAGGTTCACACAACCAACTCAATACTAAAAACATGACTTCAAGTCACAAAACAACCTTTCACAACCAAGTACTAAGCCACTTGGCTACAACTACTAACTTTACTTACTTAATTACAAACACGAACATCTACTAAAAGAGATGATACAAACCAAGTCACGGGTACACTACCCCAAAAGGTATTACATTTACATAATGTATCCTTTACTTACACAACATTTCCCAAAATGTCTTACCCAAAATCTCCTCGACGTCCTCCCAGTGTGTGAACTATCCCCTGGGCTCTTTCTTATATAAAACAGTAAACAAATAAGGGTGAGAATAAATCTCAGTAAGTTACTAAAATGCAACTACGTTACATGCTAATATGATAAACATAAAGAAACAATGCCACAAATGATCATATAGCACATAGCACATAATATGAGAGGCTCCCTATCGCCAACCGTCCCATACCGGTTGGAAATAACGACCAACTCATCATGCAACACATAAAGCGGAAATAAACACTCATACATGGATACTGATCCAAGGTTCTCAAACCAAACGGTAGCCATCTGAGAGGCATCAACTGAGCAGCATCGAAGAGCTGAAACGGGTTCCGGAACCAAACAACAACAACAACAACAACAACGGGGAAAATGACACAAAGTCATAACCCAAAGTGCCCAACCTTTGGCCTAAAGAAGGGGGTTAAAAATGGGAAACCAATGATAGGAGCCTTATAATGTACTTGGCTCGTGAGACCATTATAATCCCTATCACTGCCCAACACACAAAAAAGTACCAGCTGGACTTTACACGCAAGCACCATATAGAAATACTTGCTTAAACAACAATCAGGGACAATGATTCCAATGTAGGGAACCATGCCAAACACATCAAGAAGATGAACCATTCAACACATTACAAAATGTTCAACAATGCTCACTTAATCCATTACTCACATTTCACAACACTTGTGTTCACAAAGGAACCAATTCTACCGCTTTAGTGATCCACAACAATCATCTAACTACTTTAGGACACTACCCAAAACCTAGACCAAGATTGACCTCTAAATCCCTTAATTTGCTAACTCTCAACTTTTTCAGATGACTGGGCGGTCGCCCAAACTGGGCTGTGCGGCCGCCCAAAATGCTCTGCTCCAAGAAGAAAAACCTTCAGATAGATGTGCGGCCGCACGCCCATTTTTGGGCGGCCGCCCACATCACCCGGCAGTCCTAAAAACTTAACCAAAGTTCACTCCTTTTGTTTCACAACCCCAAAATTACCAATACTTGCAACACTTATCTTTTGCAACTTCACCAAGGCTAAAACTCAGCTAAGAATCATACTAACACCCAACAATACCATTTTCATACCACTCCCTTTGTCCCAAATTTACAAGTATAAATAAAACATACCAAAACATTGTTTTATCACATATAAAGCATATAAAGCATACTTATGACAATTTTAACATTTAAAGGGGGATTAGTAACTTACCTATTTTCCGGAAAAGATGTCAAGAAAAATAATATGGATCGGTAGATATGATCTAATCAACACCCTGAACATTTATATGTAATTAGATTTGAAAATAGAGTAGTAAATAAAATAAAACAAAATGGACAAGAACAAGATTTTACCTTAGACAACAATGGAGCAAAATTGGGTTTTTTTCTTTGTAAAGAGATGGTGAGTTCATGAGAAGGAGGAAGATGGGAGGGATAAGATGCATAAGTCCTATATATAGTCATTCTCCTAGGCCCTTCTACTTTCATTATGAACAAATAAACCCTTGAACATTATAGTTACATTTTGACCCATAATTTCCCACTAACTCAACTTATTTCTTGCTAACTAAATTGATACTAACAACTAACTAACACCAAAAATCAAATAAGATGTGCAAATTTTATAATATGATGCAACACATAAAATGCACACAAAATTTTAAATTAAATTTCTCAAAATATAAAATAAATATTAAAATAAATAAAACGGATTTTGGGGTCGTTACAGATAGTCTTATTTTAAAATTGTTAGTTAAAACATGAACTTCCAATATTGCTTATCAAGGAAGAAGGAGAGAAAGAGAGTAGTGTCGAATTAAAACTATTGTTAGGGGAGTAACATAGTAATAACTAGTTAAACTTCATCAAGATAGTGACATAAATGAAATAAGTTGTTACGACTTTCAAATAGTCCAACAGGTCAATCATTGTGGGACGGAGAAAGTAATAATAATTAATAATCTCAAATCCGCTTCTAAAAACAGGTATGTATTTCAGATGAAAACTTTTTGATGGATATTTTCCGACAGAATTTTGACCATAATCTGTCAAAAAGTTAACTGTACTTTTCCTGCCAAACTAAATTTAAATTTTTGTCAGCAATTACCAACAGAATTTCCTGTTGGAAAAAATCCAGTAATTTCTACTTGTGTTCTTGTTTCAATTTTGAATTGATAGGTGCTTACAACTCCATGTCCGTACAGATCATCGCAATGGCAAAATCAGACTGTGACGATTGTGTTGCGACATTTGAAAATTTGGGATTGGAAACGACTGCATGGGACAAATGGGTAAATGATGCATGTTGTTATTTGGAGTCCAATAATCTCATACGTACTTTACTTCCAATTCAACTCCCCCTTGATCAAATTCCAATCGGTGACGATCAAATTGAGTTTTTCGATGGTCCTAATAAGTGGGACCGTGCTGCTGTTGAAGTCAACATTTTGGAGTCAACATTTCAAGAATGGATCCGCGGATACTTCCCTGAATCTGAATCTGAATCTCCAGGTACCCTTTATACATTCTTTGTCTCCAAAATATTGTCTTATTTGAATAAAAATAAACACCCTCCAAAACATAATAAATGTACAAATTCCATTTACGGGACATTCTAAAATGTTACCTTTAATACAATTTTAAAAATATATAATATTCTTGTTACCCACTGTTGAAAAGTACAACTGCGGAAATACAAAGTGTATCTGCGGAAATAATAATGCGGGTAGGACTGGTGTTACACAAAAAACCACCAAGAATAATGGAATGGAGGAGTGAAGATAGTGACTAACTAAGGTGGGAGAGAACAAGCATTGCGGGAGCAAAAGTATACATAGAGTCACTGTAGCTGACATCAACAACTGAGCCAGCTTTATATAGGAGTCAGTCCTTGTACGGATTTCGTACCGCACGTGATAGCTCACGTGAGTCCGTGTCGCACGCTGGCAAACTCCCATTGGCTTGCTATATTCAGTGTGTAGAATGCTGCCGCGTGTCCCTCGTGGGGACCAGTCCCGCAATTCTCCTTTAAACCCTAATTAGGCCACGTGGAGTCCCCCAATGGGGTCACGTGGCTAATCCGCTATCCTAGCCTCCAAACCAAAACTCCTAGATGGTTCCCAAAATGCGGAAGTAAAAGGGTGTTCATGATCTTGTTCCAATCATGATACCGCACGCAACGTAACCTTCTTTACTCCCGTAATGCTACTACTGCGGGAGAAGATATGCGGTTCTGTTTAGGTAGAAGAACTACTTAAGAATATAGTTATCACTCCCGCAGTATAAAATGATTAGTGCGGGTGTGAGGGAGTCATACGCGCCACGTGGAGCAGCGGCACTTAAAACACGCGCATATGTTATTCATAACATATTAAATATTAGCACGCGGGAACCACGTGCTAACGTGCGGATATAGGTATCTTACACCCACTTTCTAAATATTTAATGCTTCATGTATAAAGTGATCAGTGAAAAAAAGTTGATAAAAAAAAAACTTATAACGACAATTTTTTATAGAAAAGTCATTCATTATAGCTTTAAGGTTCTTACTTTCCTTTTTAATTTGTCCCAATTTAAAGATCTTACTTTGCTTTATTACCTAAAATGGAAAGTGGGACCCACTTGTCATTCTCACAACAAAACCTCCCTACCCACTTTCTCTCTCACACTTTACTTTTCATACTCACAACATTTACATTTTCTTAATCTCCGTGTAAAGTCAAACTAATAACTTTAAATTGGGACGGAGGGAGTAGTTAATATTCAGGTGATATTTTTACAGATTGTCAACACTTAACAAGCACTAGTAGAGGACTAATTGTCTAATGTCATGTTTAGCTATTTATGTTAAATTTCAATTTAATAAGTATAATTTCCATTCCCTACTAATCTTGAGCATATGTACCATTTATTATTGCTCGAATTCTCCTTAATTTAATTAACTTTTACAGCCGAGTGCTTCGTTTTAGAAAATGACCAATTAATAATTATTTACAGGAACTAATGGATTTAACCATGGCAGTGGAGAAACTGAGAATGGACCTCAGAAGTTCAAAAAGCTAATTTTATTCTCTTCAAATGATTACTTGGGCTTAAGTTCTCACCCAGCTGTTTGCAAAGCTGCTGCTAAGGTTAGGTTTACATACATACTTTTTTCCCAGTTTTGTGATTAAATATGCAGTAAAATATATATTTTTTTTGTTGGAAAATCTTCTTTATTAGTTTATTTATGTCTAAAATTACCTTACTTTGTTAATTACATTCTCGCTTTTGGCTGATCAATCACGTTCGTTTGTTCTTAAAATCAGGCAGCCGAAGAACACGGGATGGGTCCGAGAGGTTCTACTCTAATGTGTGGGTATAATAGTTACATTAGACAACTTGAAACTTGTCTCGCGGCCTTGACCAAGAAGGAGGTCTAATGCTTAAACCTCATGTTGAATAGATGTGTTTCATTTTATTTTTCAATTGTTATACCATTCTCAACTTCCAGCTCAAACATAAATATCTACTCTGCAAATACCATCCACATATAAAAATTGTTTGCCAACGGAGATCACCGTTGGTAAACATCGAAAATCCGTCCGTAATGGTTGGAAAGCTGACGTAGTAAACTGTCAGAAATAATGGTCAACATCACCGACAGTTTTTGTTCATCACCATTTGTTGGTATATTCAAATTCATTGGCAAGAAAAACTGTCGCAAAACGGTTATGTTTCTCAGAATTAATCTTTACTACATGACCTTCTTAATCGAAAGTGATCTTATTAATTATTTGTAAAACTATGCTCCATTTGTCCGGGAATGATGTTCCCCCTTTTCTTTTTTTTATTATTACGAACGTACTTTGAGCAATAACTTTATGTGATTGAATTATACTAATAAAAATCTAAAACTTGTCATCGATAATATTTATGAAGATGAATCAATAACGAGTTTCATTAGGAAAATTAAATTAACCAAAAATTATTGCTCAAAGTCCATATTTTAGTTACAACAAAAAAAGGAATATCATTCTGCTACAGAGGGCGTAACTGGGTAATTGCTAAGTGGGTATCTGATAATTTGACCCTTGTGTTAAGTTAATTATGAACACATCTAAAGGTATAAGCTATTGTGAATAACTAAAGCATCCACTAATTACTATGTGGTTTAAATTTTCAGGAATGCCTTATTTGTCCTACCGGCTTTTCAGCCAATCTGGCTGTCATGTCAGCAATTGCATTTGTTGGCTCTATCTTGGCTACGAGCAAAACACCGTCCGAAGATGAAAAAGTGGCAATATTTTCTGATTCCTTCAACCATGCATCAATCATCGATGGTGTCCGTCTTGCTGATAGACAAGGAAGTGCTAAAGTTTATGTCTACAGGCATTGTGACATGGAACACTTGGAAGAATTAATGTAGGTTATCTTTTTTTATGTCAAACACGATATCTTTTAAAATAATTCATGATATCCTGTCAAAAAAATCAGAAAATTAATCAAGGCTAATTATTTTTGTTTTGATAGCTCAAAATGCCCCATGACGAAGAAAGTTGTTGTCACTGATAGGTAATTAACTTGACAAATCTACTTCAATTTCTACCCTTTTTTTGTTTCTAAATTATGCGTGTCTAATTTATTGATTGTTTAACAGTGTGTTTAGTATGGACGGAGACTTTGCACCATTTCACGAACTTGTAAAGCTTCGCAAGAAGCATGGTTTCTTGTTGGTGGTTGATGAGGTAAGGATAATTGTATATATGCGCACCTATCGGATTTAAATTCTAAAGAGTGCGCGCTTTTTTAATCTCAATTTTTTCAGGCTCATGGAACGCTTGTCTGTGGAGAAAATGGAGGGGGAGTTGTTGAGGAATTTGGTTGTGAAAATGATGTTGATATAAATATTGGCACATTGAGTAAAGCTGCAGGTTGCCAAGGTGGTTTCATAGCTACCAGGTAATAGCTATGTCCTTATTTATTTGTTTATTTATTTTTATCTTTGTTAAGAAAAAAAAATATATCTTTTTTCGTGTAACGAAAATGTTAATGGTAAATGTTCAGCAAGAGGTGGAAGCAACTTATTCAAACAAGGGGTCGCGCGTTTATGTTTTCCTCTTCAGCACCAGTCCCAATTGTTGCAGCTGGACTTGGTAAGAATACTGGTTTAACTTGTTTTGGTCCAGATAGTTGGTGTCTCATATACTCCCTCCGTCCCATTACAACTATGCGTGGCGATTATACGTATGGATAATTTGTAACACGCACACACAATAAAAAAGGTCTTTAAAAGTTGATTATGCTGATCTTGTTTTCCATAATTATTGCAACAATTAATGTAACTTCATAGCTGCCCTTGCCGTGGCAAAGAAGGAGACATGGCGCAAAACTGCAATTTGGAATCTGGTTAAGGAATTTGAGAATATTACAGGGATTCATGTTAAGAGTCCCATTATTGTCATTATCGTTGGTAGCGAAGAAAAAGCGTTGAATATAAGTCGGTACGTACGCTCTCCTTATTCCTATCTATATACTTCCTCTGTCCCAAAAATGATATTTCTATTTGCCATTTTTCATTGTGTCAAAAATTTGTCTCATTTATACAATTTAAGCTTAAAAGTGCATAAGCAAAACATGACTAGTGAAACAATTAAGTGTTCATGTCATTAAAAAGTTTTTTACTTTGTTGTTGTTGTTTTTTTTTTTTTTTTTTTTTTTTTTTTTTCCGAAAGGAGATGGTACTCCCTAGATTTTATTAATTAAAAAAAAAATAAAAAAAATTACAAAATAAGGTGGGGGGGCATGACAACCTCAACCACCGAAATAAAAGGCTAAAGGGGAGTCCTTACACATCCTGTAAGGTACTCTACAAAAAGGAGGGGGCCAATTACAAAGAAAAAGTGTGCTAAAATAATACATGCAGTTTCAAAAACATTTAAACACGGATATAGGGATATGAAATTCTGTCCAACCAATCTTTAAAAAGTTTGAATAGTTAAATGAGAAGTCATTTTGGCACGGAGAGGATAGTGTATATACTTTCATTTCATTAAGTTGCATTCATGCACAGTGGCGTATCTAGGATTTTAGGTGAGGGCGCCCCCGAAAAAAAAATTGGGGTCCGGTCAGGCCGGTTATTTGGAAGAGAGCTGACAATGTAAAGCGATGTTAGTCTCAGCATGGCAGGAAACCCTCTACTTACTAAAGCATGGCTAGCTACTTGGTAAAAGCATTTTGGGATGTTATGTTCAGTTCACTATGCCAGGGACTATAAAGAGGTTATCGCGAGGGGATTAAATAACTAAGATTTTTTGTTGTTGTTGTTGTTGTTGGGTGTTGGACCTAAATAACACAGAATTGAAGTTGTATAAGATCAAATTTAAGAGACTGGGAGAGGGAATGAAGGCAAACAAGTGTAAATAGCAAAAGATGTGTTGTGATTGGGGTTACCTGAAAAAGACGAGCAAAATTATCAGTTTTATGGAGTAACTGACAAAGTGTGAGGCCAGGGATGAAATTGGCCAATCTCTCATAATCGGTCAAGATGTTCCAAAGAGCAAAATTATCAATTTTATGGAGTAACATCGAGGGCGTTTGGAGAAGAATTCATCAAGCTTAGATTGCTTACCTATCAAAACTGATAACAATAATTGTTCAATAAATCCCCAAATCATCAATTTCCGATTTTAAAACCCTAAAAATGAATTTTAAAAAAATTCCTTTTTGAGATTAGGAAGAAGAATCCATCGGTGGTCTTCTGTGCGAGGCGACTGTGCCAGCGTCATCTCCATACTCTCCGTCGATTTGCGATTTGCAGAAGCAGAGCGAAGAAATGGAATGCCGATTCACGGAGACAGGCGACTTGCTGGTTGCCGCCGTGGCCGGTGGTCTTCTGGCGACTGTGCTCTGTGCCGGCGTCGTCTCCGTCGTCGATTTGCGATTTGCAGAGCAAAGGAATGGCGTGCGGCGTAGAAAATGGAACTTGATGGTCTGATTGTGCGTTGCCCCTTAAGTTTTGTTTAGCCTTTTAGTAATAGTTTCATTTTTAACACTCTGCACCCCTCTTCTTTTAAAAATCACAATTTACACCCCTATATATATATATATATATATATATATATATATATATATATATATATATACTACTCGGTAAAAATTTTGGGAAATCCAGGGTGTGCATTGGCGCACCCTCGTCATATACTACATCCGCCCCTGTTCATGCATGCTACTGAACTGACTCTCTCTACGTTTATACCATGAAAAAACAGGTACTTAATGGTGCACGGACTTCATACAATTGCAATTAGGCCCCCAGTCGTGCCTTCGAATGCATGCAGGCTGAGGGTGTCACTGAGTGCAGCTCATACCATCGATGATGTGAGGAAACTCGCACACGCGATTTTGGAATGGCAAAAATTGGATAATGCTTAAGAAGGTGCAAACTGATTTTGCTTTGAAAATTCATCACCTGGATAAGATTTCTTAGTGAAGATTGAATAATTATAATAAGCATGTGTGATTTTATATGTAATAAGGGCAAGGTTAGCCTGCCGCAGGTTGGCCAGTTATTGAATTTTTCTTTATTACAATTATTATTTTTTCGCAACCCCTCTATACTAGCTCTAGCGAGTTAAGTACCTATTTCATCCTTAAACTATTTAAGTTTTTACCTTCACGTCACTAAACAATTTGTTTTTACCATTTCATTCTTGACCTTTTATTTTGTTGATTATGTAATCATTCCGTTAAAGTGTCGTTCAAATTAAATTGGTGTTTAATTGACGCCGAGGTGGAACAATATCATGACATCATAATTTTGCATACGTGGCACCGTACATTTTGAATGATTGTTGACATAGAAATATAAAGAAATATAAAGGGTAAAAGTGTATATCAAATTATTAGATAACAAATACTCCCTCCGGACACAAATATAAGCAAAAAAGTTGGGATTTTTTTTAACCTAAATATAAGCAAAAAAAGTTGGGTTTCAATACAAAACACATTAAATATAACTGTATTTAATACTCTTTTACCAAAAATACCCTTAAATAATTAATCAAATTCAAATACAAGTATACATTTATTACACATTTAATATGATGATATATTAGTAATTTTAACATATTTTTATTATAAAATGAAGGCAATTAAATAAATTTAACTACTTTCTTAATAAGCGTGATTTTACTTACTTTTGCTTATATTTCTGACCGGAGGGAGTACCATTTAACTAAAAATGAAGGCGAAAATATAAAATTCTGAAATCAAAAACCCTAGATCTAAATGTTGATTCAGTCGTCCTCTCCCCTCCCCAATATAATTCCCAGCCCGTTACATCTTCCAATATTCTGTCCCCACTACAAAACCTAGATCTGAAAATCCATTAACCTCCCTCTCGCCTCCACCACCATTTTCTCGTCTACTCTTCCACCGCCCCAACAGCGCCCGCCCCATCCTCAGCGCCGTCGCCCCATCTTCAGCACCGTCGCCCTCACCCACTCTCACCTCAGTCTGCCTTACACCCCCTCAGGGTCGTCGCCCATTCTCAATACAGTTGTTCTTCTTCCGCTTGCAATTCCTAAAAGAAAATTGAATTTGAACCTGAGATTTTTTAGATCCAAGTTTTAATCTTTCATTTCTTTGTCGTATAATTTTCAGATCTCTCATTTCACAAGCTTCATAAAAATTGCAATGAGTTGGAATATGATTTTGGATTTTTTTTTTTGAACCAAACAAACACAAACTTTTATTAATAAACATAGATAAGATGACGCTCCACAACAGTTGGAGTAACACAAAAAGTAATATGCTGAGAATAAAAACAATGATGGAAGAAATCTGTGTGTTTTTATTCAGCATGGGTAGTACAACTATTTATAGCAAAAAAATAGAAACTATCTTGAACTAACTCCCTAACAACCTCCTGCATATCAGCAATCTATTATCCCCTAACAATGTAACTAATTTGACTAAGTAAACACAAGACTAAGTTAACAAGAAAATACTACTAGTAACAGCTAGAAAAATAAGCAACAACACTAATATTTGACACTCCCCCTTAGTGCGTGCTTACGATCAATTAAACCGAGAGCATCCCGAAACATTTCGAGCTTTGGCTTTGGCAATGCTTTTGTAAACACATCAGCTACTTGTTCATATGTTCGAATGTTCTTCAAATCAATTTCTTGCTGTAGAACTTTCTCTCAAATAAAGTGATGTTGAACTTCAATGTGCTTTGTTCTAGCGTGGAACACTGGATTTGATGCAAGCTTGACTGCACTTTCATTATCACACCACATTGAAACAGGATAATCCACCTTCCCATAGATGTCTGAAACTAACTGCTTCAACCAAACACATTCTTGGGCAGCCATTGTAGCAGCACAGTACTCCGCTTCCGTGCTTGAAAGAGTAATATTTGGTTGTTTCTTGCTGCACCAAGAAATTGCAGCAAAACCCATAGTGAAACAGTACCCTGTTGTTGATCTTCTATCATTAGTATCTCCTGCCCAATCAGAGTCTACGAAGCCGCTTAAACCAAATAACACATTCTTCTTGTACAACAACCCAAACTCAAGTGTACTCTTCACATATCGTAAGATTCTCATTCCTGCATCCATGTGAGATACTTGTGGATTTTCCATAAACTGAGAGATAACACCCACAGCAAATGACAAGTCTGGCCTTGTTAGTTAAATAAATTAAACTACCAACAAGCTGCCTAAACTTTTGTGGATTCACATATGGCTATCCTTCATTCTTCTGTAACTTCACATGAGATTCCATAGGCGTGGACTTTGGTTTCGCTCCTTCCATGTCGAACCGTTCCAACAACGTTTTCGCATACCTTCTTTGAGATAGAAACAAACCATTATTTGATTTTTCAATCTCCAAGCCAAGAAAACATCCTGCTTCACCTAAATTTTTCATCTCAAATCGGACAGCTAAATCATCACACAATCGTGTAATCTCAACACAATTATCTCCGGTTATGATCGTGTCATCCACATATAAGAGAACTAGAATATGCAACTCTGAATTTATTTTAACAAACATACTTGAATCAGATTTTGATACCTCAAAGCCACAGAAAAGAAGGTATTCAGAGATTTTTCCATACCACGCACGCGGTGCTTGTTTGAGGCCGTATAACGCTTTCTTGAGCCGACAAACATGGTTAGGAGATTCCTTTGACTGGAAACCTTGGGGCTGATTCATAAAGACTTCTCTATCTAGCTCCCCATAGAGAAATTCATTTTTCACATCAAGCTGCAATAACTTCCAGCCCTTATGTGCAGCCAATGAGACAATAGTTCGAACCGTTGTCATATTCGCGAATGGGCTAAATGTTTCTTCGTAGTCTAACCCATAATGTTGTGATAAACCTCGAGCAACCAGCCTTTCTTTATAGCGCTCCACTGACCCGTCAATCCTTTTCTTCAGCTTGTAGACCCATCATTTACATGTAACCGGCTGAATATCTTTTGGCTTTGGCACTAGCTCCCAAGTATTGTTCTTCATCAATGCTGAAATTTCCTCGTGCATTGCCGTAACCCAATTTTTTTTCCTGTAGCTTCCTCAAACCTTGTAGGTTCATGAAAATCGAAGGGTCCTGTGAGTAAACATAGTGTCACAGTACACTGATTTGCATGAACATCATAATCTTTTTGCCACACTGGAGCCCTTCTCTCTCTACTAGATCTTCTAAGAGCTGGAGTAGAGACATCAACACTATCTAAACTTGGCTGTTCTAACTCATCATGTGCAGAATCATCGCTCCCCCTTCCTCCAGAATCATCATTATGTGGCAGCAAGGTTTGGAGATCTTCTATACTATTTGATAATTCATCACCATTCTCAAGTAATCTACCTGTTATCTTTGGGCATTCAAAGTAAGTGGTAACTTCATCGAATACTACATCTCGAGAAGTAGTAAACTTTTTAGTCTTGGGATCCATACACCTCCAACCTTTTCGATGCTCATCATAGCCCACAAATATACATCTTTTCGCCTTTGGATCCAACTTTGTTCTGTCACTTTTGGGAATATGAACAAAACAAGTTGAACCAAAAACACGCAAGTGACTCACATTTGGCTTTACATTAAACAAAAGTTCAAATGGAGACTTGCCATTAACTTGCCACGGAGGTAGTCGATTTACCACGTAACTTGAGCACTTCATCGCTTCAGCCCAAAGTTGTCGAGGAAGATTTTTGTCATGAATCCAAGACAAGCTTACTTCTGCTAGGTGTGCAAGCTTTCGTTCAGCAACGCCGTTTTGCTGAGGCATTTTTCTACAAGTCATCACCATCCAGATACTCCGTCCCATTATCTGTCCTTAAGCATATGATCTTGAAGCCAAGCTCCTTCTCAACACGGCTTTTGAATTCAACAAACGTTTCAAAAGCATCACTCTTTTGCTTCAAGAAATACACCCATGAGAACCTGGAGAAGTCATCAATAAATATCATCATATAATGATAACTACTATAACTTGCTGTCTTCGTTGGCCCCATCAAATCAGAATGAACTAGCTCCAAGGCGTTGCTCTCTGGTTCTTTGACTTCTTGAATGGAAGACACTTGCATTTCCCAAATTGACAACCTTGGCAAGCCAATTGTGAAGGTATGCTGGTAAAGCTAGGCAGCCCATCAACCAGCTGCTTAGAAGAAATTTCTTTCAATTTCTTATAGCCAACGTGTCCCAACCTGGAATGCCAAAGAGCTGGACTATTATTTTGACCTGTTCTTTCAACATATGCCTCAGTTGCAGACAACACAAATAAGTTAGATTTCTTCTTTCCACTATAAATAACATCACCAATATTTTCCTTCACATCCCCTAACACCTTAACATCATTAGGCCAAAAAAGAACATACTTTCCAGAATCAGTAATTTGAGAAACTGAAACTAGATTTTTGCATACTCCAGGAACATGATAAACACTATTTAAAACAATGTTATCGACTGAATTAGTTACCTTGACATTTACACACCCTTCTTTCGCAACCGGGTGGACGGAGTTGTCTGCTGTAACAATTACCCGTTTCCCTCGATGATCTTGAGTTTTAGAGAGCAGCGAACTATTTCCAGTGAGATGATGGGTGCAACCAGAATCAAATATCCAGTCCGTCTCGTAGTCAATAGAGGCATTAACATCATGAACGTCAACTACTTCATTTGAAAAAGAATTTTCCCAATCAACTCTCTCATCACAGTCTCCATCCTTCTCCGTGCTTAAGTTTCCGTCTTCAATTTTTACGCGACAAAACTTTTTGATATGCCCAATCTGCTTACATCTGTAACACTTCTTTTGCTTGTACCCCCTTCATTCGGTGATTTTTCTGAATTGGATTTCTTCTCGTGATCACTGCTAGTTGATCATTTCGCTGCTGAACCCTTGTTCTTCCAGTTCCCTTTTGAGAAAAGAACATCATCAGCCACAGCTACAGATTTTCCAGCCACACGTACTTCAGCCATCTGTCTAGCTAATGATTCTTGGTTAGACAACAGATTTTCCAACTCGTCAATGCTAGGTTGGTTCGCCCATCCTTGCACCGATGTGATGAAAAGCAAACACTCCTTCCGGACTCCCCGAATGATATATCTTCTCAAGCGGGGCTCTTTGACTGGTTCATCCAACTCAGATATTTATGCACATACATTCTTTACTTTAAGAAAGTATTGCGAAATACTCATGTCACCTTGAACGAGGCCAGCAAGCTCATTCTCCAAGTACTGCAACCTTGAAGTGTTTTTCTGCGTGAACAGAGTTTCCAGAGTATTCCAAACTTCATTCGGTGATTTCTTATCCCGAATATGATCAATAAGTTCCTTACTGATCGAAGAACGCAGCGCAAACATGGCTTTTCCACACTTGATTCTCCACTTCCGGCGTGGTTCTGCATTCTCTGGAGTATCAACAGGAATTTCATCATCTCCTGATGTTAACTCCCACAGATCTTGGCCCTGGAGATAAGACTCCATGCATAACTGCCAATACTTGTAGTTTGTACCCACAAGCTTCTCCACACCAACTCCTCCTCCATTGCGATTATCCATCTCAACACCTGAGAACTTTTAGATAAACAAACAAATTTTCTCCAACAAGTGAACAACACTTGATAGACAAGAAAATTTCAGAACTTAAACCAGGAGATCTAGTACTATAACATAAAAAGTAATATGCTGAGAATAAAAACAATGAAGGAAGAAATCTGTGTGTTTTTATTCAGCATGGGTAGTACAACTATTTATAGCAAAAAAATAGAAACTATCTTGAACTAACTCCGTAACAACCTCCTGCATATCAGCAATCTATTATCCCCTAACAATCTAACTAATTTGACTAAGTAAACACAAGACTAAGTCAACAAGAAAATACTACTAGTAACAGCTAGAAAAATAACCAACATCACTAATATTTGACATGGAGACTCATCAAAAAGTTCAGGATTTCTACAAAGACGTGCAATCATCGACAAATTGCCAGCTGCAAAGAAAACACCTAACTCATCTAGAGAATTGAAGCCTAGCCTAGAACCAAATTTTCATTTGAACGCGCTGACGAACAATGACTTGTGATGCCCAAATGCTTCTCCAGGCATAACTTGGACATGACTCAACCATGGCCTTCAGAAAATCCCGACAAGGAAAAAAATTAACGTTGAAAACAGAAATTAGTGATGCATTTGGGTCGACAATAAATGTCAAACCAATCATCCCACGTATTGCAACAAGAAAAAAAATAAGAACATCTCATAAAGGCTCTCACAATGGAGAAAAGGCAAAGACTCTCACAATGGAGAGAATGCAAAAGTTCTCGACTTAGGAGAGAAAACATAATATAACGAGAAAGACAAGATAATGATTTTGTTAGAAATTTACAATACTACAAAATAAACACAAACAAAATCAACAACACAATAGTTTGTAATCTCAACACCTTGATGATTACAAAAAAAATGTGTTGTTGGAGAATGAAAAAAGAAGGATCCAAAAACAGAAAAAGGAAAAGATGCAAAAATGGTGATCAGAGACAAGGGAAGAGATGGCGGTTTTAGAGTTCCTGGGTTG
This sequence comes from Campanula takesimana, assembly GCA_026119855.1. Lineage (NCBI taxonomy): Eukaryota > Viridiplantae > Streptophyta > Magnoliopsida > Asterales > Campanulaceae > Campanula > Campanula takesimana. The sequence continues at coordinate 168,197 of JAOWBW010000121.1, read as the reverse complement.
AAATCAATTTAACCAATAAATCTCTTGCACTTTCTAAATGAAAAAAATGCCCTCAACCTAATTAAAATCCTTTCACCCCTCTTGCCTTAAACCATATTTGACCGCCACCATTACCTTTGACTATCTCTTACCATCGCCGTCGCCCGCCGCAAACCCGCGGGACCACCGCCGCTGCCCACCACACGCTACCGACCGCCGCCACCCACCGAACCGCTGCCTCGCCGGACCTCCGGCTCACCACAGTTGCCGAACCTCTGGCCACCCACCGCTAGACCTCCGGGCCCCGTAGGACCACCGCCCACCGGACCGCCAACCCGCCGGACCACAGCCCCACCGGACCTCTGGCTAACTGCCTCGGGACCTCCGACTAACCGCCGCTGGACTTCCCCACCTCTGACTATAAATAAAAATTACTTGTCATTGGTGAGATTTGAACCCATGACCTCTCGGTCTTAAGTATGACTCCTAACCACTATGCCACACATCTTTCTTTCTTTTTTTTTTTTTTTTTTTTTTTTTTTTTGTAAACTATTACCTAGTTAACACCAAAATGTCATATATCATGTTTTTTGTTTGTTTGTTTGTGTGATTAGGAGTAGTCTTCACAATTGAACAATTACTCAGCTATTAATAAACAAAATAAGATAAATTAATTTATCATTTGTTTAGAGGGTATATAAGGGCATGTTCACTTTTAACTTCAAACAACTACAATATTAAGTTATCAATTGTTTCCCACATAATGTAGCATTGCATGTATCATTTATTAACCAAATATGTAGCTCTAAGCAAATGAAAAATTTATTTCACAATTGTGTAAAGAGAATTTGATAGCAAACAACTTTGAAATTGAGTGTCTTTTATAAAAACCTGAGTGACGAATTTCTCAGTTGCTATACCCAACTCATGTGTGAACAACTGAGAAATGAATGTTTCGTTTATTATACTCCCTCCGTCCCAGACTAAGGTTCTTACTTTTCTTTTTGGTCTGTCTCAGACTAAGGTTCTTAGTTACTTTATTACCTTAAATGGAAAATGGGACCCACTTGTCATTCTCACAACAAAAACTTTCTACCCACTTTCCCTCTCCTACTTTTTCTTACTTTACTTTTCATACTCACAACATTTAGTTTTCTTAATCTCCGTGTAAAGTCAAACTAAGAACCTTAGTCCGGGACGGAGGGAGTACTTATACTCATGGGTGAACAACTGAGAAATGAATGTACCAGATCTTATACTCAAAATCATGTGTGAATAACTGATAAATAAATGTCCCATTTATTATATTAATAAATGAGAAATGTATGTCCTAGATATTACAACTATTAAATCACACAAACGTGAAATTATACAACTGTGAAATCGGTTAAGAAATGCTTTTACAATTGAAAAATCAAAAAATGACACAACTGAGAAATCACACAACTATGAAATCATACAACTGTGAAATCAGTTGAGAAATGATTTTATAAGTGAAAAATGAAAACATGACACAACTATGAAATCATACAACTGTGTAATTTGTTGAGAAGTTTTTTTACAAGTGAAAAAAAATTGCCTAAAATTTAATTATATGTTGGGTGTACTTATTTGATTCGTCTTAATGGTACGATTAAACGGTGATTTCAGATTATTTTATCGATTTAAAGATTTTGAGATATTACAATTTAAAAATTCGAGAGCGTTTTCGGTCTTGCAAAAACGTCAGGGACTTTTTGGCAAGTTTTGAAAATATCTGTCTTTATTAGTTCTTTTTATTTGACTGTGAGACTTATTGGCCAAAGCCTTTATTTTGTTTCGCAATTTCTAATTGCAACTGCAATTCGCGCCCCCAAGTCCCGGGGTTCTATAATGGAACCTCGAACCTAGTGCGCGTAACTAACAAGAAGCGGAAAAACGGGAATGACACCTGAATAAATCAACTGGTATCATATATACTCAAGAGAAACGAGCTAAAATAGCTCACCACAAGTTCTATACCAAGAAATTTAAACCAAATGTGGTTATATACAAGTACTAAACAAGTCTACCCAAGATACTGAGTCTAAATAACTGATACAAAATCGTCCTCACCAAAACTGGAAAGGATAACAATCCCCAACAAGAATAACCTGCCAAGTAGGCCCCTGCTAATTCGAGCCTCACAACGTATAACCACTTGCTTTCCTGGGGGGGGGGAAACAAATAAACAAGGAACGGGGTGAGATAAATCTCAGTAAGTTACTAGATACAAGTACATAGCATGTTATCATGTAATCATGCAAATCAAGAAGATTATCAGGTAACAAGTATATGAGAGGCTAAGCCAACTCACCAACTAACTAGCACATAAGGCTAAACTATCACGTTACAAAGGATATTCCAACCTTATTCCTCCCAAGTAAACCATTGTTGTCGTTGCTTATTGTAGTTGACAAATCACGATCAATTAAGTTGCTGTTGTGCAGTACACAAGAGGACCCGGTAACCAGTGTCACACTCGAGAACAAGATTCAAGACAAGAGGTATACCAGTCACTTTATCAGGCGTATTTCTCTAACAAAGGAGGCTATATGCCCTTACTATGATCGGTAGTAAGGGGTCAAGCGCAGATACATAGATCCCCGATTATCACTTAGCCCCAGCACTCGCGATAAGTGTGAACCTAAATATCTTCGAACAAGCAACGACCAGCTGGACTCACACAAGAATGCACAAGTAGTATTTACTTGAACTACAAGAGTAGAACTAAGTCCAAAAGTAGTGGACTAGCTCTTCATGAACCATGTAATCATGTGCTCACCAAATACAAGTACACGTACGCAATAATAGCGAATACAAATCAGTATAACAATGGCACATAATGTGTCCACGTAACACAATCAAGCCAAATTAGAGTCTATTAATAACAGACCCCAACCAAGTAGTATGGTAAGTCATACTATATCACTTTGTCATATGAAATATTTTCACGTACATATTCAAATAACCTTTAACACACTAATGTGTCTATCACGATACCCTTACTTCCAAGTAGAGCCCAACATCTTAGACTCTAAGCACGTAGTCGAATAGGTCGTATTGTACCTAGTCACAATCATATCTCACGTATATTTATCGCTAATAATCGAATACATTTTCCAACACATATTGTGTTTTGGAATCATTCTCGTTGACTTAAATCTTAATAATCATAATTTTATGAATTATCTTCATATTACACTAGTCCCTATTTCTTTAGGAACCCATCCCAGGAACAGGATATTTTCTTTATACTTTATATACTTCATTGAGTATATGCACGATTAAAACCAATTACTAGCACATTAGTGCTTGTTCATAACACGTTCAATACACATTAGTCTTTTATATTCAAGTTCACACTCCAATTCTTTGGATGTTCAAGCTAAGGATCTTGTCCTGATACTTCTAGTGTTCTATAACACTTACAAGATTACTACCATACACATGTATTGGTTTCAAGTCAGGTACAAGATTTCATCATCTTACATTAAAGTTCTCAATCCAATTCTTTGGATGTTCAAGACATGTACAAGAATTAATTATCTTATACTCAAGTTATTATTCCAATCTTTGGATATTCAAGTCATGTACAAGATTTAATTGTCTTATACTTCAAGTTCAAGCTAAGTAGATGAGTTATACATCTCATACTTACAAGCTTAATTCTATACTTTGGATGTTCAATCTCAAGACATTGTTCTAGTGCCCCTAAGGTACACAAACATTGGTTTCAAGACACATATAACACATTAGTGCTTGTTCATAGCACTTTCAAGACATATAAAGGAGTTCTTACTCTTATACTCAAGTTCTCTATATTTAGTTCATTGAATATTTAAGTTCAAAACATTATTATGTTGCCTCTAGTGCTTCATAACACTTGCAAGATCATTCATACACAATGGTTATGTTGTAAGTTCAACATCTTATATTCAAGTTTACATTCCAATTGTCTTTTGGATATTCATGTTCAAAACCACGTTCTGATGCCCCTAAGGTGTCACAACACTTGCTAGGACATCTTATACTAAGGCTATATACTTTAATTAGGATCAATTCTAGCTTAATCAAGCTTTGAACCACATTTTTAGTTCTCAGGGAAAGCGGGCGGCCGCTCAAATAGGACCGGGCGGCCGCTCACTTGGATTGGTTTTATATGGGAAATCTTTCAGTATTTTGGGCAGCCGCTCAACAATTTCTGTGCGGTCGCACACTAGGGCAATTTACAGCAAATGCTAAATTCTTTCCCAGGTTAAGAATTCTCCGTCCCAAGCATAGGATTATACTTTCACTAACTCATAGTTCATACCCAGGACATACAAACAGAACTTTCAAGTTTATTTCATCAATTTACCGTCCCACAAATAATAGAATAATTTTCTTTTATTCCAATTAAATATTTCACCGTCCCAAAAGTACGAGTATAACTTTCTAATATACTAATATACTAATTTAAGGATACTTTCATTAATTTTACCGTCCCACAAGTAATAGAATAATTTTCTTTTATTCCAATTAAATATTTCACCGCCCCAAAAGTACGAGTATAACTTTTTAATATACTAATATACTCATTTAGGGATACATTCATTAATTTTACCGTCCCACAAGTAATAAAATAATTTTCTTTTATTCCAATTAAATATTTCACCGTCCCAAAAGTATAAGTATAATTTACTAACACTCAGGAGAACATTTTTAAGGATACTTCCTTTTATTTCCATAACCCAAACCAAGAACATACTGATACTTTCTTTATCCCAATTTTACAAGTATCACAAAAATTACTCCAAACACGAAATTGACTAGCACAATTATCAGGAATAACATATATGCATGTTATTATAAGCAAGAGGGAGCTAGTGACTTACCTACTCTGAAATCAAATTCACTCAAACTAATTTCTGTTCGGCAGGAAATGCTCTACTCACCGCCCTGATTATTTATGCGAAGTCGGATTTTCGAACAGAGGCATAATTAAGCAAGAGGGATCGAGAATAAGGTAAACCTTAACTTTCTTCTGAGACAGAGAGAAAGAACGAGAAACATTTGGAGATAACGATACTGAGAAAAGGCAAACACAAGGTTTATCCTTTCAAGTTGCAAGAATTGCACTTTGGCCCCTCAAGTTTCACTTTTAACAAAAAGGCCCTTAAAGTTTCAATTTGAGCAATTAAGCCCCTAAACTTTAATTTTCACAAATGAAATAGCATAAATATGAAAGTCAAGAATTTAACAGGAATTAGGACGGCCGTTACATCCTCCCCTCCTTAAAGAAAATTCGTCCTCGAATTTTACTGATCGAAATTATAACACATATAAATAACAAATAGAACTCAAGATTAGCAAGAATATGGTATACCACACCATATTATCAATTACCTACGAGTATTATTCTCACATAACATTCTCGATACCGTGACTTTCCCATGAAACTGTCACAAGAAGTATCCGTGCTCAAGACATTTCCTTTAGAATCAAGTATCCATACAAGCAATTACCCATATACTAAGAATTCGTGTGATGGAATTTCCACTAAATAGCAAGCTCATACAATAGCCACAAGGAAATCCACTTCACATGCTCGCAACATATGATCAAGAAGCAACCTCGGTTAAATATCCAAAGTGCTCAGAGAAATTACCATAATCAAGATGTAAAACAAGGTGTAGAACAAGATGTAGAACAAGAATCCCTGTCATATATTATATCCACAGGTATCCCATGTAATCAAGATGTATCGATCATAACATCACAACACATAAAGTCAAGCAGATTTGATTAATCAATCCACTATAACCAATATCATCGGGACTTATCTATTAAATGATAATCCGTCCACGAAATCCATCGCAATATATTCATATATTCACAAATCTCGAAGGATTATAACAAATCAAACGATCTTTGATATTCTGCTTTCAAATAATCGCAATTCAAGGATTTAGTTGAATACTCAGAAATTTTCTCTCATTCAGTACCATCAATCATGAAATACAAGTCTTTATGTTCAATGAATCCGCTAATACAATAGCCGTAGGATCACAATCAGTTTCAAGTTATGAGTAGAATTATTCTATTCATAAAGATTCAATCTCCTCGAAGCATATACAAGTACGTTACCATTTTGAATTAACACACGTTTTATCTCTTGTTCGAGCTTCACTATGGATAATGAATTTATCATATCCACTATATCGGTGAAACTTGACATATATACGAGAAAATAGTAACACTGGTCATATCCTCCAAATAACCATCATACTAGTCGAATCCACTAGGCAAGGCAAATACTAAAGTTGTGGTCATCCATCATTTCAATATTTAAAAATTGGCTTCACGTTTATCAATCCATCGGAAAGTGTAGCTTTCTGTCTCAAATAGTTAATGATAGAGCTACCTTCGAAATTCATTAATGAATCTCTAACAAGATCATGAAATTCCCAAGAACATGCGTACCTTGGTTGTTTCCACTTATATAGGTCAACAAAGATGCCTGAAGTAAACCCACTTCAAGATAATAGATCCTCTATCTCTTCCTAGTTTTTGGAAACAATTGTTTCTCTCGAGAAATTTCAATACAATCAATTCTCAGTCTGCGACTTGGTATACACCAATAGGTCATTAATCACTTCATCGCAAAGAAATCAAATTATGGTTTGAAGATATTATTCATCAAATCCATCAATACTACTAGATCATATATCAATCGAAATAGCATAATCACGAATTCATAACGAGCATACCTGATATAAGAAGATGTCTTCAGTATATCCTCATAGTTGACTTTCCAAATAATGGTAGCCACTTATCAATCAAACACTGAATAGACCACTGATTAATTTCAGGGATCAAATAATTTATCCATACACGATAACAAGTACTGGTTCATTATAGTCACCTGGTTGAATTCTTTGCATTTAATATGAAATCGCAAAGTACCATATCTCTTCATGCCAATCAATACAGATACACCCCACGCAGATATACTAAGCTGGGTGAATCCTCTATCAAGAAATTTCTCAAGTTGAACTTCAACTCTTTTAACTCAACCGATGTCATGAACATTGATTTAGATATCAGCACTATATTTGTACTGTAGCAACTCAAGATAACCCAAGGTTCTCATCATGTATCATGTACTACTCAGTAGAAATTATATCTGAGATCTCACAAAGAATGGATACATCCTTCAATTTTAGTGTAGACATTCTTTCATCAACCATATATGCTAAATATTCAGCACAACCTTGATAATCATTTTCGAGCTTTCAATGCAGAACATGAATATTAAACATAATTATATCATGCTCATATAAATAGTCAAGCATACTAGCATAGAAATATTCACCATCTATTGTGGCAAACAAGAATGACATAACATATAGAAATCCAGATCATAACACGTAAAAAGCCAAGCCATATCACGTATCACATCAATATCCCATATAGGTGACATGACCAAGTTAACATATAACGTATAGGGTGTTATCACCCACACTTCTATCAATCTCTTATAAATAATGATATCAATCATGTAGTATCTTACTAGAGAATACACTTCCATGTAAATCAAGAAATAAGGACAAGCATTCATATATAGCACAAAATAATGTCCACTGAACAAGATAGGTACGCCTAAGTATTTAAAGACTCGCGCTCTCGATTCTCAAACCATCTTATTCCAATTGGGATCAACACTATCAACACCAGTCCTATGCCTGGTATAACAATAAGTAACGAAGCACTCGACGTCGGTAGCACACCCAAGACTAACCCAAGCTAGGCCATAGACCCTATCTAGGCTTAGAGCTAAACCATAGCTCTGATACCAACTGACACGCCCCCAAGTCCCGGGGTTCTATAATGGAACCTCGAACTTGGTGCGCGTAACTAACAAGAAGCGGAAAAACGGGAATGACACCTGAATAAATCAACTGGTATCATATATACTCAAGAGAAACGAGCTAAAATAGCTCACCACATGTTCTATACCAAGAAATTTAAACCAAATGTGGTTATATACAAGTACTAAACAAGTCTACCCAAGATACTGAGTCTAAACAACTGATACAAAATCGTCCTCACCAAAACTAGAAAGGATAACAATCCCCAACAAGAACAACCTGCCAAGTAGGCCCCTACTAAGTCGAGCCTCAGAACGTATTACCACTTGCTTTTCTGGGGGGGGGGGGAACAAATAAACAAGGAACGGGGTGAGATAAATCTTAGTAAGTTACTAGATACAAGTACATAGCATGTTATCATGTAATCATGCAAATCAAGAAAATTATCAAGTAACAAATATATGAGAGGCTAAGCCAACTCACCAAGTAACTAGCACATAAGGCTAAACTATCACGTTATAAAGGATATCCCAACCTTATTCCTCCCAAGTAAACCATTGTTGTCGTTGCTTATTGCAGTTGACAAATCATGATCAATCAAGTTGCTGCTATGCAGTACACAAGAGGACCCGGTAACCAGTGTCACACTCGAGAACAAGATTCAAGACAAGAGGTATACCAGTCACTTTATCAGGCGTATTGCTCTAACAAAGGAGGATATATGCCCTTACTATGATCGGTAGTAAGGGGTCAAGCGCAGATACATAGATCCCCGATTATCACTTAGCCCCAGCACTCGCGATAAGCGTGAACCTATATATCTTCGAACAAGCAAGGACCAGCTGGACTCACACAAGAATGCACAAGTAGTATTTACTTGAACTACAAGAGTAGAACTAAGTTCAAAAGTAGTGGACTAGCTCTTCATGAACCATGTAATCATGTGCTCACCAAATACAAGTACACGTACGCAATAATTGCGAATACAAATCAGTATAACAATGGCACATAATGTGTCCACGTAACATAATCAAGCCAAATTAGAGTCTATTAATAATAGACCCCAACCAAGTAGTATGGTAAGTCATACTATATCACTTTTTCAAATGAAATATTTGCACGTACATATTCATATAACCTTTAACACACTAATGTGTCTATCACGATACCCTTACTTCCAAGTAGAGCCCAACATCTTAGACTCTAAGCACGTAGTCGAATAGGTCGTATTGTACCTAGTCACAATCATATCTCACGTATATTTATCGCTAATCATCGAATACATTTTCCAACACATATTGTGTTTTGGAATCATTCTCGTTGACTTAAATCTTAATAATCATAATTTTATAAATTATCTTCATATTACACTAGTCCCTATTTCTTTAGGAACCCATCTCAGGAACATGATATTTTCTTTATACTTTATATACTTCATTGAGTATATACACGATTAAAACCAATTACTAGCACATTAGTGCTTGTTCATAGCACTTTCAATACACACGTATTAGATTCGAGTATGTAGTAGATTTGTTCATTCTCTATCTAGTTCCACATTCCAATTCTTTGGTTATTAATACCAAGTATCAAGTAGTCAACAAGCCACATTCTATCAAGTGGTTATGTGCAAGATTTGCACATACACATCAAGGATAGTTCTAACATGTTAGTGCTTGTTCATAACACTTTCAAGTTCATTACCATACACATGTATTGGTTTCAAGACATGAACAAGAGTTCTTCCTTTTATATTCAAGTTCACACTCCAATTCTTTGGATGTTCAAGCTAAGGATCTTGTCCTTATACTTCTAGTGTTCTATAACACTTACAAGATTACTACCATACACATGTATTGGTTTCAAGGCAGGTACAAGATTTCATCATCTTACATTCAAGTTCTCAATCCAATTCTTTGGATGTTCAAGACATGTACAAGAATTAATTATCTTATACTCAAGTTATTATTCCAATCTTTGGATATTCAAGTCATGTACAAGATTTAATTGTCTTATACTTCAAGTTCAAGCTAAATAGATAAGTTATACATCTCATACTTACAAGCTTAATTCTATACTTTGGATGTTCAAGCTCAAGACGTTGTTCTAGTGCCCCTAAGGTACACAAACATTGGTTTCAAGACACATATAACACATTAGTGCTTGTTCATAGCACTTTCAAGACATATAAAAGAGTTCTTACTCTTATACTCAAGTTCTCTATATTCAGTTCATTGAATATTCAAGTTCAAAACATTATTAAGTTGCCTCTAGTGCTTCATAACACTTGCAAGATCATTCATACACAATGGTTATGTTGTAAGTTCAACATCTTATATTCAAGTTTACATTCCAATTGTCTTTTGGATATTCATGTTCAAGACCACGTTCTGATGCCCTTAAGGTGTCACAACACTTGCTAGGATATCTTATACTAAGGCTATATACCTTAATTAGGATCAATTCTAGCTTAATCAAGCTTTGAACCACATTTTTAGTTCTCAGGGCAAGCGAGCGGCCGCTCAAATAGGACCGGGCGGGCGCTCACTTTGATTGATTTTATATGGAAAATCTTTCCGTAGTTTGGGCGGACGCTCAACAATTTCTGTGCGGTCGCACACTAGGGCAATTTACAGCAAATGCTCAATTCTTTCACAGGTTAAGAATTCTCCATCCCAAGCGTAGGAGTATACTTTCACTAACTCATAGTTCATACCCAGGACATACAAACAGAACTTTCAAGTTTATTTCATCAATTTACCGTCCCACAAATAATAGAATAATTTTTTTTATTCCAATTAAATATTTCACCGTCCCAAAAGTACGAGTATAACTTTCTAATATATTAATATACTCATTTAGGGATACTTTCATTAATTTTACCGTCCCACAAGTAATAGAATAATTTTCTTTTATTCCAATTAAATATTTCACCGTCCCAAAAGTACGAGTATAACTTTCTAATATACTAATATACTCATTTAGGGATACTTTCATTAATTTTACCGTCCCACAAGTAATAGAATAATTTTCTTTTATTCCAATTAAATATTTCACTATCCCAAAAGTATAAGTATAATTTACTAACACTCACGAGAACATTTTTAAGGATATTTCCTTTAATTTCCATAACCCAAACCAAGAACATACTGATACTTTCTTTATCCCAATTTTACAAGTATCACAAAAATTACTCCAAACACGAAATTGACAAGCACAAGTATCAGGAATAGCATATATGCATGTTATTATAAGCAAGAGGGAGCTAGTGACTTACCTACTCTGAAATCAAATTCACCCAAACTAATTTCTGTTCGGCAGGAAATTCTCTACTCACCGCCCTGATCATTTATGCGAAGTCGGATTTTCGAACAGAGGCACAATTAAGCAAGAGGGATCGAGAATAGGGTTACCTTAACTTTCTTCTGAGACAGGGAGAAAGAACGAGAAACATTTGGGGATAATGATACTGAGAAAAGACAAACACAAGGTTTATCCTTTCAAGTTTCAAGAATTGCACTTTGGCCCCTCAAGTTTCACTTTTAACAAAAAGGCCCTTAAAGTTTCAATTTGAGCAATTAAGCCCTTAAACTTTAATTTTCACAAATGACCCTAATGTTTAAACTTGAACAATTAGGACCTTAAACTTGCTCAACTAGTTAAATAATTAACTCAAATATAATAGCATAAATATGCAAGTCAAGAATTTAACAGGAATTAGGACGGGCGTTACAGCTATCCCTTCAATGTACTATGCTTATCACTAATTTTATGCAAATAAATGCTCCCTCCATCGACACGCCCCCTCATAGCGAGGAGCTAAATCACCAGAAGCTTTACTTTAGGCTCATACATGTGATTTATGATACAATGATAAAGTCAGGAGTTTCATCTTAAATCCAATTAGCTATTAGATTGGGTATGAGATGAGTATCCATGGATCTGTATATATTAAAGGTTTGACTAATGAAATCACGATGTGCAATAATTGTTTTAACACCTCCGCCCTGAAAGAAATATTACCATTTGACTTTATGTAGTTAACAGATGTGAATTTGAAATATTAATGTCAATCAAATTTTCGCAATAAAATTTTGAAATGATAATCCATTTAATGATTTATCAATAACTACATTTGTCCCAAAATAATGTTCCAATTTACTTTTGATCAAAATCAAATTTGAAAAAAACAATTGTACGTTATTTTGAGATGAAGGTAGAACAATTTTTATAATTTTTCACTAAAATGATTAGATTGACATTGATATATACTCGTATTTTGTTTAAGTTCACCTTTGCTAACTAGAAAGTCAAATGATACAAATTTTCTTAGGGAAAAAATTATGTTTGCCTATCATATTTTATTTATTTATACACTGAATGTAATGTGTTAATGTTGTGGAATTGAGCCTTCCCAACCCAACACCCAAGCAAATCGCAAGAAAAACCCGGTACCACAAACAAGCACAAGAAATAAGAAACCCAAAGCAAAAGACAAAACGAACACAAGAAATTGTTAACCCAGTTCGTCAATATGTTTGACTACGTCTGGGGGCACTACCAAGCCAGGATCTTGCACTATAATATGTAAATATGGAGTTACCATGAGTATGGGGGCGGAGCCCTGCTGATATAGCAACCTAGGAATAAAATACAAACCCTAGACAGAGAAGGAATCCCGAAACTTCTCTAATTTGGTCCAGCCCAGTTTCCCGACATTCTGTGCGACCGCACAGAATACTTGTGCGACCGCCCAGAATAAAACCCACAAGCCCTAAAACCTTCCAGATGCGTTGTGCGATCGCCTAGACTATTTGTGCGACCGCCCAAGATGCTGAAGTCCGTTTTCCTGCTTGTTTCTTCCTTTCGCTCTGCTCGCTAGTGTCCGGTTGTTCCTCTATTCCAACAATCTCCCACCTAGAGATCAACCGCGTATATAAGCCCCGCGTCCGTCTTCAACTCATCTTTTGTTTCGTCCTAGTGCTCACCTCGATCATGGTAGTGCCTTCCTCCTCCCCTATTCTCCAAGCCCCGTTGAAGCTATACCCAACTTCAACTTCACCTTGCTTGAGAAACCTGGAGCCTTTGCATCCGATCTACACTCTCTGTTAGATCTACGCAGCAGAATATCCGGTCCTGGAGTATTTGGTTGATCTTCAGTGACCCCTTTACCTTGGCCATCATGAATCGTCTTGCTCCCACCCGAGTCTGGAATATCCATGTAAATTTCATTCGCATCACCGTATTCCTCAAACTCCCTGAACTCATACTCCCCACCATTATCCATGAAGGTCATGTAATATGACACACCAAACCGAGAAGTTACTGGGGATACCCCCTTCTCACCCATGTGACCCAATCGACAGTGCCACAAATCCGTATCACCCTTGGCTGACGCCACCGCGATACTATCCTTGGTGTTTGTCAAATACAATCTTTCTTCCCTATTACCCCGAGCGATCTCACAATCCTCCTTGGTAATAACCCAGTTCCTGCAGCTAAAAGTTACCGTGTAACCTTCTTCACCCAGCTGCCCAACTGATATCAAGTTCTTTTTCAAACCCGGAATGTGTCTGACCCCGTGTAGATGTAAGACCTTCCCGTATGATGCTCCTATTCTGACATCCCCCTTCCCCTTGATTTCTAAAGGCTCGCCATCCGCCAGATAGACCTTTCCGAAATCATCGGAAGTGTAATTTTCCATCGCTCCTGCATGCCCGCATGAGTGGAATGATGCCCCCGAATCCAGCACCCATGATTCTAGCGCACTACTAACGCTCAGAATCAATACATCATCACCTTCGATTATCACATTCGCTGATTTATCCCCTCGCATGGGACAATCCCTCTTGTAGTGTCCTAACTCCTTACAATGATAGCACTCTACCGATCCTCTGGCAACCCTTGGTCTTTCTTTATTCTCCGCAGACTGATCCCCACCCCCGATTACACTTTCCCTTGACCCTGTTCTCCCTTTATTGCTAGAACCCGGCCTTCCCCTGCTAGTTGTAGCCAAGACTGATCTCGAAGTAGACGGTGTCCCCAACTTCTTTATGCGATTTTCCTCGCCCAAGAGAAAGTCCTTAACATCATCATACTTTAATTTGTTCTTACCCGCTGAAGCATTTAACACTGTCACCGTTCCGCTCCAACTTCCTGGTAAAGACGCTAGCAATAAACACGCATGAACCTCATCACTGAAAGTAATCTCCAACGCAGCCAATGAGTCTATAACATCCATAAACTCATCGATGTGTTTAGCTATGGATCCTTCCTCTTGCATCTTGAGACTACCCATCTTGCATATCAAATCAACCTTATTTACATCAGATGGAGTTTCGAATCTCTCAGTAAGATAATCCAATAGCTCCTTGGTGGTTTTCGCCTTCCTGGTAGTCTTCGCGATCCACTTCGACAAAGTAGATCGAACCACCCCTAAGGCTTTCCGATCCATGAGATCCCAGTCTTCCCGTTTTTCGCTTTCCGGCTTGACTCCTGTTAGAGGCTTATAGAGATCTTTATTATACAAGACATCCTCTTATTTGCATCCTCCAATATCCATAGTCAGACCCATCGAATTTCTCCACCGCTTGTTTATCCTTGCCCATTCTTGATTGCTTGATAAACCCCTTTGATAGTCCAACCAAAGCTCTTGATACCAGTTGTTGTGGAATTGACCCTTCCCAACCCAACACCCAAGTAAATCGCAAGAAAAACCCGGCACCACAAACAAGCACAAGAAATAAGAAACCCAAAGCAAAAGACAAAACGAACACAAGAAATTGTTAACCCAGTTCGTCAATATGTTTGACTACGTCTGGGGGCACTACCAAGCTAGGATCTTGCACTATAATATGTAAATATGGAGTTACCATGAGTATGGGGGCGGAGCCCTGCTTATATAGCAACCTAGGAATAAAATACAAACCCTAGACAGAGAAGGAATCCCGAAACTGCTCTAATTTGTCCAGCCCAGTTTCCCGACATTCTGTGCGACCGCACAGAATACTTGTGCGACCGCCCAGAATAAAACCCACAAGCCCTAAAACCTTCCAGATGCGTTGTGCGATCGCCCAGACTATTTGTGCGACCGCCCAAGATGCTGAAGTCCGTTTTCCTGCTTGTTTCTTCCTTTCGCTCTGCTCGCTAGTTTCCGGTTGTTCCTCTATTCCAACAGTTAAAACCATACTAATGCGTCTTTTATAGTATGGGTGAGTACTCCTTCCGTCCCGGTTTTGAGGTTCTTAGTTTGATTGTGCACGCTTACTAAGCTAGTAGTGAAAAACCAATGAAAAATGAGTCAATAAAAGTAGGGAGTTAAGGGATATAATTGTTCAAAACACTATTCAAGCAAGTGCGTGAAAAGTAAGATAGATAACTAATGGGTTTTTTGTAATTAAATTAACTTTATGAGGATAAGAATGTCCAAAACATTGTTCGTATTTTGTCATTTATATGATAAAGCAATTAAAAACTTAATTTGACACGATAAAAAATAAAAGTAAAAACGTTAATTTGAGACCGAATATGTGATACTGTGATACCGAGGGATTACTATATATAATGACAATACACTCCTTGATTCTCATGAAGATACATTACAGGCTTTGTGCCCATGTGGTATTATAATATAACTAGTACTCGTGCCGATGGCACGGCTACAGTATAGAGTCAATGAAATACTAATATGTTTAGAATAAAAATGTGAAAATATAAGTCAATATATGATGGACACTAACATGACACACACTACAAGTATATTTTCCAGATATCCTATAAAATGAATAAATGTGTTTTATAATATAGATAGGATCATTATTTGATTCTTTTTTTTTTAATTTTCAACCCATAATTTATTTGATTCTTTAGATCAAATAGAATATGTTCATTGATGTTTTTGATAGGTGTTAGTATAACTTATATAATCTTCTTGATCGTGCAATTTTTTGTGACAAACTCACTATGGTAGTTTTGAGTAGGTTTTAGGGGATATAATTTTTCTTTAGGTTATACTCCTTCCGTCCCGCCCGAAATAGGATTTTAGTAAACTTGATTTTACTTTGACCACGTCTTTTGAAGAAAATATAATAATCCAAATAAAAATTTGAAAATTGTTATTGTATCACAATTAATAATACTCCCAATAACAATTTTTAAATTTATATTAGGATAGCTATTTCTTATTTAAATTACATGGTCAACGTATTAAAAAAACTACCAAAATCCTATTTCGGGCGGACAGAGGGAGTATACTTTTTTCTTTTTGTACTTGCAAGGCGAACATTAGTAATAGTTTGAAAAATAGAAGAATTTTTATAATTAAGAGAGAAACTAGTTTTCTTTAAAATGTTGTGTGTAATTTAATGGAGGTGGTCTCTTGTAAGAACGCCTTGATCTGTCTCATAGAAGAGACGAGTCGATCCATGACCCGTGTACAACATTCTCCGCAAAGCGTAGGATCCCAGCCCATGCTCCACTCAAAATCTGCCACGTGGCAGCGACCCATTGGCCCAAAAAAAAAATCCCAGAAAAAAATCATTTTTTTTCGCTTTTTTTTGTTTTTATATATTTTTTTGACTGTTTTTTTCATTTGCCAAAAGTAATACTTACTACAACTAAATGTAACAACTGTATTACTTATAAAGTAACATTGTTTATAAGTAAACGTAACGCCAGTTTTACAAAAAAAAAAAAAAAAGCTCATTTTACTCATCTTTCAGCTGTAATACTAACTATAAATACGTGTAACACTAACAATAACTAAATGTAATTATCGTTATACTGAAATGTAATACTCCCTCCGTCCCATTTTATTGTTCTTAGTTTGACTATGCACGCTTATTAAAAAACCAAAGTAAAAACAAAGGAAATGAGTCAACCAAAAGTAGAGAGTGAAGGATATAAATGTCCAAAAACACTATTCATGAAGCTAGTGGGTGAAAGTAAGTTAGGTAAGTAAAAGTTTTTTTGTAATTAAATGAACTTTTTGAGGGCAAGCTCTTCCAAAGCACTATTCATTCTTTTCCATTTATGGAATAAAGCAACTTAGAACAATAATCTGGGACAGACCAAAAGGGAAAGTAAGAACAATAAACTGGGACGGAGGGAGTAGTGTTTTTCCAGAATATTTTTTATTTTTGAGTATTTTGATTTTATTTTTTAAAAGAAAGTAACATTTTAAAAATAACAACTTACTTGCTCCGTCCCACCCGAATTAGGATTTTTTGGTTGGGCACGGGGATTAAGAAAAAAGTGTTAGTGGAGTAGGTGTTGTGAGTATGAAAAGTGGAGTAGGGGAGAGAAAGTGTGGTAGAGAATAATCAGTGGAAAGTTGTTGTGAGTGTGAATGTGGGTCCCATTAAATAAAACACTTCCATTTTTGGGTTGTCCTAATTCGAATGGGACACCCAAAAAGGAAATTTGTCCTAATTCGAGTGGGACGGAAGGAGTATATACATGAATGTAATTATTTGTACAAGTAAATGTAACACTTAATTTAGTAGATGAAATTGTAACAGATTTTTATAGATAATGTAATACTTTTACATGTATCATGATAAATTGAACCCATTGTAACTTATTATTTGAAAACATATAGATATACTATTATACAAGTAAACGTAATTGTTTTACAATGTTATTATACAGGTAAAATGTAACATTCATTTATAAAAATTGTTACTTTCTTATTTTTACAATGTTACTAACACAAGTGTTTTTAGTTCTAAAGTGCAAAAGTTGAATTATTACTTTTCTATACATATGTGTTACAATTATGTATAAACACTGTTACATATAAGTAACACGTTCGTTACATTTTAGTTGTAATACGTATTACTTTTGGCAAACGAAGAAAACATAAAAAACACTGTTACATTTCTGTATATATGTATTACTTTTATATATACAAACTGTTACATATAAATAACACGTTTATTAGTTATAGTAACTAATAATTTTGACAAACCGAAAATATATATATATATATATATATATATAAACTAAAAAAAAAAACTTCCCTTGAGTCATGGATACGGGTCATCGGTAAAAAATGACCTCTCTCTACCATGAGACGGGTCATGGTGTTCTCATACAAGTTTTTTTAAATTTAATGGGGATAATGATAAATAAAGGGAAAATTTATGCCGAAAATGAGAAGCGACCTGCGTGGAGTGGCCACGTACCTTATGTGAAAGTCATTAAAGGGACAATGTAATTATAGTGTTGGTATTGAGTATCACATTGGGACATTACATATTCATTACAATTCAATCAAAAGAAAATTAAATCAAGTAGCTTGTTAATATAAACATTATTTAATTATGAGGTGGCGGCAAGATTAGATGAGCAAACTTGATTCCACGTTAGCAAGATTACTAATGAGTTTATTGCAAAAGTAGCATGCGTACTTTGTGCAATATATCAATTTGACTCGCGTACTTAATAAACATCAAATGTGACATGCGTACTTATGATTGGCAATATTTTTAGACTAATTTTTAACCCCCGTTAAAAACTTAACAGGTCTGTTAATAACTTAACGAAAAGTTAGATTAACATTTTTTAAATTGACCCTAAAGTTTTAAATAAACCCCCCTTATCATCATCAACTTCCTCCCTTCCATCTTCATAGCCCCAATCTTACTAGCCACCATAAAACAATTGATACCAATCCAGAAAATAACAAGTAAAATTTATATCTATTTAACACCAATTTTACAATAATATCATTCATCAAAAAAAAAAAAAAACCCAGAACCCAGATCTGGGATGCCCCTTCCCGCCCTCTCAAATTTGCTAGCTGCCGGAACGGGGAAGGGGTGATGGTTGCCGGAGTTGGGCGGAAGAGAGATGACCGGAGATAATGGGGTTGACTGGAGTTGGGGAGGCGAGTGGTCGCCGGAGTTGAGGGAGGGGATCGTCGGAATTGAGGGAGGGGGTCGCCGGAGCTGGTAAGTTAGAGAGAGAAAGGAGAGAGGGAGAGGGAGTTTAGAGAGAGATAGAACTTTTTTCTTCAACAAAGAGAGAGAGAGAGAGAGTTGGGTGTGCCGGAGTTGAGGGAGGTGGTCGCCGGAATGAGGGAGGGGGTCGCCGGAGTTGGTAAGTTAGAGAGAGAAAGGGGAGAGAGAGAGGGAGTTTAGAGAGAGATAGAGCTTTTTTTTTTGTCAACAGAGAGAGAGAGAGCTGGGTGTGCCGGAGTTGAGGGAGGGGATCGTCGGAATTGAGGGAGGGGGTCGCCGGAGTTAGAGGGGGTCGCCGGAGTTGGTAAGTTAGAGAGAGAAATGAGACAGGGAGAGGGAGGGAGTTTAGAGAGAGATAAAGCTTCTTTTTTTTTTTTGTCAAGAGACAGAGAGCTGGGTGATTTGGGAGGTTAAGTACTTATTACTCCCTCCGTCCCAAAATAATATTCACATTTTACTATTCAAACTTTTTTAAGGATTATATGGATAGATAAAATAATTCATTGGAATAAGACGTAAATTCAAAATGCCCCCGTCCTAAAACGTAAATCTGATATTATAATAAAAGTCATACTTTTTGTTAAGTTATTAGCATCCCCGTTAACTTTTTAATGGTGGTTAAAAATTAGTCTAAAAATATTGTCAATCATAAGTACGCATGTCACATTTGATGTTTATTAAGTACGCGAGTCAAATTGATATATTGCACAAAGTACGCATACCGCTTTTGCAATAAACTCGATTACTAATTAGGTAAATATAAAGTCACAAAAAAGTGCCACAAAATGTGGCTTACAAAATGATGTGTCAAAATTTTATTAGTGTTTTTTTTATTAGAGTGTACCGGGTCCACAATCGATGTAACCAATAAAATATCTAGAAACGGCATAATTACCGACGAAAACTTACCAACGGAATATATCCGTTGATAATGCCAACGGAATTAATTGACTTACCAACGGATGTTAAATTTGACCACCAGCCTATTTTTATTTAATTTTTTAACATGAAATCCGTTGGTAAGTGATATAATTGTGTTGGTATTACCGACGCTATATTTCCGTTGGTAGTACCAACGGAAATTCCGTTGGTAAATGATGTAGCATTAGTTAACTATTTTGTATTCACTATCGAAGAAAGAAAAACGGCCCCAAAAAAGAAGGCGCCGTCGCCTCTCTTCAACGCCATCGCCATCGTCGGTTCTCGCTGCACCACTGCAATCGCCGCTTCTCCTTCCTAAGGTACATAGGCCACTATTTTGTTGAGTGCTACACTGGTGATAAGAAATACTACCTCCGTCCCAGCTCAATGTGCACTTTTACTTTTCATGTGATCAATTCATTCGAACTTTGACCATTATTTTGTGAAAATGTAGCTATTATTATATAATTTTAAAAGTTATTATTGTTTTATTGTTAGAAATAGTATCAATAACATCTTTCAAAATTGCATAGAGATATATAAATTTTCATAAAATTAAGGTCAAAGTTCAGTCAAATTGACCAAAAAAGTCAAACAGTGCACATTGAGCTGGAACTGAGGTAGTATTAGAAATTTGATGATTAATCATCATATTCCAATTGCCCAGCTATTTGAGTAGAAATTTGTGAATCTGCCCTTGTACATCTTGAAATTGCTTCACTCTTAACTCTTTTTCTCAACTGCATCTCCTATAGGGCTGGTGTAATCGAGTCTTATGCTTCACTCTGTCTTTTATTCGGTTATTGTTCTTGAAATTAAGGTTGAACCAAGAATATTGAATCTCTCTTAATTTGTGTATATTTATTAAATAATTTGAAGGTATGAGGACGAGAAAGTAGTGTTATCATAATGGTATTGTGTTGTGTTCAGTTGGATTGCTGATATAATGTTTTATCTTGTCTCATATACTAATACATAAGCGTGGGAAAGGAAAAAAATTGTGTCCATGTCAATTTACATTCATTCTTGCATGAAATGTAGGGTTGATAATGCTGAATTTATTCTTAGAGATTATGTTACTTGGCAGTTAGCACCTACCAATGTTAAGGCTGAGTTTAATTATCTTTCTTGCTGTTGGTGATAATCTATATTTTTTTAACCTGTGTATGTTCAGAACCTCACGTTTGTTAGCTAATTTGGGGTTTATTTTCGCTATTCACAGCTGCAAAGTTTCTTAGTATACCCGTATATGTGCTTTACAATCCATTTTAAAACTTAAAAAAATTTAACGAACCTTATACTCCCAACCGGATCAATAATGTCACATTCAGGATAGTAAAAAGTACAACCAGCTGGTGACATTTTATTGAAGCATTCCTTGCAAGGGACATAGAACCATTGGCTCATGATTTCTATCTTGTAATAGCATCAGAAATCCTTAATCTGCAAAAATGCATACTACCTCCGTCCTGGCTCAAATGTATTTAGACCACAATTTTTTTTCCTTGCAGTATATAATACTTCATTATTTTTTATCAGCTCATCAATTATTATTATACGGTCCTTACCAAATTCATTCTCTTCATATAATCATGCATTTTGAGATGGGATAGAAGTCTGACCCAATTCCAAGTCTAAATGTAGTGTCTTGTTACTTTTACGTTGGACTTCAAATTTAGGATTGCTAATATTAATTACATCTAAAGATTTATAATGTTATTAAATGAAGGAGTTAAATATGTCTGGTGAAGATCATAGTTGGATGGACAATCGTAGGAATCCAGGTAGAAGAGGGATCACAAATGAATTTAGGATTGGTTTCTCCCTCCTGCTTGTTATTGAATGTATAACTTAGAAAATGATTTCAGTCATTTTTCTTTTTGAAATAAAATTATGGTATCATTGTTACATAATGTTTTTACTTCTTAATAGGTTTATACATGGTGTACATCAAAGCCCATCTCGATGGTTTGGTGATATTTTTCGTAGCTATGAGTTTACTAAATTTTTCCCGACAGCGAAAACAGTGTCAAAAGAGGTGTATGATATTTGGTATAGCCAGTTTCAGGTAATAATCCATTATGTTTAATTTAGTTATTTACTTTTGAATTATTTATATATGTGTGATATTTTTTGAGTTATTTATCCCACTTTCTGTAGCAAAAATATTCTTGTCCCCGTTCCTTAGAGGACCAGATAAAATTGGCTTTCAAGAATATGGTTACTAAACGCTACAGGGAGAATGTGTTTGACATGCGAGTAAAGTGGCTGGATGATGGTTTGCCTTCAGAAAACTACACGCCAGAGGTATGGGCTGAGTGGGAACAACATTGGGGAAGTGAAATTTTTTAGAAGCAATCAGATATAGCTAAGGCTAACAGGAACTCAAGCGATGGGGAGGGTAGTATACACACAGGGGGTTCGCTTAACTTAAGTGAGTCTTGGGACCGTTTGGTAAGTTTACTCAATTTAACTATCATATAAATAAGTAGTAGTTTCTTTGATTTATTGTATGATTTAATATATTTTGTATAATATTTTTTTATGGTTCAAGGATAAGGAATATGGAGAAAAAGTGGATCCTGCACTTGTGTACATTGCTACGCACACTTCAGAGGCAGCTGACGGCTCAGGGTTGAAGTGGGTTAACCATCACAAACAAGCTTTATTTATAAGTGTTCATATTAGTTCTAAATAAATACATACTAGTAATTATGCTCGCATTACTGGAGTTTCTATCAGACCTTTTTTTGTTGGTTCCTGGAGTCTCTATCGCTGCAATGTTAATGACACAGAATTAGAGACCTTGGCTGAATCCTAATCACGGTGTACCCTTATAATCAGTGTTCTTTCACAAAATTGCTGCAAAATATATCATTTTGACTTTATAATCAGGTTTTATATGCATAAATACCCATCCTAAATATTTGTACCCCACTCCAGGCCACTCCAACAGTTAAATTTCAAACCCCTAAACAAGATGGAAGCCAGCTCTAATGAAACTGGTCAATGATTTGCTTCACTATGACTTGTACAGTTCCTTCTATACCGAGATTCTACCCTCGATTTAATTTGAGTTTTTTTTTTGGGACGGAATTAGAATTTTGCAAGAGCTAGAGTTGTATAAAAAAGAAAAACTTACCATGGCAGCCATAGGATTGCAACATTTAATGATTAATTTTTGAGAATTATTTTACAGATGAATTAAAAAAAAATGATGCCAGCCATCCGATTGCAGACCACACTTTGTCTATATTTGTTAACCTATGTTTTCAATGTGTATTGTAATATAGATCAATAAATTATGAATATATAGTTTTGTTAAAGAATAGTAATTTCTATAATTTTTAGTAAGTGTTTATTTATTTTGTGTATTGGCAGGAAAAGTATGAAAGGCTAGCTCGTGAGGAGGCTATTGAAGAAGGAAGTATGGACCCTGCTAGCACCAGACGACCCTCATTTCGAGCAGATCTCTGGAAGGCTATTTTCATGGAAGATAGTGAACCAAGGGGAGATCGCTTGCCTGGATTTGGAGAGCATGACGCTGGATTTTTTGACTTGACATTAAGTAGCCGTTCTTCACAATGCTTCTCTTCTTCTAGTACTCAGAATGTGGACCAAGAGACATTTGATGCCAAGGTTCGTGATGAAGTACAAAGACAATTGGAGATACAACAAATTGAGGCAGAAGATGCAGCACGAGAAATGGATCAATGAGTGGAGCAGCGAATGGAAAAGAAATTTGAGGCGCGCTTGCACCAAATGATGGAAACCTTTATGCAGCAACATCACCAGCCGCAACAACAAAACGGTAACTCCTCAAACTCATCGGTCGGTGTATACCTTAATTTGAATGGGAATGGTCGTGGTGATAGTCATCGTGGTGGTAGGAGCTCCCAAAGTGGTAGGAGCAGTCGTGGTCGTAAATGAACTTGTGTTTTATTGGATATGCAATGATATTTTAGTAGGTTTATGGAGCTAATTGAACTTGTTTTTGTTGGATTTGTAATGAGTAGTTGAACTATTTTAATTGGATTTGTAATGACATTTAAGTAGTTTTTGGTTTTGAGTTTGTAGGTTTGTAAGAATGTTGAATGGTGATTGAATCTTTTACAGGTCATATTTAGAGGTGGTATTATCCATATTGCAAGATTTTTTTTTCCAAAAAAATGGTACTTGTACCAACGGAACATTCCGTTAGTAAATATTATATTTTTTTCATTTATACTAATTCTTTCCAACGGAATATTCAGTTGGTAACACTCAGATCTTATCGACGGTACATTCCGTTGGTACCTTCCGGCGTTTACTCTGGTTGCCGTCCGGCGTGTAGCTCCTTTTGCCGACGGAGATTCCGTTGGTAATATCAATGGCTAACTCCGTTGGTATTACCAACAAGAATTTACCGACGGAATGCCGGAACAGTTCCGTCGGTAAATCGAACTTACCAACGGAAGTCATTGTTTACCAACGAACAATTCCGTTGGTAATCTTGCAGTTTCTAGTAGACCTCATTTTGTATCCATCAATTTGTAAACTTCTTTTGTGCCCCTAGCATTATTGCACTTACTAATTTATCTTATTTCAATTGGGAGGAAGTTTTTTATTAGTCTTTTATTAGACGCTCTCACACATGAGACGAATTTTGACGGAAAAAAAAAATAGGCTTGCCCCTTAAGCCCATAAAAGGACAAACCATTTACTCTCTCAACGAGACCCATCGCACATGTGAGACCATCTCACACAAATTTTTGTCTACAATTGCATGATGCTAATTAATGATGATACTTCAGCTCTGCGATACTCATTATCTTTTTCTAGTGAACATGATGGATGGTGATAGTGTACAAACTATACACCCAAAAATTACCCAAAAGCCTAGACTACCCCTTCTACCCACATGATCAATAGTTAATTAGGTGGAGAATGATTCGAAAGAGGGTTTCAGTAAAAATGGATGCTCTTCCGTTAAAAAAATATATAACTTTGACTAATATTTTATGCTAAATTATTAATTTCCATAAAAATTTTAAAAAAAATTACTAAATTAATAATAGAAACATTATCAATAACTATTTTTAAATTTTTATTGAGATAAATTATTTAGTATAAAATGTTAGTCAAAGTTCAAGTAAATTTGACCAAAAGTACACATTGATGTAGGACGGAGGGAGTATATAACTTTTGATGATGAAAAAGAAATTAATTATTGTCATGAAATTTGATAATTATTATGATGTCCCATTATGAAAACTTTCAATAATAACGAGTAGCCACTCAAAATCCCTCTACCCAGAAAAACCGACAACCACCACCCCTTCTAAACTAGTTAGAACCCACCGCACCAAACAAACCCCACCTCTATCTGTTTCATCAAATACCTTACCTCAACTTCTGTCCTGAAATGGCAAACCAAGTTCTACATATCAACATCCCTATCTAACTCAGATTCCTTAGTAGCTGTGAATATTTTAAAAGGGCGAAATAAGTGTTCGTGGCAATACACGTATGAATTGTGGGAATGTGAAAGTTTGATTGGAGGGTATGAGTTACGTCATGTTCTTCGTCAAGCAAATGGGGTTGCGGATAGATTGGATTTTGAAGCTCATATTCATAAAACGGTTTGGACATATGGATCGTCAAGGGAGCTTCCACGGAGTGTCTTGGGCGCGTTACGTTTTGATGAAAGTGGATACTATGTTGAGCGTCGATAATTATTTGATGTTGTTGGTGTTTGCTGCGGCTTGGTTATGGTGTTTGGTTCTTTGGAATAGTTTCTTGAGTGCAAGGAAGGCATACGGACTCGTTTCGGTTGCAAAAGAGGCACACGGGCCCGTGTCTTGGACTTTTGATGGATCATTGGGCTCATTTGAATTTATTAGGATTGTTCTTTGTTTTAATTTTTTCAGGCTTTTATTTTTTAGATGATTTTACCTTTTGAGGAGTTGGTTTATTTTTTGGATTTCGAGGTCCGGCTCCATATCCGGCAATGAGTCGGGTGGTTGTCCCCCTCTTGTACTTATATTTTATAATTAATAAAATCTTCCCAGGTGCCGCCCTGGTTTCTTAAAAAAAAAAAAAAAAAAAAAAAAAAATCTAACTAATCTGATTTTTTCAACCCAACCACTTCTTTCTTTATTTTACCACCAATCTAACCATCAAATCACCAAAATGGCCGATTTTCAAATCTCAAGAGAGATCGGTTGGAGCTCCTCCTATGGATCTGATGACGATAACCAATCTCAAGAAGAAATGGAAGGCATCCCACCCACCAAAAATCGTCCCCCTACCCCAAATCGGAACTTTCGCTGAGGATTTTTTACTAGAGTTCAAGCAGAAAAAGATAATTTTGAGGCCATACGAGATCTTAACCAGACTTTGATTGGTTACATGGTGGATACAAGAAATTTCAGTGCCCTTAGAGTACAAAATGCCGTCAATCGCTGTTGGACTCTTCGAGGACGAGTTGCAGTTGTTGGCAACCAAGGTAAGACTTATTTCTTCCAATACGCGGAGGACAGACTCTTTGTATTAGATTATGGTCCTTGGGCTATAGAAGGAGCATTTTTCGCATTCGAAATGTGGCGGCCATTTACCATTTATGCACATTACATGATACTAGAAACCCCCGTCTGGGTTCAATTTCATGGCCTACCCCAAGAATATATAAACCCTAATGCGGCTCGAAGCATGGCACAAATTCTTGGTCACGTCATTGTTGTAGACTGGGATCTCACAGCCCTTAGAAATGTTAGATTCACCCAAGTTAAAATCTGTATAAACCCCCAACAACCCCTTGTTTCTGGATTTTACCTTCGCCAAGGAAGTAGGACGGTTTGGATCACTTGCCGTTACGAGAGAGTTTTCAAGCTCTGCAGGGATTGTGGCCGAATAGGTCACTCATTTCCCTAGTGTCCTTTCCCCTACATCTAGAATCCGAGATATTGATCATATGTTACGGACCATAAGCATTTCCCACAGAGTTCAACTCTATGCGGAAGAGGGAAACCAAACACCTAATCTTTATGAACCCAGAAATAGAGCCTATCTCCACCGACCCCAAAGAAAATCCACAAATATCATCCCCGCTCATAATCACTCCCCTACAGTTCCCTCACAAAACCACAACTTATTCCCTCCACCACCACCACATCCTCAGCCACCTACCCCTCAATCCCCAGAAAAAAAACCAATCAAATAGATTCCCTTCCCCAGAGTATGACCTTTACACTCCCACTAGTCTCCACAGTTATAAAGAAGACCATGAAAGATGGTTAGAGGAGCATGAACAAGGCTTACACAACCTTGGTCTACCTCTTGCTCTAGATGAACCCCTAACAAACCCGGCAACTGATGTTTCATACTTACACTCAAACAATTCCACTTCATCTCTAGTGCGGAAGGAAAAAATTCAACTCATTAATGACCGCCGCTGAGCTAGGAACATGCCCCCTTTTCCCTAACCAGGAGATATATTGCCTCTGTTCATGACAAATGCAGAGGTAGATAAAGTCTTAACTAACCTAGACAGAAAAGAGTTTATAGATGTGCCGATCAGAAGACCTGACCTACCAAGACAACATCAACTCGTTTTCTCACATGTAGCCAATGATCCCTGCTTTTTTACGGCCCTTGTCAGCTCAAACACTCAATCCAACCCTCCCTGGAGCATTGCCCAACCTTTATTGAACTCGGCCCAATTAAATCTCCTTTCCAAACCACTAAACTACAATGAGAAGATTAACCCACCACCCAATAAACGAACAAACTCACAAGCCCATTAGTCAGGAGAACCTCGAAGCCTCATTTGAAAACCTTCTCTCAACCCATTACAAAGCCATAGTCGAGTTAACCCAAGCCAAGTCTAAATCTAGGAAAAGGAAAGATAGATCCAAAACCGAGCATTGGACCCGAATGCTCACCAGAAGTTGCCTACCTAGAACATCCGGCTTAGTTATCTGCACTTCACTACCACCATCTCACTGCAACAAAACCCAACCATTCACCCTTTGAACAAAGGGAAAAGAAAAACAAATGATCTTGATAAAGACAGATTCGTATATGATAGTGACGATGAAGACCCCACTCCAAATCAATCTTGGTCAAAGAAAAATGGAGAAACTTCAGCCCAACATCCCGTTTTCTCCTCGCCCAAAACCCAACCTTACAGTCTCACACCGTTATTAGTCAAACCAACTCAACTACCCAAACCCCAACAACCCCAAACTCGGATAGAAAATCCAAAGAGGATGACCCAGAAGAAAACCTAGAAGTTCCAAATGGAAAAGAGATTGCTTCAGAAGAAGAAGAAGTAATGTCGCTAATAACCAGTAAGGACCCTCTTTCTTTAGCCGAACTAAATGCAAAACCAGAAAACAAAACTCACAAAAGATCATATCCAAGCCACACCCGAATGCAAGGTAGCCAGAGACAAAGAACTGAATCATCCATCCCAAATTGCTCCCCCTAAAAAATCTACAAATTTTCCCTTGTTACCGAAAACCAGCCGGAGGAGAACCAGACCCCTAGTGAGTATACATTTTTATGCTCTACGTATTCTGATTTTATGCAAGTATTCTTGGATGATATTGCTCTTATCAATGACAATGGATTTGCAGAGATTGATCCTAATTAATCTCCTTCCTCTTAATGAGTACACTTTCATGGAACTGTAGAGGCTTTGGCCAGTCTGCTACAACTTTTGAAGTTTCCCATTTGGTCAAGCTTTATAAGACAAATTTTATGTTTTTACCTGAAACTAAAATGTCCCT
Organism: Campanula takesimana; assembly: GCA_026119855.1. NCBI lineage: Eukaryota > Viridiplantae > Streptophyta > Magnoliopsida > Asterales > Campanulaceae > Campanula > Campanula takesimana. Next base: position 139,694 of record JAOWBW010000121.1, on the reverse strand, counting down.
CCCCTCCATTTTCAAATTGGGTCACACTTGGCATTTTCCCTCTGGCTATGGTGTTGACCAGAAGGGGCTAAGTGGTGGAATTTTCTTTTTTTGGTCTAGTAACTATCAAGTAAATGTAATAGTGGCAAATAAACGCTACATTATAACTCATATTTTGGATTATAAGGGTGTCTGGTGGTGGGGTATTTATATCTATGGGCAACCTAAACAACACAAGAGGAAAAGATTTTGGCTAGAGATGACAAACACTATATCCAAACTTCTGTTGGATATTATGCCCTAGGCCCTTAGAAAGGCCTATGTGTTATATCATAGTTTCAATGTTATAGAGATAACAAACCCGATTATTATATCTTTTTCATGTTTATTATAATGATCATTGTCCTTAGAACTTAGAAAGGGCTAGCATGAGTTTAATGGATAATCATATGATGATTATAGCGCATAGGATGTGGATTAAACTTGTGGGTATATGTTGGAGAACAAGTACTGGATAGACCCGTTATGAGATTTATGTCATGGTCAAATGTCATAATTAAATCTCATAATAGTTATATCATTTATCCTTAGACCTGAGATTATCATAGTCTTCCACATGATGAACATTATGTTTGACGTACTCAAACGCTACCCCTAACCGGGTGGTTATAAAGACTACGATTGGAATAATCGGATTCATGTAGGGAAGAATGATAAGTCAAGATGGGATTTATCCCGATCTCAAAGAGAGATATCTGCTTGGCCACTCGATGAGTGAGATTGATAATAGTGTACGGCCGTACCCAAATGAATTGAATTGTTCAATGTTATTTTCTCATATCAATCTACTCGACATCGAGAAAGCGTTGGACAACATAAGTTGACGTGGACTATTATTTTTGTCCAATATGATATCGCGTGACAAAGGGATTGTGATATGTTCTATAAGGTTACTTTGGACTTTCAAAGTTATACTAATTGGGTAGTCATAATGGCTTGCTAAAATCCTCTTATGACTTATGGGTTCTGACTAGTTCGGACTCGTTGCCAACATAGTATAATCCTATTGGGTCACACACAATAGAACGGATTGGAAAAAGGCCGAAAACTGATTTTTTGAGAAGCGACCGTACGGCTTAACAACCACCGTACAGCTCCTGGTGAGCCGTACGGCTGGCCCCCCGGCTTAGTACAGATTGTTCAGTTTTCTTTTGTAAGAAGGAATCCCGATCCCAAACGGAATTAGGTCAAACCCTCATATAATATATGCAGCCGGGTTTGACAGCCTCTAATGGTGATTTTGGAAATCACAAACCATTGTTTTAGAAACAATAAATTATAGAGAGGTAGGATTATTTATTTAGTGATCATGATCGTTAAAATACAATAATCAATGAAGCAAGATAATTCCTACGAAGAAATCGTTTCTTCATCATGCCTTGGGTCTAGCTATCCAGATCGAGAAGGTGTTCTTGATATCCGTTCGACGTGTGGATACCGATGGAGGGTGTTTCCATGATGCATCAAAACCCAACAGTGGTATCAGAGCCCCGTTCATTGTTGATTATTTTAGTATATCATGTTGAAATTGTTTAATTCGATTATATAATATCTACATGATAATAAGATGAATGTGTGATTTGAGTTTTATATATGAGATATAAAATTTATGAGCATGAATATGGGGATTATGTAATTATTGTATTGATTTGATCCATATGATAATTGCGTGTTTGGGATATCAATAAATAATTGGATTATGTGTATTGATAATTTGGATCTAATTTGTGTATGTAATAAATTGATTATTCATGATATTGATTAGATCTAATTAAATTCGTAATATGTAATTTTGTGATGTTATAATCTGATTATATATGAACACGATAATGGGATTGATCGAATTTAAGAAATTCTGGAAATCTGGAAACTGGTCTAAGGATCCGTACGGCTCCTTTGGCGGCATACGCCTGAGACTCAGCCGTACGGCTGCTTTGAAGTTTTCTGGGCAGATTTGTTTTGTTTCTGGATTTTCTGATTGTTCTGTAAATCGTTTACAGAATTCAAATCAGGATCTGAATCTGTTTTCAGATGGCTGGTTTTCGAAACCGTGTTTTCTGAAATATGATTCAATCCAAAAAGTTGCAGAAATCAGAATTCTGAAGAGTTCAGAATTCCTGTAATTTATGAAATTGATGAGACAATGAATGATTTTGAAACAAGTTACTTTTCTATACGGAATTGTGGATGCCTTTTGGCTTAGTATCGACCGTATACAAAAATTACTTGGTTTCTTGATTTTATTACGGGATTGGGGATGCCTTTTGGCTTAGTTTCGACCGTACGTTTTGTGCTCTCAATATATAGATGTTCTGCGGAAACAAAGTTTCAGAATTTATCCATATGAACAAAGTGCAAATTGTTTGCAAGAGAAGGAAACTAAATTAGGATTAATTCATTGCATAGACCAATGGAAGGCTTACGCATTGTTTCTGGGAATTCGATGAAATATCCAATCTGTAAATTGTTTACAGATAATTTAGATTCCGTCCCCATAATGTTGCTTCATAATTGAATCACAAGATTTTGCTTCTGTTAATTAATTTGATTAGTTAACATCATTATGCAAAGACTATATTATATTATGTTTGAAATAATTAAATATATGATGCATGTCTCTAAGCAAATAAACCTTCTTAAAAAAAAGGTTAAGTCATGTGCCAATCCATTATTAAAACATTTGTGAGTACACCAGGTATTTTTATGTGGGCTCTGCCAAAGCGAGGTGGATTAATTCTATCAGTGTATGAGCAAGATGAGGAATGAGAGTTTCCTATACGTTTAACGTGGTTTGACTTAATTAGGCTATCAAAAGACAAAGTTTTGGGCCTAAGGCACAAGATGAGATTAAAACATGTTTGACATAAGATGTCTAACAATCCCATAAAAGATCTAAGAGTCACATATGATGTGATTGATAAAAGTTATCTACCTAATTAATTTAATTTTGAGCAGTATCGCCAAAGCGTCTTGAAATTAAATTAAAGTTGGATCTTAGCCCACATAAATTATATTATACAATGGTGTATTTGAAGGTGTATAATTTAGTGGGAGTATTTATGAAATACATTAAATGTCTCTAAATGATAATGGTATGAAATATATGTGTATATTTATTTGCATATTTTGTAGATTGTTTTAAACTTTAATCATTTATAATTACTGCGATTGACCCCACTTAAAGAAAATGAGATTAACTTTCTTGACCTAGTCATGAGCTTAAGAATTGTTCTAAAGCAAGAACGGAAGTTATGAATTCTTAATAAATCCTATTCCTAAGAAACCTAAAGATGGACATATACATTAATTAGAATCATGTGGATGAATCTATGGATGTCAATTGTTCTACGACTTGCTACCATATGTTTAGAACTTTAGAAGTATCTGAAACATATGAATGCTTATGTGATAAGCAATCATGTAGGAAGCGTTCCTACAAGCAAGAAACAAAAGAAAAAAAAATTGAGATTGATTAGAGCCTAACATTCATATGATGAATGAAATTAATAAGTTCTCATGTTTTGAACATGGAGAGACATATTAAATACCTTAGTTGGCTTGGTTATCATGTTAGTTTGGAGCTAACAATGGATTTGATATTAATTCATGAGCGACATTTGATGTTTAAAATGCTATGTTTTAATATCAAATGGAAACATTCTCAAATTCTAAAGGTTAATATGGACAATGATTTAAGATAAAGGCAAGACAAGGGTTGTCAAGCCTACGGAAATATTTGTGGCTAAAACCTAAAATTCAAAGGATGTAATTGCTACCATAGAAATATGATTGACCATTGGAAGAATTATAATTTAAATTAAAAGATCAAAATGAAGTGTAGTAGGACAACCACTTCAAGTATTTATGTTAAAATTCTACTTAAAAAGGTAAAGATTAACCTATGTGTTGATAATGATGCAATGGTTGCAACATTGATCATAGGAACTTGCGAAGTGTCTTTACCTAGTGGGTTCATAATTGTTTTGAACAATGTTGTGAAGTTCCTACTTTAAGTAGAAATATTATTTTAGTTTCTTCATTAGAAGATTATGGATATTTCTTATTTTGAATAAGAAAGTGTTCCATTAAATGCGATTTGCTTTATTGTATTGCTAATCATATAATGGGACTTTATATCCTTATCTTAGAAGAACAAAATAATGACTATTACATAAATAATGAAAATCTGTATCTAAGGATGTAAGAGTTACATTCTTAAAAGCATTGAAATCTATATCAAATGAAAAGAAACGCACATCTAAAATTCCATGGAACGGGGTTTTAAATTCGCATGATTTCGAATCATGTGATTTATGTGAATCTTGTAAATTGATTAAGACACCTCTACTAATAGTAGTAAAAACGAAGTACTCTTTTGGACTAATACATATTGATGAATGTAGTTCATTAAAGTAACAACCCTTGGAAAAGGATTTCAGTATCTCATGGCAAAATATTAGTGTACTCTGATCTGATCAAAGTAATGAATATTTGAGCTCTGGACTTTACGAGAATTCCGCAGAAAGTTTGTAGAATGAGAAAATAGAATCTGGAAACAAGATCCGTACGGCTTCCATTTAGGCGCACGCCTAGTACTGAGCCGTACGGCCCCTGTTTACAGAAACCTGCAGATTGTCTGCAAACTGCTGTTTTTCGCCTCATGACAAGTCAAACTGATCTTTAATTAACCCTCTGGATTATGTGCTGGAAACAGCTGCGCTTACACTAAATTAATATTCGTCTAAGGAGGTTCGTTATCCCATATGAGATATGGAATGAAAGAAAACTTGGTTTGTCTTTCATAAAGATTTGTGATGTGATGTTTTTGAGAAAAGTGTTGTCTCGGACAAAATCATACCTAAATATAATAAATGAATTTTCATGTTATATCTTAATGATATTGATTTTACAACCTTGAAAGAGTACAAATCGTTTGTTGCTCTAAATAGTACTTTCTTGATAAATCGTTTATCTCTAAAAAACTAGTGGGGGTAAAATGTATCTCGAAGAGTTCGAGACCCATAAAATGACATAGAACCTAAGATGGAAGTTGAACAAATATTCACAAGGAGTTGTGGAAATTCGTTCAAGTATACACAAGTTATTTGCATATATGATAGGGTACTATCTATAACAAGAAATATTGATTTCTCGTAATAGAAAGTAATTGGGAAGATATCATTGCGAATGATTGACCTATTACCTATCAAGATGCAAAGTCCGCTCCGGATTTAGATCAATGACTTGGAGTCATAAAATCTAAAAGTGCAATCCATGCATCTTAATCAAGTTTTGAACTTGATTGTTTTACACTAAGGCTTAAAAACCAAAGGATAGAAAATGAGTTTTCTTGGAGAAAACGGACATGGATCGCAAAGTACATATTAATAAAGCACGACTAATTGAGTAAAGATAATTCATAATGTTGATTATGATGAAACTTTATCACCTGTAGTCTAATGTTATTAGAATTCTAATTGTCATGACTTCATATTTCGAATATGTAATATGAAAGATGGATGTCAAAACTATATTCCTTAACAGGAACTTACTTTAGGATGTGTTTGATACAACCTAAAAGTTTTGACTGATCCATAAAATTCTAATAAAATATGCAAGTTGCAGAAATTCATGAGATGGATTGAAGCAATCTATGTGGAGTGAAATTTCATTTTGATGTAGTATTCAAAGAGTTTGAATTCATCAAAGATGAGACTTGTGATTACAATAAATTTAGTGGGAGAGTAATATTATTCCTAGTCATATATATGTGGTTGACATATAATTCATTCTGAAAGAGTTTCTAAATGAAAGACTTGGATAAAGTCACCTATATCATTGGAATTTAGATTTATGGAGATAAATCTAAAACATTGTTTTGTTAAAGTCAAAGTACTAATAAAGACAAGATAGTGAAAAGTTCACTATGCAAGACTCTTGGAGAGGTTACTTGCGAAAGTCTAATAGCATTAATCTTTGCAAGATTTAGTCTTACTGGAAGACTAATGAGCAAGAGTACATGATTAGGATTCCATATGATTCGGCAATTGGATCTATCATGTAAGCCATGTAAATGTACTAAGACCGGATGTCTCATATACTTGGAGTATGATGAGATAATACCAATCGGATTCTAGTGAAAGTCACTAGTTGAGAAACACTCTTATGTTCTCTAAAAGGAACTAAACGATGCGTTCTTGATCTTTGATGGAATGAAAGATGATTTTGTAATAGTTACATAGATGCATTCTTACAAACCATCAAAGATAAATATTGCAGTAAAAATACATGTTTACGTCTAATAATGGTATTAGAAGATTTCTAAATGGACAATTACTATTCTACAAAAGGTTGAGTATCTAGTGGCATGTGATGCAACTAGAAAATTGTTTGGATTGAGATTCTAATTAGTAAACTAGAAATCGTTTCTAGTGTCACTAATTTAATGTACCTTCATTGTGTCAATAATCGTTATTACACAAGTCAATGGACTAATATTTTATATAAACATATACTCAGACGTTTCTATCTTACTTGAGAAATCGTCAAAGATGGGAGATGTTAAAATATGCAAAATATCGTATGATGATAACAAGGATAATCATCTTACAGAAGATCGCTTGCAATAATGATGAAGATCGTAACTAAGCTCAATGGGTATTGGATACACGTTGATTGGGCCTAGTGCAAGTGGGAGATTGTTGGATATTATGCCCTAGGCCGTTGAGAAAGGCCTATGTGTTATATCATAGTTTCACTGTTATAGAGATAACAAACCTTATTATTATATCTTTTGCATGTTTATTATAATGATCATTGTCTCTAGCACTTATGAAGGGCTAGCATGAGTTTAATGGATAATCATATGATGATTATAGCGCAAAAGATGCGGATTAAACTTGTGGGTACATGTTGGAGAACAAGTACTGGATAGACCCGTTATGAGATTTATGTCATGGTCAAATGTCATAATCAAATCTCATAATAGTTATATCATTTATCCTTAGACCTGAGATTATCATAGTCTTCCACATGATGAACATTATGTTTGACGTACTCAAACGTTACCCCTAACCGGGTGGTTATAAAGGCTACGATTGGCATAATCGGATTCATGTAGGGAAGAATGATAAGTCAAGATGGGATTTGTCCCTCTCTTAAAGAGAGATATCTGCTTGGCCACTCGATGAGTGAGATTGATAATAGTGTACGGCCGTACCCAAATGAATTGAATTGTTCAATGTTATTTGCTCATATCAATCTACTCGACATCGAGAAAGCATTGGACAACATAAGTTGACATGGACCTTGACTTATGTCCAATATGATATCGCGTGACAAAGGGATTGTGATATGTTCTATAAGTTTACTTTGGACTTTCAAAGTTATACTAATTAGGAAGTCATAATGGCTTGCTAGAGTCCGCTTATGACTTACGGGTTCTGACTGGTTCGGACTCGTTGCCAACATAGTATAATCCTATTGGGTCACACACAATAGAACGGATTGGAAAAAGGCTGAAAATAGGGATTTTCTGAGAAGCGAACGTACGGCTTAACAGCCACCGTATGGATCCTGGTGAGCCGTACGGCTGGCCCCCCGGCTTAGTACAGATTGTTCAGTTTTCTTTTGTAAGAAGGAATCCCGATCCCAAACAGAATTAGGTCAAACCCTCATATAAGATATGCAGCCGGGTTTGACAGCCTCTAATGGTGATTTTGGAAATCACAAACCATTGTTTTAGAAACAATAAATCAGAGAGAGGTAGGATTATTTATTTAGTGATTCATGATCGTCAAAATACAATAATCAATGAAGCAAGATAATTCCTACGGAGAAATCGTTTCTTCATCATGCCTTGGGTCTAGCAATCCAGATCAAGAAGGTGTTCTTGATATCCGTTCGACATATGGATACCGATGGAGGGTGTTTCCATTAGAACCTTAAAGTCTGTGGTTATGGATGCGATCTTCAAGGGTTAGTTTCTTTCATCTTGTATTTAATTTAATTTAATCAACATGCACGGATTCAGGCTCTTGGGTGTTTGATTTTATCTGTTTATTCCGCTGCGCATGATGCATCATAACCCAACAACTTCAAGGCCCAATATCCATAATAGGGGATCTTAACCAAGCCCTTTATGCCAGTGACAAAATCAGCAGTAGCGGAAACACAATCCTCGGTTGGCAACACCTTAGAACTTTTATGGACAACACTGACTGTGTTGAAGTTCCCAATAGAGGATATCACTTTTCATGGACAAATGGGCAAACCTTTGTACGTCTAGACCTCTCCCTATGTAATATAGATTGGATCAACCTATTTCCAAGAGCCCACACTTATACCCTTCCTATCACTAGATCTGATCATAGTCCTGTCCTCCTTCACCAAAGAGAAATGAAAAAATTTCCTATACGACCCCTGTTCGAAAAATTTCGGCTCCTCTTCAAAGAAAGTAAACAGATACTCACAAAAATGTGGGACATTCCTTCAGAACAAAACCATCTCCAATCCATTATTGACAAATAAACAATCCTCCTTCGCCATTACAAAAACTGGTCATGGGGAACTATTGGAAACCTCCGAACCCAGATAAATATCACAAACCAATCCATAACCATAAACCAAAAGAAACTCCTCCTAAACCTCAATCCACAAACACTAACCACTCTAAAAATGGCCATCACCAAAGACAGAAACCACCTTGACCTTTTACAAGAAGCCCTACATAACTACTGGACTCAGAGAGAAAAACAAAACTGGTACACTCTTGGAGATCAAAACACTTGCTATCTTCACAGAATTGCTACTATAAAGACCAAAAATCTGAAATTCACAGGATTCAAAAACATGATGGAACTTGGACAGAAAATGCGACCGAGATACAAGACACCTTCACCAAATACTTCATCAATCTTCTATCACCAACCACTAATACATACCCACAACAAACAGACGCCATAAACAACCGATCTCCTCTACAGCCAGATATGGATACAATATCATTCATCAAGAACCGACTCATAGGAAATCAAGTTGCACACCTAGATCAAGAGTTCACCTCAGAAGAAGTAGAAGATGCAGTATTTCAGCTTGGTCACCTCAAATCTCCAGGACCAGATGGTTTTACCGCAGAATTCTACCAACAAAACTGGCCAACAATAAAACTCGAGATAATTGTTGCTATACTTTATGTTCTCAACTCTGAAGCCCCCCCCCCTCTTGTCCCTCAATGAAACTTTAATAGCTCTCATTCCAAAGAATGAAAATCCCTCCTCTCCTAATCAATATCAACCTATTAGTCGCTGTAACACCCTGTACAAACTTCTCTCAAAAGTCCTAGTAAATAGACTTAAACCGTTAATCTCTTCTCTAGTTTTTCCCAACCAAAATGCCTTCATCCCTGGTCTCCTTATCTTTGATAACATCATCTTAGCTCATGAACTATCTAAAAAGGTGAGGAAAGAGAAGAACCCAAGGAAGTCCCTATGTCTAGCAAAATTGGATATAAGCAAAGCCTACGACAGATTAGACTGGAATTTTATTACCAAAGTTCTGCAAAAACTAGGCTTTCCTCAAAAATAGATTAGGATCATCCAGTCTTGTATTTCCTCAGTATCTTATTCCCTAATTCTAAATGGAATTTCAACCCCTAGGTTCACTCCTACCAGAGGAATTAGACAAGGAGACCCCCTTTCACCCTACCTCTTCATCCTTTGTGCTGAATCCCTCTCGGCTACGCTCGAACACCTAAATGAAGCCAATATTATCAAGGGTATAAAAATCGGAAGATCCACCCCTTCCATCAATCACCTCCTTTTCGCTGACGATTGTCTTATATCCTTTGAACTTAACCCAAATGACTGCTACTTTCTTAAATGGACACTAATCGGCTTTAGCAACCAAGCTGGAGAAAAAATAAATTTCCAAAAAAGTGACCTATATTTCTCACCTTCGTCTGACCCAACCATTAGACAACAAGCTTTGGCAATCCTCTCTATCCAAAATTAAGAAATAGATGGTAAATACCTTAGTCTCAAACAAATGTTCTAAGGCTCTAAAAGTCATATTTTCCAAGATATCATTTCAAGGGTCCGCTCTAAACTCCAAGGATGGCAAGGCAACTTTCTTTCTCTTGCTGGCCGTACCATCCTCATCAAATATGTTTTGGCTACAATTCCTGGCTATGCTATGTTTTGTTTTAAATTCCCCATCTACCAGATAAAGGAACTTCACCGGATCTTCAATCGTTTTCTTTGGCTTGGTCTTGACAAATCCATTGGTATTCACTGGGTTGCTTGGCACAAACCCTGTCTCCCAAAATACTTGGGAGGCCTAGGTCTTAGACATATGGGAGCCCTAAACTAATCTTGTTTACCCAAAACCGCTTGTAAAATTCTTTGCAATCTGAATTCCCTCATTAGATCTTCTCTAAAAGCTAAATATTTCCCTCAAACAAATTTTATGGATTCACACCCTAACTCAAATGCCTCTTGGGGGTGGAGAATTATTTCTTGGGAGAAAGAACTCCTTTCTTCAAACCTTGTTTGGTCAATGAAAAATGGAACCAAAATCAAAGCTTTATCAAACCCTTGGATACCTGACCATTACTTTTATAGCCCTCATCCAAAAATCCCAGAAAGTCTCCCAACCCTCCTTGTCACTGATCTATTCAACCCGGTAACCAAACTCTGGAGAGTCAACCTTCTAAACACCCTTTTTCCTCCTTATATAGTCGACTCTATTTTAACCATCCACATTCCTAGATTAGGTGAGGATAAAATTGTCTGGAACCTATGTAAAAATGGCTCTTATTCAGTCAAATCTGGTTATTTCATAGCTCTATCCTCCCACTAAGATACTGAACTCATTATCAAATCGAGATCTATTTCATACCACTCAAAAAGTTGGAAATTACTCTAGAATCTTCCATTAGAACCAAAAATTAAATTCTTTGCTTGGAGAGCTCTAAACCACATTTTACCTACCCAAAATCCCTAATAAATAGGAAAGCACAGATCTTCCCTATTGTAATAGATGTGATAACAATGATGAATCTGAACCTCATCTTTTCCTGTCATGCCGTCTTTTAGTCTTAACTTGGAACCAATCTCCCCTAAATATTTTGCCTTACAATCCTACCCCCACCCTCCCAAACTCTTATAGATTGGTTTACTTCTTGGACTAGATCTCCCATTCCACCACTCGATATCTGTTTGGATTTCCTTGTTTTTTGGGAAATTTGGATAAATCGCAATAATATCATTTTCAATAATGCCTACCCCTTAGTAGATGGCATCCTCCCCCTTGCCATACAGAAACTTCAATCAATCAAATTATCCCTCATAAACAAAAAACCTCTTCTTACCCACAATCGCACCATTCGACCAAATGTACCTTCACTCTCAAATCCTGGAAACTCTCTGAGTCTTGATTCTTGGAATGCAAAGACTCTAAAGGAATATCTCAACAAATACTCAAATAGCAATCTTAAAGTGCTAATCACTGATGGATCGTGGAAACAAAATGCAAGATGGGCTGGTCTTGGCTGGGAACTATGGGATCCCAATATTGGCAAAATATCATCAGGAAGCATCTCGTGTAAAGCTACCTCAAGTATCCAAGCGGAAAGTCTAGCGATCTGGAAAGGGTTACAATGGGCAACCCAAAACAATCATCTCAATATTCTCATTTTGACGGACTCAACTCAAGCTCGGGATTATATTCAAAGCTCAACCTGCACAGATTACATGCTAGACTCCATTTTCTCAGATATTAATATTAATAGTGTGAATGTTAGTAAGGTAGATAGATTAGTAGTTCAATTTGTGCATAAAAATGTTGTATTTGCTAGGAAAATATATCACCACTTTATAGGCCCTGAGCCTAGCTACCTTCTTAATAAGATAAATATCTAAGTTTGTTAAATAATAATAATAATAATAACGAGTGTTGTGAAGATATATAATCAATTTTTCCTAAATTTATAATCAAAGTTTGATGTGCTCATGTCAAATAACTAGCCCAAATTCACTAAAGAAGGCCCATAAATGCTAACAGGCCTAAGCCCAATATGGCCCATTTAGATCAGCTCATGGACCACTATTTCATAATGTACTTGTAAAGTAAAGACCTGCTCCGAGAAAGTCGTCATGGGCAGGTGTAGACACCCCATTTTGGACGTTCATTTATAATCACACTACTTATGTGTCTCACCTTTGATTTGGGTCAAAACTCGTTAAGTTGGATATGTTTCGTTAAGTTTCTGACTGACTCCGTTAGTTAGGGGCCAAACTGAACATTAAAACTATCGCAGAGGGCATAAAAGTGATTCCATCACTTAGATGCCTCGTACGAGACATTGATGTCTCGTACGAGGTATCCCCCTCGGCAGTCGGGTTTTTGGTCAGTTTCCTTATTGATCTTAACCCCTTTTCTTGGCAAACACTCATCCAATCCAGGGAAAATCCCATGGCCGATCCTAGAGTCCTAAAATAACCTCTTGAGAATTAAGTCTTTGATTCTCAACCATAAACAACTCTCCAACTAAAACCCTATGTCACCAAAAACCTATAAATAAAGGGTTTCTTTCACTCTAAGAGAAGGAGGAGAATTTCTAGACAGCCCCAAGGCCGTTAAACCACCAAAAGGCTCTCATAATCAGTCTCTCTCCCATACCCACGAAATTTGGAAGATCAAAGGCCTTTAGTCAAGGCCATCCATAGGATTCTTAAAGAAAACGCTTAGGTAAAATCCTTGCTTTCTATCTTCTCATCTCCTTATTTGCTTTGAAGTAGTGTGATTCCATCAAAGGATCAGCCTAGAGCCTCTCCAATCCATGGAGATGTTCTCGAAGCATATGATCCGACATCCCAAATAAATAAGCAATTATTTATTTGTTTTTCTCTTTTGGTACATGAATGCATGATTTTGAAACGATGATGATGATTTCTTAGCAATGCCAATCCTAGATTGGGTGAATTGGGTGCTCCTTGACCTTCCCAATTCATAACTTAACCCCCGAATCCAGACATCTCGGTCCTTGTTCTGACGACAACATGGTGGCGACTCTCAAATCAACAAGAAGGTAAATCGAAGGACGAAAACATGCCTCGAAGCAAAACCTCGCGCGCAAACAGTGGCGACTCTGCTGGGGACTAGATCACAGTAAATGGGTTAGACTTTCGTCGAAAGAAATCATCGTTGTTTTAAAATTCTGCATTCTGTACGATAATCTGTTCCCAGACTGGGATGCCTCGTACGAGGTATCACTTGTCTCATACGAGACATCTCAGTTCTGCCTGGCGGATCTGACTCTCTGGTTTGAAAAGGGAAGTTTGTTCGGTTCAAACACGTACACAGAGTCTCAGACCTGCTCTCCCCTCTGTTTCTGAGTCTTGGGACCTTCCTAACGACGAAGAAACGCCCCATATATCATAAGGCTAACCTTTGTTTTGCAGGAGTACGTGCTAAATGCTTTATTCTCTGCTTTGCTTATGTTTTCCTTTATGTGTGAACTACGACGGCCTGAGTTCCTCCACAAGAGGGAAACGTAGGCAGCCACTTGGCCCGGCCATTGCTTGTTTTTGTTTTACTTTCAAAATAAAAACTTTCTATTTTCTCCTTGTCACCTAGATCTTGACTCTCACACACGTGCACACATGTAGAATAATTGCACTACATACCCCATAAACCCGGGTCCCAATCGGAGGACGGATGTCGGTCAGCACCCCCATTCTAACGAATGGCCCTCACCGGTCTCTCCAAAGATGGTGTACCCACTCCGTGACACGCTCCTAGACTGTGTTCATGGGGAGCCTTAGCCGTAAGCCTTGCATCAACCTCATGCATATATACTATCTAATAAGACACTCCTCGAGACCGGTCGGTTCGATTCTTAAGGTTGTTTTAATCTTTGCCCAAGATAACGCATCTTTACAGTCTATAATCCTCCCTTGTGAATATGACGAATGTCCCTTCGGTTAAATGTTGAACAAAGGATTTTGAAATAATGGAGAACCTCTCTACGGAAATCCGAGTTTGTGTTTTCCTACTTTCATTATTCTGTGCGGGATTTTGGATGCCATTTTGACTTAGTTTCGACCGCACCGTTCAACATGTCCCTTTCGGTTGTCCTTTAAAATTCAAAAGGTTTGATTGCATCAATGCGTTGTTTAACAAAGTGCAAAACAACTACGGAATCACTTAGGTTTGCTTAATTGAATGGTGGATTCTGATGAGAATATAGGACCTTTTCCCGAATTGTCTATTTGGGAGAGTGCAATACAGGTGAAAAATAAGGGGCTCATATTCTAGGGTGATAGAATCCAGAGTAGTAACCTTTTTAAAATGGATTAAATTCCATCTGACCAATAGGATTAAAAACTGCAATCTGACTGTTAGGCTGGATGCCTCGTACGAGACATCCATTGTCTCGTACGAGACATCCTCCTTTTTATGTGAATCTGCCGTGTTGGTCAACCCCCTGTTTCATAAAAGCTGACTTTTTGGGACCCCAGCCTGGATTTGACACAGTTTCTGCACTCTAGGTCCGTCCGATTAGCAAAGTAGCTCCACGCTCCTAACACAATGCCCGCCCGCACAGAAATGTCTCTCAGAAAAATCTCACAAAGTCTGCGCTTCAAGATGGAAGCCACCGGAGGTTGGAAGGAAGGCCTACCCGATGGAGAGGCCCCAGAGATCAATATAATGCAAGAATTTCGCTTCAGGGGGCTCGATTATGCCTCTTATTACGCTCATGACCAAGTCAAAGAGCGTAACGAGCAAAGCAAAAATGCTGGGCTGAGATCGAGAAGATGATCGACCACAGTAAGCTCGAGATGTTACAAGCTGAATATAATGAAATGAACAAATGGTACAATTCCGTTGTCAATAGAGCCCAAGATTTAGAGGACAACCAAGAGAAGGTCATCAACGATGAGGTGGGTAACTGCATCAGCCTGCTTTATCAAGACCTAAAGAACCAAATGGAGGAGGAACATAATCATCATCTCAATGTCATGAGGGACCACTATGAGAGCATCATGCAAAGCCTCCAACCCAAGCCACAAAGAGTCTACACGGATTTGAGCCAAATCCGACTTGGTAGGGTATTCCAAGAGCTTGAGAGGGAAGGCAAGCTAGCACCTATGAGGGGGTATAAACCCAAGTATGAGGGAGCCGGAAGGGCCTTGCACCTGTATTGCTACTACCATCAGTGCCGCGGTCATCACCCCGACAAGTGCAACAACCTAAGAGATAAGATCCAAGATCTTATCGACCAAGGCACTCTACAGATAATAGGCAATGGAGCCGGCCTCGTATTGAAGAACGAGGGGTCCAAACCTCAAGCTCCTCTTCCACTACATTAGTTAGTAGTTTAATAGACTAGGTTTTACTTCATTTTCATAGCTTAGACGTCTCTTTCCTTCCTTTTAAACTAGTTGTTTCTTTTTCTATTCCTTAAGGGATCCTACTCACTCAAGAATCATTGTGAGTGAGAGCATGCCCTCCTATCAAATTCAATTTTTAGTAATAGTTAGTTTCTTTTAAATTTCTCACTTTTTCGTACTTTTCCAAAAAGCAAAGTAGTGTAGAGATGGTAGAGGTGCACAATGAAAATAACTATTCTAAGGTGATTCCATTCTCCAGAACGCGTCCAGTACTTAACATGATGCTAAAGGAAGGGTACTTCCCCGGTCTTGGGCTTGGCAAGCATTTACAAGGGATAAGAGAACCACCACCTATCGTTCTATACCCCCCAGAATATGGTCTAGGGTATGTGTCACCACTCAAGGACATCCCTAAAGATGAAAGGGATTGGACTTCATACATCGTGCCAATGACACCGCCCTATCGAAAAACTCTAAATGGGTACTTTGTACGCTAGGGGGAAAACTTGCCATACTTCATGTTCCCTGAACCATGGATTGATCATAAGGGGAAGCGCCAACCGAGCTTTGAAATCTTCAGTGACTGTGATCCATACTCACTAGAAACAGAACCGATGCAGTTCTCGTGGCTACCTCGAGAATTAAGGGGTACTAAGGCCGAGGCATTCAGTGAGTGGGACTTTATGTTGGGAGAAGACATACTGCGCCAATTTCTCAACCTTTGCAAGCTAGAGGACACTCAGATCAATGCAATAGACAAGGGGGACACTCCAAACCGAGACTACACCGAGCTCATCAAGAAGAAGGACGAGCCTATCCAAAATTGGTACACAACTGGGGGACCCATAGCAAGTGAAGACTTCCTGATCAAGGAATTAGGATGTACTCCCCATCCCCATAGAGAAAGAAAATTTGTAACTCTTACCTTAGAGTCAGATACCGCTACCGATGAGCTCACCCAAGAGGACTTGGATGCCATCGCGGAACATGTATTCCCCTACTTTCTTAATGAAAAAATAGATCTTTTTGAGTATCCCGAGATTGCTAGCGTCCTAAATGATGAATTAAATAATAACTCTAACGAATTAGATAATAATGAGTCATACGACTAGATAGATCAAGAAAACGAACAAATTTTAAAAGAAATTAATAAGCAAGTAGGTCTTCGTGGCGGAAATGGTCCTATTGATGCCGAAGAAATGCAGACAATTAATTTGGGGACAGACGATGATCCGAAAGAGACCAAGATTGGCAGTTTCTTTAAGGAGGAAGACCGACAAGCCCTCATAACGCTTCTCCGAGAATTCGTAGATGTGTTCGCTTGGTCCTACAAAGATATGCCGGGGCTAGCCAATTCGATTGTTGAGCACAAGATACCACTGCTTCCTGATTCAAGGCCAGTCAAGCAGAAACTCCGCATAATTAAGCCAGAGTGGTCGGTACAAGTCAAACAAGAGATAGAGAAACTCCTGAGTGTTGGATTCATCAAAGTGATAGAGTATCCAACCTGGTTGGCTAATACTGTGCAAGTTTCCAAGGCAAATGGAAAAGTCCGAGTCTGTGTTGATTTCCGTGATCTCAACAGAGCATCTCCGAAAGATGATTTTCCTCTTCCCAACATAGACATGCTCGTTGACAATACCGCGAAATACCAAGTCCGTTCATTCGTAGATGGATTCGCCGGTTACAACCAGATCCTCATGGCCGAGGAGGACCAACACAAAACAGCGTTCACCACACCTTGGGGGACGTTCTGTTATACAGTCATGCCATTCGGACTCAAGAATGCCGGAGCCACCTATCAGAGAGCTGTAACTGCGTTGTTCCATAACATGATACATAAAGAAATGGAGGTGTACGTTGATGATATGATCATATACTCCAAAGGCTCCGATGGACAACACTTTGTCGACCTTAGGAAATTCTTTGAAAGGTCCTTGGGTACATGGGCACTGAGCGTGGTATAGAAGCAGACCCTACTAAAATCAAAGCCATCATTGACATGCCTCCACCTAAGACGCAAAAAGAAGTCAAAGGATTCATGGGTCGCCTTCAATACATTAGTCATTTCATTAATCAACTCACGACGATGTGCGAGCCCATCTTCAAACTCCTCAAGAAGAATGCATCCCTAGAATGGACAGAAGAGTGCCAAGAAGCCTTCGAAAAGGTCAAGGAATACTTAGTAAATCCACCAGTGTTGCTTCCACCGCATAAACAGAAGCCGTTGGCCTTATACCTCACAGTCAATGACATTGCATTAGGGGTTATGCTAGCACAAGAGCAACCCGATTCGAGGAAAGAGAATGCCATGTACTTTGTCAGCTGTCGCTTCCATGGGGCTGAATTGAATTACTCTGCATTAGAAAAGTCATGTGATGCACTGGTATGGGTAGCTGGGAGACTAAAGCCGTATATGGAGGCATTTCCTGTACAACTGATTGCCCGAATGGACCCAATGAAATATATCTTCGAGAAGTCGCATGTCTCCTCTAGGATAGCCAAGTGGTACTTCATGCTCGCGGGGTACGATATCACTTACATCACACAGAAATCCATGAGAGGAAGAGTTTTCGCGGATCATTTAGCCGAATTTCCATGTGATGAAGCGAAGGGGGAAGACCCGCGATTCCCTGATGAGGATATCATGGCAATAGCAAAAAATAAGTGGCAATTATTTTTCGATGGCGCAGCCAATAAAATAGGGTATGGCATTGGCATGTTACTAGTAGATCCCTCAGATTTCTACACTCCACTCGCAATCCGCCTTGACTTTGAGGCCACTAACAATATAGCCGAGTACGAAGCTTGCATAGCGGGACTTGAAGCAGCCTTAGAAAGAAATGTGACCGAACTAGAAGTGTACGTAGATTCACAACTTATAATCTATCAGTCACTCAAGAAATGGAAGGTACAAGATCCTACACTCCAGAAATACAACGACCATCTCCAAGACTTGGTCAAACAATTCAAAGAGGTCACTTTCTACTATCTTCCTAGAGATAAGAACCGCTTAGCAGACTCGCTAGCCCTGCTATCATCAATTGTTGAAATTCCCGAATGGACTGAGGTTAAAACCTTTAAAGTCGCGAGGCGAACGACTCCTGCTTATTATTCAATCATAGACCTGCATGACTACAAAGAAGAGTGTAACTCGGTGAATACCTTGGATGATAAACCTTGGTATTATGATGTATGGCGTTTCCTCCTAGACGGAACATTCCCATCAGACGCATCACCTAAAGTGAAGATATCCCTCAAACGGTTTGCCGCTCAATTCATTATTATAGGTGAACGCCTCTACAAGAAACACCATGAGCAGTGTCTACTCTATGCCGATGAGCACGAAGCCATAGAAATCATGGACCAAGTCCATCAAAGAGTCTGTGGAACCCACATGAATGGCAATATTCTAGCAAAGAAAATCATCCGAATAGGGTACTATTGGGCTACAATGGAAGCGAACATCACCAACATGGTTAAGAAATGCCACAAGTGCCAGATACATGCCAACTTACAACACGCACCATCGTCCGTGTTATACCCCATAACATCCCCTTGGCCATTTTCTACATGGGGAATAGACGTCATTGGCAAAGTCTCACCGACAGGTCATAATGGACACTCATTCGTATTAGTTTCCGTTGACTACTTCACTAAATGGATCGAGGCTAAATCCTACAAAGTCTTGAATGCCAGAAAGGTGGCTGAGTTCATTAAGACCAACATCATATGCCGATATGGGGTACCTCATGAGATGATATCTGACAATGGCACGTACTTTGAGAAAGAATGCGACCAACTACTTGCAGAGTAAAAAATAGAGAGACATCAGTCATCACCGTACCGACCATAAACCAATGGAGCAGTCGAAGCTGCTAATAAGACCATTGAGACCATCATTAGGAAAATGGCTAAGACTGGCAAAGACTAGCCCGACAAGCTACCCTTTGCACTCTGGGGGTACCATACTTCAATCCGTACCGCCACCGGTGAAACTCCATACGCCCTAGCCTATGGGATGGAAGCAGTATTACCAATCGAATTAGAAGTACCATCACTAAGGGTTCTCCTAGAAAACCAAGTGAATGAAGTCGCATGGTTAGACAGCCGTTATGAACAACTAGCCCTGCTAGATGAACGATGACTTCGAGCCGCCGAGCATATCCAAGCGTATCAACAAAGAATGGCCCGAGCATTTAATAAGAAAGTCAAGTCCAGAAACATCAAAGAAGGGGACCTTGTCCTACGTGAACATCCTCCTGGACCATTCAACCCTATGGGAAAGTGGGGACCTGTAAGGATCCCGTCCCCGGGGTCAAACAAGCAAAGTTCACACGAGGAAGAAATGCCAAACACGGGTAACTTTCCTTTCACGAAAACGGACTCGCCACATTAAATTAATTCTAAACCCAATTTAATGAAAATGGTTAGAGATTCTATTAGTTCGGAGCTCAGGTTACGCCTTGGGAAGAGTTTTACGTCACCCAAGTGTAAGTACCCCAATCTGAAACCGACCTATCTTAGAGGTAGCCTTAGCACCGTTTTCAGGGATAAGCTAACAGGCCAGGACCTCCCTAGGATAAGCTATAAATTCCAGGACTACTCTGGTATAAAATTGGAAAAATCCAGAAGCTCGCCAGGCTGAGCCGTACGGATGCTTTGGGTACTAGAGGGGCCTAGCCGTACGGCTGGTTTGGGCACCCTCAGTCCCTATAAATAGAACCCCTTGCTGATCATTTCAGAGGGGGGAGAAACATTAGAACTGAGGTAACTCTGTCGAATTCACCTCAGAATAGTGTGAGTAAGAGTGAACAAAGAGTGAAAGAGAGAAAGGAAGATTGGCCTAAACCAAGATAGGTAAAGCCACATCCTCCCCCTCCCTTCTCTTCATCTAAGAACTCTATTTATCTTTGATCTTGTCATTTATTGTTGATCTTTACATTCTTGCAAGTCTTGTCCATTCAAGCAATATACATATATCTATTATTATTTATATTTCCTAGTTCAAGCCATGAGATGATCAAAGTTGCCCTCCATACTTTGTGTGGAAGAGGTTCAAACCTAGTTTGATCATGGATTGTTGATTGTTCATTTACATTCTTGTCATGGATGATGCTCTTGTTGTTCATTTTGCTCATTTTAAGCTATGATGATCATGTTGAGGATAAAGTCTCAATCTTTATCCTCATCACCTTGATCTAGCCCAAAATTCCCAAGTTTGGGTAATAAAGATCCAATATTTATGGTTTTTTCTTGTCCCTAAAGGATTAATCTTGCCTAGAAAAGCCATTTTGATGGTAAAGTTTCAATCTTTACTCATCAAATGGTCACTATGGCTCAAAAGGGCATATTGGCCACCTTTTTCATGTTTCTCCCATGATTGCCTTTGATCATGCCCAAACTCTTGTTTTGGGAGGTTCTTTGATGATAAAATGGCATAGGAATGAGTTGTTAATGTTGTTTTGTGTTGGAATAACAAACTGGAATCAGAACAGTTTGGTCCAGTTCAAGCAGAATGTTCTGTTTCTGCCTAGAACTGGACTGTTGCTTGAATAAACTGTAAAATCCCAGGAGTAGTCTCCCCATCCGTACGGCTACTTTGGCCGTATGGGGAGATTGACCATTTTGCCCTTCTGTCTTCTGTTTTCTTGTCAAACAAACCCTTTTTCAGTTGAAAAGATAAATAAAAAGTTAAAACAAAGAATTTCCGTTAAAACACACACACACACATGCACTTTTGTTAACTAACAAGGGAGACTCGGCTTAGTCCGAGGCAACTTGGGAGGATGTAAAAACTCTTCCCAAGTTGTAACCTGACCTCCGAACCTTTGAACTCAAACCTTTGTCATTTTGTTAGGTTTAAAATTAACAAAATGTGGCGACTCCGTTAAATTGGTCCGGTTCCCGCGTTTGGTGTTTCGCCCTTGAAACGTGCTCGTGTGTTTTTTGGGGCGGGATCCTTACAGTGGCGACTCCGCTGGGGATTAGAGTGCTTTCGGACTTCTTTCTAGAAGGTTCGGGGGCATTCTTGTGTGGGTCAAACTCCCGTTCCCGTTAGTTGACTTCTTGCATATTTGTGTGTGTTCGATGTTTCTGTTTGAACTGTTTTGAGTACATACGTTCTGGAAATACAATAAACTGGGGCTTGATGATCAGAAGTTGGAGAAACTGAGAAAAAAATCTTCACCCTCTTGCTTTAGCCGTACGGCTACTTAGGGTAGGGGCCAGAATGTTGCCAATTAACAGTTTGGTGCAGGGCTGCAACATTCTGGGTGCTCCTCTGCTTCTACTTGTCCAGGTTCCAAATTTACAGTCTTACTCGTGCACATTACCTTCATTCTTTTGGCCAAAACTTGGTTTTAAAAAAGTAATAAAACTTGGTTATGCATGATCTTTTGTCAATAAAATGGTTTCCAAAACCTCATCGTGCATAATCCTTTTTGTAAGGGTTTTCTTGAGTCTTCTCGTTGTGCACAAATTGCTTTGTACAAAAGGGTTTCAATGTAAAATATTTCTTTTGCAAAAGTTTGATTCAAAATTCTTTGTTGTGCACAACTTGGTACATGTACAAGTTTTGGTCTTTGTTTGCTTATATTCCTTGATTTGTTGTGTATAAATTGCTCAATCCATGCTTGTTCATACTTGTTCATATCTTGCTTATGCCATGCTAATGCTATCGAAAAACGAATTGAAAATCTCTCTTTTTACTCAAAAAGGAGCATAGAATGACTTCACACCACGCGCACTTGACCGTGCACGTTCCAAATACCCTTTAAACCCGGGGTGGATGCCACGATGCAGCTCGTTGGGCGCTCTTGTTCCCTTCGATGCGCGCACGGGTCCATCCCACCTTCCCTTCCGAACCGAGTCAACCACACTTGTCCGTGACACACAAATACCGTGAATATGGTTGGTTTGTGGTCTAGTTCACGTTACCACATCCTTGATACGTGCTCAAAGCTAATTGTGGCCAAATTAATGCCCGAGTTTTGACTCCTTGATGTAATGCAAGCATGGCCTAACCAGCCTTTAACTCGTGCGTTAATGATGACCGCAACTAGCGAAGGTCGTATGCTAAGGATAGGGTGACACCGTGTCGTTAAGCCCTAATGTACGAGTTATTTTAATCATCCTTAAGGTCCAAGGACTGAGACGCCTCATTCAAAATGAGGTCATGTCGGAATATCGGTGCAGCCTTCGGTGTAGCCTTCGGAAAAAGTCTCGATTCCGACTGGGGCTTAATCATGATTAGGATGACCCGCGCATTGGGAACCTTGCGACGCACTAGACCCTAGGTTCGTTTCTTTTGGTCGGTGGAAGCCGCTTTCCCTATAGGACCCTCGCTCTGGATAGTCCGTCTATGGGAGCGTGCAAGACAGGTGAAAAACGAGGGGTCTATAGGCGTAGTGATGGCCTCCACTGATCCAGGGTTTAGATTAGTTGCGAAAAAGAAGAGAAATCTTTTCCAACCATTTAGGAATAAAAATGTGTTTTAAGTAAACTTGAATGATTTATTAATCGCGCGTTGCATGAGCTTGCTCCGTTTTTGCTTCCTGTCTTTGATACATTGCATTGTTTCGCTAACCAGTGTCACCCCCGTTAAGTCTTTGGAAGGATCCATGTTATCCTTCAAGACCTCCGTCAAGTCCCGTTAAGCCTTTGGATGGATCCATGTTATCCCCCAAGACATTTGAATAGTCCCGTTTAGCCTTTGGACGGATCTATGTTATCCTCCAAGACTTTTGATTAGTCCCGTTTAAGTCTTTGGAAGGATCCATGTTATCCTTCAAGACCTCCGTCAAGTCCCGTTAAGTCTTTGGAAGGATCCATGTTATCCTTAAAGACCCTCATTAAGATCCCCGTTGAGACCCTAGGCAAAGTCCCCTAGGTCCCCGCAAAGATCCCCGTTAAATTCTAAGAATAGTCCCCTAGGAAGCCAGTCAAGTCCTTGGATGGATTCTCGTTAAGACATTAGTCGTGTTCGTCCTTCCTTCTTAAGATTCTAAACCCGTTCGAACTACGGTGACCTGAGCCTCTCATCACGTGAGACCCCCTCCCTCGTGGTGAGGGGAACGTAGGCAACTTCGGCCCGGTCAAATATCCCAAATAGAGACACGTGTGTCTTTAACCCAAGTGTTCACCCAATGATTACCCGAGCCTAAACTACCCTTTTTTTCCGTGGATTAGATGAAGTGGAAGAGAGCATCATGTCGCCGACTGGTGCATATGGAGTCAGAAAGTTCCCCGGTCACTACAACCTCTCTGATCCGGTACCTCAGAAAGATCACTTCAGTGGACAGTAGCTTGAGAAATGACGCCGCGGATAATTCGGATGGCCTAACAAACGAAGAGTTGTTCCAAGCTTCAGAAACCCCCGGGGCTGAGAATGAAGCCATCACAGATAGCCACAGAGAAACGCAAACTCCGTCTGATGAGTCGACGAGGCAAAGAGGTGTTACAGCTCTGTTTCAAATTGATGGGCCATTCACCAAGGTGACCAACCATAATGAAAGGGTGGAAGCTACCCGACCCCCGGATTGTAACCAAAGATTTCCCCCTCCATCTCATCAAAATACCGAGACCTCTATTTCTTCGCCCCAACACGCCGTCGTCCACAACGAGCCTCTCGCCCAAATCCTCCTCACTCCACCTCGCCCCAAATCCACCATCTCCCATGGGAAGCCTCCTATAAAACCCCAAGCACGATCCACTCAAAAGGCCCGCAAACCACCATCCACACCGGTTACGTCCCGAGCATCATACTCACAACACTTTTCCGATCATATCCCTTCTCGGCTTGATGTCATCAACCAAGTCACCAGAGCTCAGTCACTGTTTAGACCGTACATGGGTACCCGAACCGGCATCACCAACTTGTCTCCACCAGGTTTCCCGATGAGATCCCACGGAGACCCGTATCATTTCTATGGTCCGAGACCTTTTGGACCACAAGCTCCTTGCATGCCTCCAATGTATATTCCTGCAAGCCACCAAGGTTATGGTTATGGGTATGCCTACACCCATGCACCTCCACAGAATGCTCATGTTGCACCTCAGTTGGGCACGTTGTTGGAAAAGAGAAAGCAAATGGAAGATAAGTTTGAAAGGACACTCGATGGGCACCCCTTTGTATCGAGTAGCGGTGATTCTCATCCCCACCACGCTCCGGTCAACAATGAACGAAAATCCAAAGGCCGAGCCAAGCTCCATTTCACAAGGTACGAGGATTTCGGAATACCCATAAGCAAGGTATTTGAGAAATTGGTTAGGCAAGGCCTTGCAAAACCTCTTGTCAACTACCAACCCACAAACCCCAAGGGACGTCTCGACACAACTGAATGGTGTGCCTTTCACAACTACCATGGGCATGACACCAACGATTTCATCACTCTGAAACGCATCATCCGGAAGTTAATCACGCAAGGAAAGCTTGAACGCCCTGGTTTGGGAACTTGATGGTGCTGTGGTTGCCGTAACAGAAGATGAGCTTCAAAACTCCTTCCATCGCCCCTTTTTAGGAAGAGTCAAAGTCCATTGTTAGGACGTGTGATAAGTCTTTAGGGAAAGTCGGTTAAGATGTCTGTTAGGTTTAGTTAAAGTCTTGATTCCCCGGTTGATGCCATGTGGTGACCATTTTGGGTCCATTGTCAGTTCTCATTAATAAGATTGTTATTGTCATTTTTGCCTTGTCAAAAAGTTTACAAAAATGTGTGTGTGAGTTTTTCACCCAAAACAAGAAGTGTGTCTTTCAGAAAAAGAAAAATGGAGATCAAGTTTTCTCAAAATAAAAGGTCGTGTTTTCCTAAAAGGTTAATCCGCTAATGAAGCATGCTTCTCGAATCATGGTTAATAATTTCACCTTGAGGTTTAAAATGCTAAAGTCCTTTGCGGTTTTGTCCCCCGGAAACATCGTCCAAGGAGCCCACATCCGAATTGGCGTCCGAGACAACCATACACATGAGCGGGAAGACCAAACAATTGGGACACCGTCCACAAGAAGAGGCCCGAGCTTCAGGAGCCTGAGAGTGGCTACACCAAATGAAAGACTGTGCCCTCGTCAAGTGCCATACACGAAGGTTATGCAGTTTGGAAAGGGAATCACCAAAAGGCTTGGCCAACAGGCAAGCTCCCAACTCGCCCTCATGAGTAGACGACCCCGGAAATTGCAACGCCAAGCCAAGTGGAGGCCTCGCGACATCTTTCCCGACGACATGGAACCCGAGTTCCCCGTAGAAGACATGGAATATGCCGCCGACAACCCCTCCAACAACTGTGGAAGAAAATGGATCATCGTGCTTCATGGGAACCCATCCTTAAAAAAAAAAAAAAAAAAAAAGTGAGTCTTCCAGCCTCGTAGGTTCTAGAAAGAAAAAAAAAAAGGAGTCCATTCTGGACCGTGTCTTTTTATTTCTACAGAGTTCCGCACTTGGACATGTATGTACAAAGTTATCTAAATAAAAGAGTCATTTTCCTTCTCTTCTCTCTAGACTTGAGACATTATTTGCAATATATGTTTACTCTTGAAATTGCCTTGCTTGTTATTATCAATTGATTGCTACGTCCCAAAATGACGAATTGACTTCTAAGCATACTAGTCAATGACGACTCATTAAGGATGAATGGACCTAACACAAATGAAAAGCACCAAATGCAAACAATTAATCTTGATATGAATAAATGTTGTGATCAATTGGAATGAAGAAACCATCAATGGCAAATCTTCCCTTATACATTACCCCGATACACAACCCGATACACCTTTCCTATACAAATCCTTGATGCGTATCAAAGGCATCCCGAGACAATGAAAAGGCAAGGATGTTTTTGCTCAACCACCAAGATTCAACCACGATCGAGCGTGCGCAACCAAGCAAAGGACTTCCCAGATCTTCAAAAGTCAAAGTAAGAAGTGGCAGAATTCCACCAAGGGGCTACAAATGAGCCATGTCCAAGATAGCAAGTTGGGACTAATGCTTCCCCTCTCTCTTAAAAAAAAATGATAAGAGAGAAAGAAATGGATAATGGAAAAAAGGAAAGCAAATGAATGTTGGCAAAGAGGAAGTTTACCTCAAAAGCTCACCAAGCTCACTGCAAAAGTCCACCTCAAAGAACATCCCGAGGAGTTCACCGCAAAGAAAAGCGATCTACATCAGCAAAGCAACAACATATTTCGAAAGGACACCAACCCCAGCAAAAGAAGGCCCAACGGCCGAACTACGGCGACCTGAGCTCCTCAAACTGAAGGGAACGTAGGCAACCTTCGGGTCCGGTCACAGCATGAAATGAATCCATCAAACCTCGATCCTCCCAAAATGACCCAGTTCTCTTCCCTTGGTCCCATCAATGACCAATTTCCCAGATAATGACCAATCTCCCCATAAATACCTTTTGATCTTGCCATTGATCGAATCTTAATATTAATTGATCACAACATTTATACATGTTAAGGCTAATTGCTTGTTATAATCTTGACTTAATAATAAACATGGTCCATTCCAGCAATCATTTGATGATATTAACTAGGGCAAGTTTCAAATGTCTCAACAAGTCTTCTTCTCTCTACATCTTAGGAAAGAGCTAAACACTTGTATTCTGTCGAGAAAGGGCTTCCTCCCGTTCCATGATAATACATTGTTCACCAAAATAAAGGGACTCTCTCCCGCTTAAATAAAGGCCCTTGTATGTCTCCTCCAAAAGATATATTAAGTCCTCGTTCTATCAAGTCGGCTGGATCACTTATATGAAAAAAAAAAAAAAAAAAAAAAAAAAAAAAGGCACCAAAAAAGTAGCCCGCTAGGTTGAAAACCCGTAAGGGAGGCCTAGGCAAAAAACAGGGTGTGCCATAAAAGATGCAAAAGAGATGCCCACTAGGTTGAAAAAACCGAAAGGGTGGCCTAGGCAAAAGAAAGAGTGCGTCATGAAAAAAGGGATGGGTTCCTAACGTCATCAAAGGCCACGAGACGACAACGGGTCCACGCCAACATCAAAAGTCAGAGGACGACATTGGGGCTACCTCCACAAGGACATGGGGCTACTCCGAGACATTCAATGACATGGGGGCTATGCCACCATCAACAGCAACAAGGACATGGGGCTACCCTGACACATTCAATGACATTGGGGCTACGTCGCCATCAATAGGAACAAGGACATGGGGCTACCCCGACATCGACAACAAGAGGTTTCTCTACTCCCGACCGCTCCTAAGAAATGGACAAAGCTCAAAAGGACTTTATGCATATAAACCTCGCGGTTAAGTTAAAACCAAAATTTGACTAAACATGTTTCGTTAAAAGATTTGCCTTCAAAAGTAAGCATTTTCAAATTTGGCCATTTGGCATCATTTATCAAAGACGATGTTTCAAGCAAAATGCTTTTGATCTCCCCTTAAAATGATTTTTCCAAAAGTCTTGGACCCTTTTTCTCTACAATGAGTCTTGAAGGTCACCCCTAGACTCTTTCCCGGTATCAAGAAAATGTGTCAACCATCCCACAGTGTAGGCTTGACCAAATATTCGTCCCCCGAGTGACCCTTTAGGTTAAAAAAACCTTCGTCCCCAGAGTGACCCCTTTAGGTTAAAAAACCTCCGTCCCCAGAGTGACCCCTTTAGATTAAAACCTTGACTCAGAATAGTCATTATAGGCTAGAGCCTTTATCCCGGCAGTCCTTAGAGGCACGTAAGACCAGTTTTCCCGTCAATCTCCCCAAAGATGGAGTTGACCCCGGTCAAGCTATGACTTAGAATAGTCGTTATAGGCTAGAGCCTTTATCCCGGCCATCCCTAGTGAGACGTAAGACCAATTTTCCCGTCAAAAATCCCCAAAGATAGAGTTGACCAAACCTTGACTCAGAATAGTCATTATATGCTAGAGCCTTTATCCCGGCAGTCCTTAGTGGGACGTAAGACCAGTTTGCCTTGTTAAACTCCCCAAAGGTGGAGTTGAATCGAATGTTTTGACCCGGCAGTCCGAGTGGACGTAAGACCCTCCTTTTAGTCAACCATCTCGTAGTCAGAGTTGACCAAAACCCCGATTTTGACCAAAAGATGGAATGATGAAAAAGTTGACAAACCCTTTAAGTTGACCAAATGAGAGTCAAGCCCCTGTGAGATAAAGCCTAGGTCCCTAGAGTGACCCCATGTGAGAAAAGATTTAGGTCCTTTGAGTGACCCCTTTTGAGACAAGTCTAGGTCCCTTGAGTGACCCCTTGTGAGATAAAGTCTAAATCCCCCGAGTGACCCTTTCAAAGATAAAAATTAGGCCGTCCCTAACATAAGCCCCGTAATGTCCATCCTTGTAAGCCAACCTTCTCGTAGTTAGTGTTGACCATGTCCCGGCCGTCCTTCGTAAGTCCAACCATTTAGTCAACCCTCTCCCATAGAGCCAAGTTGACCATGTCCCGCCTCTGCCTCGCCTAGAGTCACGCTTCCTTGTCCATAGAGCCAAGTTTATCATGTCCCGGCCGTCCTCCGTAAGTACAACCATTTAGTTAACCCTCTCCCATAGAGCCAAGTTGATCATGTCCCGGCCGTCCTTCGTAAGTCCAACCATTTAGTCAACCCTCTCTGATAGATCCAAGTTGACCATGTTCCGTGTAAGTCAACCCTCTCCGATAGAGCCAAGTTGACCATGTTCCGTGTAAGTCAACCCTCTCCGATAGAGCCAAGTTGACCATGTTCCGTGTAAGTCAACCCTCTCCAATAGAGCCAAGTTGACCCTGTCCCCAGCAAGTCAACCCTCACCATAGAGCCGAGTTGACCATATCCCGCCTCTGAACTCGCCAAAGAGTCATGCCTGTTCCTTTAGGAGAGAATGACAGATATTCCCCTACAACCTTAGGTTTGAGACGCCAAGTCCCTCACTCGACTTTAAATAGTCACCCGTAGGTTTGAGACGCCAAGTCCCTCACTCGACTTTGAATAGTCACTCGTAGGTTTGAGACGCCAAGTTCCTCACCCGACTTTGAATAAGTCACCCGTAGGTTTGAGACGCCAAGTTCCTCACCCGACTTTGAATAGTCACCCATAGGTTTGAGACGCCAAGTTCCTCACCCGACCTTAATGGTCGCTGTTAGGTTTGAGTAGCCTTAAAATCTCTCACCCCAGAACTACGACCGGCTTGATTCCCTCGGATAGGGATACGTAGGAATCCTATACCAGTAGGTCCAGCCATGCAACCAAAATCGGTTAAAGCCGTCGTCCCGTTAGATTGGGATGCTTATTTCTATCGACAACCCCGCTCCTTCGAAGCGACGTTGCCGAGGGGCTCTGTAAGTACCCCAATCTGAAACCGACCTATCTTAGAGGTAGCCTTAGCACCGTTTCAGGGATAAGCTAATAGGCCAGGACCTCCCTAGGATAAGCTATAAATTCTAGGACTACTCTGCTATAAAATTGGAAAAATCCAGAAGCTCGCCAGGCTGAGCCGTACGGATGCTTTGGGTACTAGAGGGGCCTAGCCGTATGGCTGGTTTGGGCACCCTCAGTCCCTATAAATAGAACCCCTTGCTGATCATTTCAGAGGGGGGAGAAACATTAGAACTGAGGTAACTCTGTCGAATTCACCTTAGAATAGTGTGAGTAAGAGTGAACAAAGAGTGAAAGAGAGAAAGGAAGATTGGCCTAAACCAAGATAGGTAAAGCCACCTCCTCCCCCTCCCTTCTCTTCATCTAAGAACTCTATTTATCTTTGATCTTGTCATTTATTGTTGATCTTTACATTCTTGCAAGTCTTGTCCATTCAAGCAATATACATATATCTATTATTATTTATATTTCCTAGTCCAAGCCATGAGATGATCAAAGGTGCCCTCCATACTTTGTGTGGAAGAGGTTCAAACCTAGTTTGATCATGGCTTGTTGATTGTTCATTTACATTCTTGTCATGGATGATGCTCTTGTTGTTCATTTTGCTCATTTTAAGCTATGATGATCATGTTGAGGATAAAGTCTCAATCTTTATCCTCATCACCTTGATCTAGCCCAAAATTCCCAAGTTTGGGTAATAAAGATACAATCTTTATGTTTTTTTCTTGTCCCTAAAGGATTAATCTTGCCTAGAAGAGGCATTTTGATGGTAAAGTTTCAATCTTTACTCATCAAATGGTCACTATGGCTCAAAAGGGCATATTAGCCACCTTTTTCATGTTTCTCCCATGATTGCCTTTGATCATGCCCAAACTCTTGTTTTGGGAGGTTCTTTGATGATCAAATGGCATAGGAATGAGTTGTTAATGTTTTTTTGTGTTGGAATAACAAACTGGAATCAGAACAGTTTGGTCCAGTTCAAGCAGAATGTTCTGTTTCTGCCTAGAACTGGACTGTTGCTTGAATAAACTGTAAAATCCCAGGAGTAGTCTCCCCATCCGTACGGATACTTTGGCCGTATGGGGAGATTGACCATTTTGCCCTTCTGTCTTCTGTTTTCTTGTCAAACAAACCCTTTTTCAGTTGAAAAGATAAATAAAAAGTTAAAACAAAGAATTTCCGTTAAAACACACACACACACATGTACTTTTGTTAACTAACAAGGGAGACTCGGCTTTGTCCGAGGCAACTTAGGAGGACGTAAAAACTCTTCCCAAGTTGTAACCTGACCTCCGAACCTTTGAACTCAAACCTTTGTCATTTTGTTGGGTTTAAAATTAACAAAATGTGGCAACTCCGTTAAATTGGTCCGGTTCCCGCGTTTGGTATTTCGCCCTTGAAACGCGCTCGTGTGTTTTTTGGGGTGGGATCCTTACACCAAGTCGCCTTGGATGAGTCCGAGTCTCCCTAATGTTGGTTAACAAAAGTGCATGTGTGTGTGTGTTTAACAGAGAAGAGTCTGTTTTAACTTTTATTCAAACTTTAACTGAAAAAGGGGTCTTTTATTAAGAAAACAGGGATCAGAGGACAAAGTGGACATTTTGCCCTCTGAGCCCAGAGTAGCCGTACGGCTAGAGTATGATCTTCCTGGAATTTTTACAGTTTGTCCAAAAACAGTCCAGTTCCAGGCAGAAACAGAGCATTCTGCTGAAACTGGACTAAACTGTTCTTATTTCCAGTTTATGATTAACAACAAAAACTTAGAAAAGATCATTCCTATGCACTTTGATCATCAAAAAGAACCCCAAAAACAAAGACTTGGGTGTGATCAAAGGCAATCATTGGAGAAATTTATGAAAAGTTGATGAACATGGCTTTTGAACCAAAATGACCATTTGATGACTAAAGATGGAAACTTTATCATCAAGATGGAATTTTTACACATTATTAACCTTTTAGGGACCAAATTATTGCATAAAGATTCAATCTTTATGACCCAAAATGGGATTTCAAGGCTAAATCAAGAGGGGAAGTGATAAACACCAAGGTTTTATCATCCCACATGATTATCATGGCCAAATCAAAACAAAATTAACATAAAGATTTGAGCTTTCACCACAAGAGTGGATCCTTAAGCCAAAGGCAACCTTGGGGCAACATTATTTGTCATAAATATTTGATCTTTGTGACCACAAAGGGGGTTTGAAGCTAGATAAATTTTTTTATGATAAAGATTGAAACTTTATCATCCAAATGATCATCCTTGCTTCCAATGAACAACATAATCAACCAAAACATGTTCCTCTTCCATTAAAATAGATTAACAAACAAGAAATATAAACAAACCATGATCATCTTTAGGTTAGAACCACTTTCACACAAAGTGTGAAGGGCACCTTGAATCATTCATGGTTTGGACCATATGTATACATAATAGTGATATATATATATATATATAGCTTGGAATGCCAAGGCTTGTAATACATATATATATATATATATTGCTTGATATGGACAAGACTTGCAAGAAATATAAATTGCTTGAGATGGACAAGATTTGCAAGAAATGTAAGAGATGAGCAAATAAATATGAACAAACAAGGAGATGAAATGGAGAGAAGGATGGGGGAGAAGGTGGCTTTACCTATGTTTGGTTAGGCCAATCTTCCTCTCTCTTTTCACTCTAAACACTCTTCTGGAGTGATTTCAACAGAGAAACACTAGCAATAATTGTTTCTCCCCCTCCCCTGGAATGATCAGCAAGGGGTTAAATTTATAGGGGCTGATAGTGCCCAAAGTAGCCGTACGGCTCATGTTGGCGACCTTCTGGATTTTTCAATCTTTTAATTCCAGAACAGTCCCTGTGTCCATATTTTGTCCTAGTGAGGTCTTGGCCTATCACTTTATCCCTGAATGGTGCCTAGAATTCCTCTAAGTTGGTCAAATTCAGATTGGGGTACTTACAGAGCCCCTCGGCAACGTCCCTTTTGAAAGAAAGCGGGGTTGTCGATAAACGCATCCCAATCTGATGGGATGACGGCAAAGGCCGATTTGTTTCCAATGGCTGGACCTAGAGGTATAGGATTCCTACGTATCCCTTTTGTGGGGAATCAAGCCTAACGTAGTTCGAAAGAGGGGTGAGAGATTTTGAGGCTACTCAAACCTATAGACGACCGTCGAGGTCGGGTGGGGAACTCGGGCATGACACTCATTCGGTCAGAGGTAAAGGTTCGGGCGTGACATTCATTCGGTCAGAGGCGAAGGTTCGGACGTGACACTCATCTGGTCAGAGGCAAGGTTCGGGCATGACACTCATTCGGTCAGAGGCAAAGACTTGGGCATGACACTCATTCGGTCAGAGGCAAGGACTCGGGCATGACACTCATTCGGTCAGAGGCAAGGATTCGGGTATGACACTCATTCGGTCAGAGGCAAGGACTCGGGCATGACACTCATTCGGTCAGAGGCAAGGATTCGGGCATGACACTCATTCGGTTAGAGGCAAGGACTCGGGCATGACACTCATTCGGTCAGAGGCAAGGACTCGGGCATGACACTCATTCGGTCAGAGGCAAGGTTCGGGCGTGACACTCATTCGGTCAGAGGCAGGGACTCGGGCGTGACACTCATTCGGTCAGAGGCAAGGTTCGGGCGTGACACTCATTTGGTCAGAGGCAGGGATGCGGGCATGACACTCATTCAGTCAGAGGCAAGGACGCGGCATGACACTCATTCGGTCAGAGGTAAGGACTCGGGCATGACACTCATTCGGTCAGAGGCAAGGATTCGGGCATGACACTCATTCGGTCAGAGGCAGGGACTCGGGCATGACACTCATTCGGTCAGAGGCAAGGATTCGGGAATGACACTCATTCGGTCAGAGGCAGGGACTCGGGCATGACACTCATTCGGTCAGAGGCAAGGACTCGGGCATGACACTCATTCGGTCAGAGGCAGGGACGCGGGCATGACACTCATTCGGTCAGCCAAAGTCAACATGGGCTTACGTCAAGGACCGCCCTTCTCATTCTAAGTTTTTTCTCAAGATGGGCCATCTGGGTGACCTAGATTTCTCTTCACATGGGGCCACTCGGGGGGACCTAATTCTTATTTCAAAACGATTGCTCGGGGGACCTAACTCTTATCTCAAGATGGTCGCTCGGGGGACCTAATTTTCATCTCACAATGGTCGTTCGGGGGACCTAATACTTATCTCACAACGGTCGCTCGGGGGACCTAATTTTCGTTTCACAACGGTCGCTCAGGGGACACTTATTTCAAAACGGTCGCTCGGGGGACCTAATTTTTGTCTCACAACGGTCGCTCGGGGGACCTAATACTTATCTCACAACGGTCGCTCGGGGGACCTAATACTTTTCTCAAGATGGTCGCTCGGGGGACCTAATTTTCTTTTCACAACGGTCGCTCGGGGGACCTAATACTTACCTCAAGACGGTCGCTCGAGGGACCTAATTTTCATCTTTGCTGGGCTTACGTCAGGGACGGCCAATTTTCTTGGACATTCAATTTGACTCTCAATGAGTCAAAGTCGGGGCTTGACTCTCTTTTGGTCAGCCGAAGGGATTTTCTCGACACTCATTTGGTCAAAGTCGGGATTTGACTCTCTTTTGGTCAATCAAATAATTTTTAACTGGACTTACGTCAGGGACGGCCAAAGGACATAATCTCACAAAACCTAATGGTCTTACGTCACGCCGGACGGCCAAAGGACACTTTTTCATATTTTTAACCTGTTAACCTGGACTTACGAAGTACGGCCGGGCTAAATCACATTCTTAACCTGGGCTTACGAAGTACGGCCGGGTTAATTTCAATAAAGCTCACATTCTTGACTCGGGCTTGCGAGACACGGTCGGGTCAATTTCAACAAAGCTGGTCTTACGTCCATCTATGGACTCCCCGGACACATTTTCAGTGGGGACCTAATTTTTCTAGGTTCACGAGCCGGAAGGGGAGTTCTGGACATTTTCCAAGGGGTAGGGGCCTAAGTCCTATTTCAGAAAACTAGGGGGAACCATGCTCAAGGCGCCAGGGGCCAAAGTGTAAATTGTGGGCTGAGATTTCCTTTCGCCCAAACCAGCCGTACGGCTAAAGGAGGCGTCTCCTTCTTTTTCAAAATAGCAGCCATACGGATGGTCTGCTTCATTTTTTGAAGTTCAGGCTGAAAAACAGAGAAGGAGAGGCGATCTTTGAGAGCATAATCTTCACCATTTTCCCGAAATTTCTACCTAATTCGTTCTAGGTTCGCTCATGGATGCTCGGGCAAGAAGGGGTTACCCAAGGGGAGCGGATAGAAGGCTCGATATGGTACGCAATTTCCGGGGCTACCATATTGCCTTAAATGATGTGAGGGCGGGTTTCTACAAGTCTCCCGACGTCCATCTTTGTCACGAACGAGCGGTAATCATCCTTTCCTACTCGATTTTATGTCCGTTTTGAGCATTTTGTGCATTCCCTAGTTCTAGGGTCTACATTCATGCTATTCAAGATCTTTGCACTTCTTGATACATTTTCATGAAATTAGCTTTATTTTTGTGTCGTTGAGATTACTAGGGACGCGGGCATGTGCTCATTTTGTCATTTGGACATGCCTAGCTATACTTTCCCAAAATCAAAGAGTGTTGCCCCGCAATTCATGCATAAACTACTTGTACCTTAGGTTCAACTAGTCATTTTGACACATTCAAGTGCACACTAGTATTTCCTAGGACAAGTTACCGCACTTACATAAGGATTCGGTATACTAAGGTTCACAAAAGGGACGGGAGAAAACCCTTTTCAAGTAAAACCTCACACGTTCCTTATAAAGACACACCCTCAATTTGAAAAAGGTAAAAATCTATCTTCATGAACACGCCCTCAAACGCTTATCGCAATTTGAAAAGGGGAAAGACACATTCTTATACACACACCCTCGAACATTTACCGCAATTTGAAAAGGGGAAAGACGTATTCTTATATACACACCCTCAAACATTTACCGCAATTTGAAAAGGGGAAAGACATATTTTCATTCACATGATTTATTCATCCCATTCATTTATCACATGCATTGGTGTTTTAAATCTGTGTTATTCATACCTTTGCTGTGTTTACCTGCAGGGCGGTGATCCCAAATCTCAGGGATCTCCTGACATGTGCTGCTCTCTGTGGGAGGCTATGCCTGTGGCTGTTGGCGACGAGCCTGGTCCGAGATATTGGGTAGAGGGCACCGGCCTTGTGCCGTTCATTCATGCTGTGGGCCAGCTGGCGAGCACTAACAGGAGTCTTGGGCTCATTACTGCCTTGGGTGAGGATTGGTGGGATACCACCCACACTTTCCATTTGAGCTGGGGGGAGATGACTGTGACCCCGGCCGACCTTTCTGCCATCACCGGGCTTTCCTTTGGCGGCAGGCCTGTTATCTAGATCGACCGGCTCTCATCCCCGGACATCGAGGCACTCATTGGCTTCTCGGGCCCTACCAGGGGCTTGGTAATTACTGTGCAGGCTGTTGAGCGGGCCATTCAGGACAGGATCCCAGCATATTTGGCGGGCTTGGTGACCATGGAGCAGCTCAGACGAGCTTATGTGTGGCTCCTTCTCAGCAACACCCTTTTTGCCAATGCCGACACTACCTGCATGTTCCCTCTCCTTGGGTCGTTGACTACTCTTGAGACCGCCCGGAGTATTGCTTGGGGAGAGGCTGGGTTGGCTGAGCTGTACATGGAGCTTGACAAGTTCAGCCGGAAAGCAAGCAAGTCCCTGGCTTGCTTCCAGTTTGCCTTGGAGGTAGATTTTTTTCTTTCCCTCATTCTGTTTTCTCCTTCTCAATCTTTTTTTTTTTTTTTAGTTTCCGGCATCTTAACGTTTCCCTTGCCATTTTCTTTTCAGGCTTGGTACTACGAGATCTTTGGTGGCTATCTGTGGGAGCAGACCATCGATCCGGCCATTACATTCCCGGCCATGGTCTGTTGGGCTCGAGAGGCCCGAAAGAAGAGGGGGTCCAAGGGGCGTGTCTCCGTTCGCCACGCCGACGTCCGGGTAGTGCTGAAGGGTGCCATATCGGCCGAACTCAACCTCTTTCCTTGGTTGAGGTATGAGGGGCAAGGGCTAGGCGTTGACCTATCTGAGGCCCTGCGGGTTACACGGGAGAGGAGGCTTCTGGTGGGGTTCCGAGGAGAGGCCTTCTATTTAGGGGAGAGAGTGCTCTGGGAGCACGGGCTCGAGCTGATGAAGAGGGCTCTCGTTGATCCTCCTGACTCCATGTTTATGATTGACCGAAGGGATGACCCTTATCTTATGGGAGTGAGTGCCACTGATTTCATTACCGACGAGCCGTATGGGCGCTTCGTGGCCCGGAAGCTGAGGTCGCCACAAGTAGTGGCTTCTGGGGTGGCTCCCCCAACATGGCAGGATTATTCATACGTCTATTCGGACCATCGTGTCCATATGGTGGCTACATATGTAGCGGGAGAGGGGGCCCCCCCTAAGGATGCTCCTGCGAGTGTGGTATGCTTTTCCTTCACACACACTTATTCATCCCATACCCCTATATTTTCCACTGAGCATTTTAATTTCCCTGTACAGATTACAGCGCGGGCTCTGTTGGATAAGCCTTCCCTCATGAAACAGGCCAAAAAGGTAGCTGAAGAGGTTTGTTGGTCGCTCTTCCAAGGGGCCTCGGACTGAGTCTCGGTTCGCGCCGACCAGGAACTCGGTGAGTGGTGGGGAGAGGTCTTTCCAACGAGCCTCAAGCGGAGAGCTACCCCCATCTTTTGTCCATTGCCACACCTTAGGCGGAGCTGATTTGGAGGCCTTTCGGGATTCGCTCCGTGACCCCGGCTTTCACGAGCTCGCTCTGGACCCTTTCGCTCATTTGGCCTTGGAGCGTGCCCCAGCCGACCAGACACTCTGGTCCTCCTTCCCAGGTTCATCCTTCTTTCTTTCCGGGCCAATCCTCTTTGGGTGAAGGCTCGAGCTTGGCGAAGTCAATCTTTTTCTTTGATCCCAACATGTACCTGTCTCGTCCCTTGGAGAGGGTTTACTCGCCCCCGAAGGATCCTTACCCAGATTCTGATTAGGATGTACCTATTGTGAACAATTTTTCTTTTGTTTCATTTTATTTAAAAAAAACAATGTGTATTAAACTTGTTGTCTTTTAATGTTTGAAACTCTGCTTTGCAAATTCAACAGTCATGCAAGCTTGGGCCTAAGAGGGCTTTGTGGTCATTTTGAGGTGTTGGGGATTCCCAAAACATATTTTGACTCAACTGTACAGACTTTGACATGTATCTGACAATTTTTTTGCACAGGTGGGAGTGAGTTTTACCGGTGGGAAATCAGCTGACACAGGCTGCTGGTATGAATTTTTTTCACATGTCTAAACCAGCCGTACGGATCGTACAAGCACGGTTGACTTTTCGACCAAAATTTCTGAGGGCTTTCAAGGAATTTTGACAGACAGGAGGCCTTATTTGACTCAAACCGTTTTACCCAAAGCATGACTCTTCGTTGGCCCTTCCGTCGCACGATTATGGCTTGCCAGCCCTAGTGCTTCAACTTTACCGGGAACTACTCCTCCGGTTTCACAGTCATAGCTTGCTAGCCCCAGTGTTTTATCATTGCCAGGAACTATCCCTCGGGTCCTCATCCCATTCTTTTGGGTGCGTATTCCCCCTTGCCAGGGACACGGTCCTCTTTTACACGGGTTTCCTCTCCCTAAGCAATCCGAACATATCATTTTTCTTTCTTCCATGTATCCCATCATATTATCCTCCTAGGAGTGGCCTAGTTGACTCTGACACGGACACGAGCGATAGTCCACCCTGACACGGGCAAGAGCAAACCGCGCTTGCTTACACGAATGGATACACATAGGCATTTTTGGGAGTGAGTCCCTTTTCTGAGGAAGGAAGCCTATGGACAGAAATTCAAGTGTTTGGCTCTCTCCTAAGATGTGGAAAAGAAGACTTGTCGAGGCATTCGAAACCAGCCTTAGTTAATGTCATCAAAGTGATTGTTCGAATGAACCGTGTCCAGCATTAGATCAAAATTCAAGCAATTAGCCTTAACACGTATTAACGTTGTGATCAATTGAGATTAAGATTCGATCAATGGCGAGATCGGGAAGGAGAAGACCTTTTGGGTCATTTCAAGGTTTCTGGGTCTTGGCATGGCCACGGAAAGGGGTTTTGGGCCAAAGAAGGGGAATCATCATTCATATGCTCCTTTACGGAACCGAACAATGTCTGTCTGAAAGATTGGTCATTTATGCAACCGCAAAGAAGAGATTTTGGTTATTTTGGGAGGGCCAAAGGTTTCGGTGGCTTTTCTCATGTTGTGACCGGACCCGAAGGTTGCCTACGTTCCCCTCGATGTGAGGAGCTCAGGTCGCCGTAGTTCGGCCTTTGGGCAGCTTTTGCCGGGATTGGTTTCCTTTTGTTGTCTTGGAGGACGTTGTTGCTCACTTTGCTTTGTGGTGATCTCTTTGAGATGGATTTCTTGGGATGAACCCTCCTTGGCGTGGATGGGTCTCTTGAGACAAGCATTTTCTTTTTGCTATTTCCTCTCCTCCTTTCCATTCATTCATTTTCTTTTCTCATCATTCAATTTTTTTCTCTTTTTTTTTTTTCACTTCCTTTTTCTCTTTTTTTTTAGGAGGAGGAAAACACTAGCCCTAGCTCTCTTTCTTGGGTATTATCTCCTTTGTAGCCCCTTGGCGGTGTGCCTGTCACTTTGGGCTGACTTTGAAAGTCCGGGAAGCCCTTTGCCTGATTGCGCACATGTGATCACGGTTAAACCTTGGTCGTTGAGCGACAACGCCCCTACTTTTTCACTGTCTCGGGATGCCTTTGGCGTGTATCAGGGATTTATCTCAGAAAGATGTGTGGGGTTGTATATCGGGAGAGTGTATGGGGGAATATTTGCCATTAATGGTTTTCTTCATGCCAATTGATCACAACATTCATTCACATCAAGATTAATCGTTTGAATTTAGCACCCTTTTATGTTTAGGCCCATTCATCCTTTAATGAGTCGTTGTTGACTGTTACGCTTGGGAGTCAACTAATCATTTTGGGGATATAGCAATCACTTTCCATCATTAATCCAAGCGGTTCCGAGAGTTAATGCGTTTTTCAAGATAATGCCTCAAGTCTAGAGAGAATAGAAGAGAAATAGCTTGCTTCATTAACGAGGAGCAACTCGATTTTTTACAGACTCAAGGGACTGACACGACTATTAACTGACTAAACCATGACTAGTCAAACTTACCACGCAGGGTTTTTAGGGGAAGTAACAATAAAACATTGTCCACAACGGACTTTTGAAAGACTCTCTAGAACCTAAGAGACCGGACCACTCCTAACCATCTTCCTTCCTTCCTTTTTCCTTTTCCGATTTCACACCCACTCATTGCCTTGCTTCGTGATGATCCCTTCATCAACGAGCTCCTGGATCTTGTCTTTTAAAGCATCACAAGCCCCGGTAGAATGTCCCACCCCTTGGTGGTAGTGGCAAAAGAGAGCGTCGTTGAGCCGTTGACTTGGGTGCTCAGTTAATATCACGCTAGGGTCGAGCAACTGGATCTTCCCTTCTTTGAGCAATAGGTCCAACAACTGGGCTCTTGGAATCCCAAGTTCCCGAAAACGATGGTACGGGGCAAACTTTTGACTGCGAGCTGATTTGGGGACGGCCACCTTTAGTCTATCATTCTTCGGCGGCAGTGTTCTGCTTAGGTGTTGTGGTGAATCTTCTGGATGATTCAAGGTTGTACCGGGATCGGTATGGGTGTTCGGAGTGCTGGACGCTTGCCCAACAGGGATGTTCTGGGGACTTCCTCTGAGGTATGCTCGGATGTCAAGGATCGCATCCACTGTTGCATTTATGCATGTCCCTATTCTCCTCATGTCCTCTTGGTGGCTGTGACTGAGCGAATTTATCTCATTTCTCACGCTTTGCCTTTCTTGGTGCCAATCGTTTTCCCTGTCTTTCAGGAGTTCTCGGAGGCAAGGGTGTACCATTTGAACCCACATCCTTTCGGTTTCCTTTTCAAGGTCAGGGATTCGCCTCTCTTCCATTTTAGCGACGGCCCCTAGTAGACGACTTTTGCCGTGTTCCATCTGCCTCACTACTTGCTGTATAGCGTTCACGTCTCCTTTGATGACTCCAATTCGAGCATCCATTTCCTATGTTTACAAAGGACCAACAAGCCATGAGGGCACTTGACAGGATCTCGAGAAGTCATGCTTTAGGGTAAGAGAGACCCGACACACACAAATCTTTGACTCAAGGATAAGATAGTGTTTGACTCGAAGTTTAGGGGATGGACCTAAGCCATGCATTTCGATGAATTCATTTCTTTCTTTTATTCTTAAAAAAAACAAGGGATGTTTATTCACACGGACAAGGGTTAGAACACAGTTTAAAAACATACATTGACCTTTAACGCAAAATCATGCTCTATTCGGGACAAGCCCTTGACCCTAGTTGGTTGGGAAAGATTTCTCTTCTTTTCCGCAACTATTCTAAGTCCTGGTTCAGTAGAGGCCATCACTACGCCTATAGACCCCTTGTTTTTCACCTGTACTGCACACTCCCAAGGACGGACTATCCCGGGCGAGGGTCCTATAGGGCAAGCGGCTTCCACCGACCGAAAGAAATGATTCTAAGGTCTAGTGCGTCGCAAGGTTCCCGATGTGCGGGTCATCCTAATCATGATTAAGCCCCAGTCGGGATCGAGACTGTTCCGAAGGCTGCACCAATATTCTGACATGACCCCATTTTGAATGAGGTGTCTCTATCCTTAACCATGAGCTTAAGGATGATTAACATGACCCGTTCATTAGGTCTTAACGACACGGTGTTACCCTATCTTTAGCACATGACCTTTGTTAATTGTGGTTGTCATTAACACACGAGTTAGAGGCAGGTTAGGCCACACTTGCATTACATCAAGGAGTCGTAACCCGGGCATTAACTTGGCCACAATTGACTTTGGACACATGCTTAAAGACAATGGCAACGTGAAATAGACCAAAAACCAACCAAAGTCATGGTATTTGTGTGTCACGGACATGTGTGGTTGATTTGGCTCAGAAGGGGAGGTGGAATGGACCCGTGCGCGCTCGAAGGGAACAAGAGCGCCAATCGAGCTGCATCTGGCATCCATCCCGGGTTTAAAGGGTATTTGGAACGTGCAAGGTCAAGTGCGCGTTGTGTGAAGTCAATTCTATATTCCCTTTTTGAGTCAAAATAGATATTTTTATTTTGTTTTTCAACATGATGAGCATGGCATAAGCAAGATATGAACAGGTATGAACAAGCATGGAGTAAGCAATTTATACACAATAAGTCAAAGAATACAAACAAAGACCAAAACTTGTATATGTACCAAGTCGTGCACAACCAAGGATTTTGGATCAAACATTTTGCAAAAGAACAATTTTCTCATTGAAACCATTTGTACAAAACAAGTTGTGCACAACAAGAAGAGTCAAGAATTTTTTACAAAAAAGGGGGTTATGCACAATGAGATTTTGGAAATCATTTTTATTGACAAAAGATCATGCATAACCAAGTTTTGGCCAAAAGAATAAAGGTAATGTGCACAAGTAAGGCTATAAATTTGAAACCTGGACAAGCAGAAGCAGAGGGAAATTCAGAATGTTGCTGCCCTGCACAAAATTGTTAATTTGCAACATTCTGGCCCTTTTACCAAACTAGCCGTACGGCTAGAGCCATGGGGTTGAGATTTTTCTCAGTTTCTGCAACTTCTGATCATCATACTCCAGTTTATTGCATTTCCAGAACATATGCACTCAAAACAGTTCAAACAGAAACAGCAAACACACAAAAATATGCACAAAATCAACTAACGGAAACGGGAGTTTGACCCACACAAAAGTGCCTTCAAAGCTTCTAAAGAGAAGTTTGTAAGCACTTTATCTCCCCAGCGGAGTCGCCACTGTAAGGATCCCGTCCCTGGGGCGAAACAAGCAAAGTTCACACGAGGAAGAAATGCCAAACACGGGTAACTTTCCTTTCACGAAAACGGAGTCGCCACATTAAATTAATTTTAAACCCAATTTAATGAAAATGGTTAAGAAAACAGGGATCAGAGGACAAAATGGACATTTTGCCCTCTGAGCCCAGAGTAGCCGTACGGCTAGAGTATGCTTTTCCTAGAATTTTTACAGTTTGTCCAAAAACAGTCCAGTTCCAGGCAGAAACAGAGCATTCTGCTGAAACTGGACTAAACTGTTCTGATTTCCAGTTTATGATTAACAACAAAAACTTAGAAAAGATCATTCCTATGCACTTTGATCATCAAAAGAACCCCAAAAACAAAGACTTGGGTGTGATCAAAGGCAATCATTGGAGAAATTTATGAAAAGTTGATGAACATGGCTTTTAAACCAAAATAACCATTTGATGACTAAAGATGGAAACTTTATCATCAAGATGGTATTTTTACACATTATTAACCTTTTAGGGACCAAATTATTGCATAAAGATTCAATCTTTATGACCCAAAATGGGATTTCAAGGCTAAATCAAGAGGGGAAGTGATAAACACCAAGGTGTTCTCATCCCACATGATTATCATGGCCAAATCAAAAAACAATTAACATAAAGATTTGAGCTTTCACCACAAGAGTGGATCCTTAAGCCAAAGGCAACCTTGGGACAACATTATTTGTCATAAAGATTTGATCTTTGTGACCACAAAGGGGGTTTGAAGCTAGATCAAATTTTGGATGATAAAGATTGAAACTTTATCATCCAAATGATCATCCTTGCTTCCAATGAACAAAATAATCAACCAAAACATGTTCCTCTTCCATTAAAATAGATTAACAAACAAGAAATATGAACAAACCATGATCATCTTTATGTTAGAACCACTTTCACACAAAG
Source organism: Campanula takesimana (assembly GCA_026119855.1). NCBI lineage: Eukaryota > Viridiplantae > Streptophyta > Magnoliopsida > Asterales > Campanulaceae > Campanula > Campanula takesimana. Next base: position 96,034 of record JAOWBW010000121.1, on the reverse strand, counting down.
TGTGAAGGGCACCTTGAATCATTCATGGTTTGGACCATATGTATACATAATAGTGATATATATATATATATAGCTTGGAATGCCAAGGCTTGTAATACATATATATATATATTGCTTGATATGGACAAGACTTGCAAGAAATATAAATTGCTTGAGATGGACAAGACTTGCAAGAAATGTAAGAGATGAGAAAATAAATATGAACAAACAAGGAGATGAAATGGAGAGAAGGATGGGGGAGAAGGTGGCTTTACCTATGTTTGGTTAGGCCAATCTTCCTCTCTCTTTTCACTCTAAACACTCTTCTGGAGTGATTTCAACAGAGTAACACTAGCAATAATCGTTTCCCCCCCCCTCTGGAATGATCAGCAAGGGGTTCAATTTATAGGGGCTGATAGTGCCCAAAGAAGCCGTACGGCTCATGTTGGCGACCTTCTGGATTTTTCAATCTTTTAATTCCAGAACAGTCCTTGTGTCCATATTTTGTCTTAGTGAGGTCTTGGCCTATCAGTTTATCCCTGAATGGTGCCTAGAATTCCTCTAAGTTGGTCAAATTCAGATTGGGGTACTTACAGGACCAAGATGGATAGGGCCCTACATAGTCAAGAAGGTATTCTTCGGAGGAACGGTACAACTTGTAGACCTAGATAGAGATCAACTGCCGAAGCCCGTCAACATGGATAGGCTGAAGAAGTTCTATTCATAAGTCCGTCCCCTGTTTCCAAAAAAAGAGGAAATCTCGCTAGGTTGAAAACCCACAAGGGCGGCCAAGGCAAAAATTAGAGCAGAGAGCACGAGAAAAGAAGCCCGCTAGATTGAAAACCTGAAAGGGCAGTCTAGGCAAAAATCAGGGTGTGCATTAAAAAAAATAAAAAAATAATAATAATAATAAAATAGGGGACAGTCTCGTACAAGACACCTATGTCCCGTACGAGACATGTTAGTCAGCAAACATATTTTTCTCTTTCCTAAACAAGAACTATGATGACCTGAGATCCTTATTTTAATTGATGTAAAAGGAGAACGTAGGCAGCCTTTTGGTCCGGTCTATTCAATAAATAAAATCAAAATCTTGTCTTCTTATTAATTGAATGCATTTCAAGAAAGCAATAAGAAAATTTCCTACATGAATACCAACTTGCAAAAGAAAATAAATAAAATACTAAAATCTAAAAATTGGTCTATCTATGGCAATCTCTCGATACTCCTAAATATCTATTTCTTCCTTAACTTAGTAGGGGCTTGACCACGATCCTCCTTGTCATCGACCTTTTGAACCAAGGTATCTCGAAACCAGGAGGAACATCAAGACGACTGAACACCGAGGGAGTCAGTCTCGCAAACACATGAGGCCTATCCATAGTTTGGAATTTTCCGGGAAGTCTGTTTGCTCTCTTCTCGTAAAAGTCACTATCCAAAAAGTCTTGAATGGCATCTGCTCTGACATTAGAAGGATCCTCCTTAGCTTCCTTCTTCCTCAAATTCAAGCTAGGCTCAAATTGGTCCCCCAACAGAGAGCGACGGATCTCATCAATACCCTCGACACTGGGATGGAGTTCCAAGAGAAACCAATTCAAGTATTTATCGGACAAATAGATGCTCCCTCCATCATGACGAAGATTGGTCCAATGATCCATAGTGGTGAATACTCGATCAGAGAGTCCAACAATTTGAAGTGTTCTCTAAGCCAAATGGCTAACAATAATGGACTTCCACGAGTCATAGAGCCGGTTCGATGTAAATCGTCAAGACCATGAAGGGTCTCCCCCAAGATGAGAGGGATTATGTTGAAGGCCCGTCCTCTAGCTTGCAGAACGATGTCCACGAGCTCCGTGTCCGCCATGCCACACTTGCTCATGAAAAGTACGCTTTGAAATAAGCACAATGCCAAGAGGCAGCACTGGGAATCCACGCCATGACCGCGAGTCACCCGACCTTTAAATCTCCTAGGAAAAGCATGGAGATCAACATAGCGGTTATGAACGTAACTCTGCGCCTCTGGAAGGCCAATACTCAATAAGTCCCTAAGAGACTCCGCCGGTACCTTGTCACAATTAGGAACCGCAATCACCCCGGTCAACGGCATATCCAAGATAGCCGCCATCTCCTCCACGGTAGGGACCATCTCGTTAAGTGAAAACTTGAAGAGGTGAGTCGATGGATCCCAGAAGCGTGCAACTCCCTTTAAGAGGTCCCATTCCGGGTTTAGATTCTTCAAGGTGAAAAGAATCTTAAACCCGAACATCTCCACGAATCTCTCTTGGCGAGGTTTACTGAATGAACGAAAGAACGTTGCTACACCCTTGTAGCGTTCCACTAACTCTAAGTCCAAGGAGAACTCATCAACAATTTTTGATGAAGGTACGGACTTACTTAGGGCCATTGGGAGCAAAAGGTTGAGAATTTTACTCCAAAAGAAAGGTTCCCAGAACTGATTTAAGGCTGCATGGTATTCTAGGACGAACAAGAGGTGTTTATATACAAGTTTGGACACCAAATCCTCGAGGAAAAAGGAGAAACAGCCGCAGAATGAAAGGATGGCTCGTACGAGACATCGATGTCTCATACGAGACATCTCCCAAGTCAGAACAACAGAAACTCTGCTCAGATTCCAGGTTGCCCGACAAGTCAAAACATGTCTCAATCACCTCAGAAATCCATCCAAAACAATTCATTCATCAAATACAAATGGCCCAACGCGAATCCAACTCATAAAATTACCCCTCGGTTGACCAACTGGACGTGAGTCAATACATTTACACAATCAGAAATAAAACTAAAATTAACTAATGTATTGTGTACTAGAGTTAGGAAATAACTGTTGCATAGGTACAAGCCAAAGAAAAAATTATCTTCGCCTACACCAAGGCAACAAATACATCATCAACACAAAGGGGAGAATGGGGGAATCCTATCTAGGACATGTCGCCACTGCCACACTATCATCCGTCAGTCTGAGGCCTCTTTCTGCAAGAAGCTAGCTCCACCGTTTGCTGAGCCAACTGTCCAAGCAGCCCCGCTGTCTCTCTTTTCATCCTCTTGGCATAGGCCATGAACTGGGCGAGCCGTCCCGCCACCTCTCTATACTCAGCAATGGGCACCTGTTGAGAAGAAACAAATGGAGATATCAAAATCTTCAGATAAATGATAAACAGAAAGATGAAATGGTAAAATGATGGAAATGACGGAAGAAGGGTCATAAATCATACCATGGTCGCGTCGGCAGGAGGTACGAGTTCTTCAGGCATGTTATACTGTGCGGGAAGATCCTCGGTATTCTCTACTCCCTCAGCCACGCTGTAGGTAAACGAATCTGGTTCAAGATGTGGGCGAAAAGGGATATGGATAACTCCCTGGGCCTGAGCCTGATCACCCTCTATTATTAGCTGGGGCATGAGACGAGCAAGGAAGTCCTGATAATCAACCTCCAAGAACATATGGTCAAAGGCATCCTGGGCAATAATAAGCTCCCCTCTCTCCTCCTCCGCAATGGCATAAGAATTAAGCATATGAACCGGTGGGTCCAAACGGACAACGACATCGAGTCTGCCACCACCCTGCTGGTGAGAGACTCTCTCTCCTAAGTAAAAGCATCCCCCTCTAAGGTCAATCATCAGTAGCCTCATACCAGCAAACCCGTAGGCGTGATCAATGCCCAAACCCCGCCAAGGAAAGAAGGTGACAGCGGGCTCAGGGACAGCCTCCCACCTGTCAAAATACAGCCTCATGCGCTCCACCATCATATCAGCCCCCTCGGCCTGCTCATCACGGGTATCCCTGTTATCCCGGCGCCATCTCAGAGTATCTGGGAACATAACAGTATTGTCTCGAAGGTTGAAAGTGAAGAGACCAAACATGGCGTATCCCCAAGCCTGGAAAATGAGAGAAACATAGAAAAACGTCAAAACTGAATGAGTTACTAAGACAGAAAGTAAACTGGGGCTGAAATAAAGGAGGAATACAGAAGAAGATGAGCATTGTACCTCCCAGGCATGACTGTAGCCGCTTAAACCAGCATTCGTCCAATCACGCGAACTCTCATCCATGGCCACATAGCAGTGGGCCAAGCCAGCAGAACCCCAGCTAGCATCAGTGACATGCTGCATGTCCCTCAACACACTCAGAAGAGTAAATAAGGCGGTCGACGCGTGATTGGCAAATAGCGTCTCAGAAAAGTCCCACCACAGAAAGCCGCGGACAGCTGCAATACGGGTACCGGTCAGATGCATCTGACCAGCATTAACAGTGACATAAGTATCCACCCTCTCCCTCAAGGCCTTCAGAGGGACACCCTTACCTAGGGTACGCAAAGAGAATCCCAGAAAATGCATCATATCGTCCCTGCTAGGAGTAAAGTCCGCATCCACCTCAAGCGGCTCACCGACGATGGCAAGCCCAGTAATGCCATGAAAGTCAGTAGGGGTCATGGTAACCTCCCCCCATCACATGTGCATGGTGTGAGTACTATCCCACCAACGCTCCCGGATAGCCTCGAGTAAGTGCACATTCCTCCTCTCACCGACAAGGCCGTCAAAGAAGGGTTTCAATCCGACATTCTCGATCTCTTCCTTCATCTTGCCAATGAGAGTTGGGCAACTCTCAATGGCAACAGTTAAAATCCTCATTCAAAGCATTTTACCCGAAAAGTCGCGGAATTGTCTAAAGCGACAGTTAAAATCATGTACTACCATACTGCAATGATTTTCAGCATCAACAAGGGTGAAATACTATCGAAAGATCAGTCATGCATGATAAACCCTAGCAGCGATAATTCTCGGCAAAAATTGGCGAAAGTTGAATTGCTAGAACACTAAATTGAGACATGCAACAACGAAATCGACATGGAAACTCAATCAAAGGAAGAGATCCTTACCCGCCTAGTCCGAACGGCGTGAGAAACGTGGTCCTCCAGGAATGGGCACAATTCATCCGTCGCCCACACTTTACCCTTCATATGCCTACCAAAGAGGTGCTCTTTGAGTGAAAACAAAGATTTTTGAGTGAGAAAATCAACTAGGGTCGAAAGCTCCCGAGAATGAAATAGGAAAAGTGATTTGAAAATCACTTTCAGCGCCTAATATGCCTCTGTTCTGCGTAATAACAGAGAAGTCTCGTACGAGACATCGTTCCCTCGTACGAGGTATCCTCAGAAAAGTCTCAAAAACCCATGTTTTCTTGGGAAATTCCATAAAAGCCCTTATTTTAACAGAAAGGTCAGAAAAAGCCCTGCTTTAGACCAAGAGGTCGAATCTGAACCCGGTTCAAGATGGAACATTGAGTCGTCAACAAATGGATATTTTCAGAATTGGAACAAGCAAAGTTGTTTCTCAGTACGAATTTATCCTCACCACGCATCCAAGATCATGGGTGAGCAACGAAATCTGCATCAGCAAACTTTAAATCCCACGACTGTCATCAAGACGTAAGTTAATGGCACAGGATTTACGACCGGATATCCCACGACTGTTATCTAGACGTAAGTTAATAACACGGGATCCCACCATTCAGAATCCCATAATTGCCATCTAGACGTACGTTAATGGCATAGGATTCACTTTTCTGGCGGAAAGGCAGTCGCGTCAGAAGGAGAAGCAAGGTCCAAGTAATTGGCGTCTCCAAAACCGGGAATCCCACGACTGTTGTCAAGACGTAAGTTAACAACACAGGATCCCACCATTTAGAGTCCCATAATTGTCATCAAGACGTAAGTTAATGGCATAGGATTCACTTTTCTGGTGGAAAGGCAGTCGCGTCAAAAGGAGAAGCGAGGTCTGAGTAATTGGCGTCTCCAAACCCAGAGTCCCATAATTGTCATCAAGACATAAGTTAATGGCATAGGATTCGTATTTTCCAACGTAAGGAACAAACTCGTTGGAAGGAGAAGCAAGGTCCGGGTAATTGGCGTCTCCAAAATCGAAGACGGTTCATCATCAACAACAGGGCATGTTCAGAATTGGGTCAAAGAGATTAATTCCTCAGTATGGATTGCAACTGGAGACGGTTCGTCATCAGCAAAAAGGAGTATATTCAGAATTGGGTCAAAGAGATTGATTCCTCAGTATGGGTACTCTCCAAACTCTAAGCTTTACTTATCGCAAGTATTATTTTCGAAAATGATTTTCAAAATACCTTAAACCTCAGTTTTTGCGTATTTTCAGAGTCGAACTACGTTTGGTCTGATTTCCTTCTGAGGAATACGTAGGTAGCTTTTTAGCACGACCATACCCCTAGTTCAAAATGGCGTCTTTTCTATCGACGACGGTACTTCATCCATAAGTATCGTCACTGAGGGGCTCTGTAGACACCCCATTTTGGACGTTCATTTATAATCACACTACTTCTGTGTCTCGCCTTTGATTTGGGTTAAAACTCGTTAAGTTTGACATGTTTCATTAAGTTTCTGACTGACTCCGTTAGTTAGGGGCCAAACTAAACATTAAAACTATCGCAGAGGGAAAAAAAGTGATTCCAGCACTTAAATGCCTCGTACGAGACATTGATGTCTCGTACGAGGTATCCCCCTCGACAGTCGGGTTTTTGGTCAGTTTCCTTGTTGATCTTAACCCCTTTTCTTGGCAAACACTCATGCAATCCGGGGAAAATCCCATGGATGATCCTAGAGTCCTAAAATAACCTCTTGAGAATTAAGTCTTTGATTCCCAACCATAAACAACTCTCCAACTAAAACCCTAGGTCACCAAAAACCTATAAATAAAGGGTTTCTTTCACTCTAAGAGAAGGAAGAGAATTTCTAGACAGCCCCAAGGTCGTTAAACCACCAAAAGGCTCTCATAATCAGTCTCTCTCCCATACCCACGAAATTTGGAAGATCAAAGGCCTTTAGTCAAGGCCATCCATAGGATTCTTGAAGAAAACGCTTAGGTAAAATCCTTGCTTTCTATCTTCTCATCTCCTTCTTTGCTTTGAAGTAGTGTGATTCCATCAAAGGATCAGCCTAGAGCCTCTCCAATCCATGGAGATGGTTTCGAAGCATATGATCCGACATCCTAAATAAATAAGCAATTATTTATTTGTTTGTTTTTCTCTTTTGGTACATGAATGCATGATTTTGAAACGATGATGATGATTTCTTAGCAAGACCAATCCTAGATTAGGTGAATTGGGTGCTCCTTGACCTTCCCAATTCATAACTTAACCCCCGAATCTAGACATCTAGGTCCGTGTTCCGACAACAACATGGTGGCGACTCTCAAATCAACAAGAAGGTAAATCGAAGGACGAAAACGTGCCTCGAAGCAAAACCTCGCACGCAAACAGCAGGTCGTCATGTCCAACTCATCTTGAGCAAGTCAACCCAAGCATGTCCCATAAGCAAGTCGTCATAAGGGCAAGTCGTCGAAAGGAAGTCTCTCATTTGGAACAGGCTTGTATTTTCTAATGAACTACGAAGACAAATCTTCGCAGTTAGGGGTTCACCCTGTGACATCATATTATTGCCTATATGTGGCCCAGTTTCCACCAAGATGGCATCTCGCATATATCATCATGTCACTTATGTAGGCTCATCCTGCCTACTTCGAGCCTCACCTAACCTTACCCAAAGAAAATCTCTATCTGACACAAGATCAAATAGAAAAAGAACTAGTGGAACACCCACTTGCCTACCATCATGTTAATGAGTGGAACCACTCAAAAGGTGCCATGTGGCACAGTGACATCCTAATGTCATATTCAGCTGAAAAACGAGCCGAGTTACTTTCTAAGGTTCGGAAACCCTGCAGTTCGTTTAAGGAATACTCCCTCTTTCCAAAGACAAGTTGCACTAATTTCCTCTTTTGGTATTCCATTAGTAAGTCTCACTCTCCTAAAATGTTCAAATTTTATTGTTTTTATTCACTCTACCGCACTCGTCTTACTCACACACTTAAATTGTGGGCCTCACTCTTAAATCATCTTACTCAAAACCACTTTCTCACATTAACATAGCTATGTTGGGGGCAAGGAGGTCAATTGACCCCCTAAACTCACTAACTTTACCATTGAGACCCCTTTTAGTTATAACAAAAACAAATTTGTGCGACTTTGACCCCCTGAATAATAGGAGAATTCTAAATGGCCCTCTAAAGTTTTGAAAAATGAGTATCTTTTTCAGATCAGTTAATTTTTATAATACTTCTCTCCCAAAATGAATGAACAAATTTTCTCTCGATCAAGAATAAAATCGGTCATTCATTGTGGGACGGCTCGAGGAAGGAAGAATGTTTGACTGCCTAAAATTAGAGTAAAATTAAAATGAAAGGTTATAATGTATATGTAAGTGTGAACACTTTCAAACGATTAATTTAATTTTTATGTTTAAAATTTAGGATTTATGTCTTTCTTTATTTTAGATAGAATTGTAAATATATTTTTATTTATATTATTTTTATTTATTAACATACTAATGATTTAGTTAGATTTGGTGGATATCTTTGTATATTTTTGTAGATATATCTCACTTAAAGATTGGAACAATATTTTAGGAAGAGATGGAGTAGATCTCTTTTGAGTAATCTCCAAGATATGACCATATTTGGTGGAGACTTCTCTGTCTATAAAAAGGACTCCAAGACTTCATTATTTGTTTGGTATTTTAGAGAGTTCAGATCTGATTTTGAGAGCTTTTTAGTGAGATAATTCTTGTGTAACACAAGTTCTTACAAGAACTTGTTTTTAGTGTTTAGTGTTTTAATCTTTGGTCGCTTCTCTTGATTTATTTCTTTGTAATCATTCATAATGTTTTAATAAAGAGAAGTTTTTGTAGTCTACAGCATATTGGTGTATATGTGTTAAATAATTCTTGTTTGATTTTTATTCCGCTGCAAAATCTGTTTTGTGTAGTTCATGGTGTAACCGCATTAGTATTTACACTGCGTCTCTGTTCTTTATTTTTCTAACTATCCTAGCTATCAAAACTTTCAATTGGCACCAGAGCCTACACTCGATTACATTGAGTGTGATCTAGAAAGGGTAGTCATGATGGATAAAGTTAAGAAGGAGGATGTGACTTTCAATTCTTTTCTAAAAAACAATAGGGATTGTAAGCTCCCTATAAAAATCAAATCCTCCTCGTTTGATGAAAAATCTGAAAATAATTTTAATTTAAAAAAAACCCCAAAACCTTTGAACTTATTGAGATAAATGATTATGTTCAATGCCGTGCATGTTTTGGGTTTGGTCACTTTGCTAATCAATGTGCTAACACTTGAAGGAAAAATGGGATGAGCTTTAATGCGACCCTAAGTGATAGTGAGGATGAAAATGAGGCTATGCACCTTGCAGTCATTGATACCCTATCTCAAAATCACGAATATCATTTTGATGTGACTTTTGATGTAGTCACACTGGAAACTACATCCTTTGAATCTGAGTTTATTTATTTTTAATTCTTATGTATCTAAAAAACTAGTGGATGAAGAGGAATGTGATGTTAATTTTGAGGAACTTCATGAAGCTTACGCTGATCTTTTTGCCGATTGGCAAAAACGCGTCCAAAACATGGTGTTTTTGAAAAGGTCAATGAGAAACTCTCAGCTAAAATTACAACTTTGAAATCTGAACTTGAGAGAGTTTCTATTGAAAATGATAACCAAAAGGACTCTATAGCCATACTCGAGGTTATGATCACCAAGCGTGATGTTTAACTCAAGAAAGCTAAATCTGATCTTGAAAAAGCCAATGATACTTTCACTAAGTTAAATACTGTTAAAGCTAAACTTGAAGAGGTTTTAAATATTGGTAGTCATTCTAAAACTGGTATTGGCTATAGATCCAATTTTGTGAAAGAAGGTGAAGAAAGATCAGAGTCAAAATATTTTTAAAAAGTATAGTCTAGACCTAGGAAAAGGAAATATGTATGCCACTACTGCTTTGTTCCTGGTCTCATCAGACCCTTTTGCTACCAAAGAATTCACGACCTTAGGGAATCTGATTCCCCCAGATGGGTTCCAAGGTGTACTCACATCGCAATCCACATCGTCAAAAATCTGGGCGATTTGCGTGGGTTGAGAAGAAGGATGAGGAGTGTAAGGTTGGTTTAACCTCTCTAAAGAGCAATATGTCTAGCTCTTGGTACTTTAACAGTGGGTGCTCAAACCACATGACAGGTAAAGATGAGTTCCTGTCTGATTATTCTCTTTTAAGTGGAGGAAATGTGAAATATGGAGGTGGTAGGAAAGGTAAGATTGTTGGTAAAGGAACATTGAATGTTGAAGGTATGCCTAGACTCCATAATGTTCTCCATGTTGAAGGCCTTAAGGAAAATCTCATAAGCATTAGTCATTTGTGTGACGATGATATGCATGTGAGACTTGATAAGCAAGTATGTGAGGTTTTTAATAAAATGGGCAATTGTGTCTTTAAAGGATTTAAGAATTCTAATAATTGCTATAAGCTTTGTGATGTTACATGTTGTGTTCAAGAGCTGGAGCCCTCCAATGACGAAACTGAACAAGAAACAACACCAGAGAGTGCATAATAGTCTGATGTTGCCCCCGATGTGACTACACTGCAGACTACATCAGCAGAAAATGATTTCTGTTCATATTCAGAGGCATCCTCCAGCAGCTCAGATAGTAAAGAAGCAGGTTTGAAATGGTCCAGAAACAGTGCCTCCGAAATCCAAGAGGAACATCCCATTTTGTATATTCTTGGGGATGTTTATGAAAAGGTAAGTGTTGGGTTTCGTGCAATCATGTGCAGCGAAAGACATTACATCTAGAAACCCAAAGCCTAGATCCGTTATGATCAATAATTCATAATATGTAAGATGAAAGAAACTAACCCTTGTAGATCGAAATATGAAACCTTGGATTTAGATGCTAAGATGAGCACCCTCAACCGGTGATCCACACGTCGAACGGATTCAAGAAATTTTCTTGACTTGACTGCTAGGTCTTTCGGATTAAAAAACTTGATGAAGAGCGATTCTTCAATTACTCCCTTTGATTATTATGGTTTGATGATTGAGAATAATCAAACATAATAACCCTAGTATAATATGTGTATTTTCTCTCTCCAAGAAAGAAGTGATTTCACAAATCAATGTTATGGGACTGAATCCCAGCTGAACATATTATATACTAGAGGTCTCCAAGATACTTTAGGGTTTAGGAGTTTTTTTCCAACAAGGAAATCCTAAAATAAACTGCAGTACGCCGTTAAAGCCGTACGGATTGGTTGGAGCCGTATGGCTACTTCCCAGCCGCACGGATCCTGTTCCGTACTTCCTCAATTTTCGTTCCTTTTAATTATCCGCTCTGTGTGTGTGACCCAATAGGATTATACTAAGTTGGAAACGAGTCTGAACCATTCAGAACCCGTAAGTCATAAGCGGACTCTAGCAAGCCATTATGACTACCCAATTAGTATAACTTTGAAATCCCAAAGTTTCCAAAATAGAACATTTCACAATGTCTTTGTTACACGATGTCTATTGAACGTAAGCCATGGTCAATGGTCAACTTACTTGTTCAATGCTTTCTCGATCCCGAATGTATTGATAATACAAATAAAATTGATACAATCAATTCATTTGAGCATGGCCATGCATTTCATCAATAACATTCATCGAGTGGCACAAGCTTGACATCTCTCTTGATGAGGAACAAATCCCTTCTTGGCTTATTACTCTTCTCTACGTGATTCCGATTATGCCAATAATATCCTTTATATCTACCCGGTTAAAAGTAGAGTTTGAATATGTCAAACATAATGTTCATCATGTGGAAGACTGTAATAACCTCAAGTCTAAAGATTCAAGTGATATAACTATATGAGATTTAATTATGACATTTGACCATGACATAAATCTCATAAGGGGTCAGTCCAGTATTTATTCTGCAACAAATACACATAAGTCTAATTGTATCTAATGCACATAATCATCATATGACTATCCATTAAACTTATACTAGCAATTAATCATAATTACTAGGGACGGCGATTATTATAATAAACATGCAAAAGATATAATAATCAAACATTCAATATCTTTTTTAAATCGTAAAGCAAATAATAACATTAATCGTTCAAATAACGTGCCTAGGACATACACACCAACAATCTCCCACTTGCACTAGGCCTAATTAATGTATCGAACATCCATAGACCTAACATGACCATCATGCTTCGCTTGCGGAAGACCCTTTGTCAATGGGTCATCAATGTTATCTTCAGTCGGTACTCTGGATATATTTGCGTCTCCTCTATCAACGATTTCTCGAATAATATTAAAACGCCTAAATATGTGTTTGGATTTCTGATGCGATCTAGGTTCCTTTGCTTGAGAAATTGTGCCATTATTATCACAATAAAGGTCTATTGGATTAGCAATGCTAGGAACCACCTCAGTTCACCAATGAACTTCTTAATCCAAACAGCCTCTTTAGCAGCATCGGATGCAGTTATATACTCAGCTTCAGTTGTAGAATCAGCTACGGTACTCTGCTTAGAACTCTTCCAGATTACCGCACCACCATTAAGCATAAACCCAAATACATATTGCAATCTCGAATCATCCTTGTCGGTTTGGAAGCTTGCATCCGTTTAACCATTTAAAACGAGATCATCTTCCATACCTCCATATATCAAGAACGAGTCTTTAGTCCTTCTCAAGTACTTAAGAATCATCTTGACAGTAATCTAGTGACTCTCACCAGGATCCGATTGGTATCTATGTTGGTGTATATTCCCTAGGCATGTTATTGGCACATTGTTTGACAATGTTTGTTATCACTTTTTCATTTATATAAAGAGATGTTTTGGATTATTATTAGTTGTTACATGTTTTGTTATAATAATCTCCGTCCCTAGTACTTATGAAGAACTAGTATAAGTTTAATTCGATAATCATATGATGATAATGTGTATGGGATACAAGTTAAACTTATGGGTATGTGTTGGTGAACACATACTGGACATGACCCAACTATGAGGTTTATGTCATGGTCATTGTTGGTCCAAGAGGGCAACAAGGGTATAGAACCGCTAGAGGTGGGGGTGAATAGCGGTCCAAATCTTTTTCAAAAATACCCTTAAAATCAACCGAGTACTTATCAGTTTGGCCAACTGCGGTTCAAAGCACAAGAACCGAACTGATAAAATGCACAGCGGAGTTTGCGGTTTGGCCAAATAGGTTAGTTAAAGAGTTGGGAGGTTTGACTCAGGTTGAGAAAACACTATGATGCAACTGAATAGTTAAACTTAAAGTTCAAAGGAAAACACAATTCATCTTTCAAGTCATTTCGTATATGAAAACAAGTTCAAGACCACACACAAGAAAGATAAATATCAAGACAGAAAATAAAGATCAAACACACAAATTGAAGAGGTTCGTTCTTAAATGAACTATGTCCTCTACCTAGATGGTTAGTCTAGGATTTTCTAATAGCTATGAGACTTGTATTAATTTAGAGGAGGTTTTACAAGATGAATCTAAACTCTAAACAATAAGTCTAACCTAAGCTATAATAACAACCGGTGTTTTCGAAGTATATAATCTATGTGATCATATAAATCGGGTGTGTGTGTGAAAAGAAATAAAATGCTCTAAGTATCTAAATGATGATTGAGCAAATGAAAGTCTTTTGGTGTAAAGGCTGAATATGAAAGGTTGTTAGGCTTGAAGCTTTGATGAAGAACTGGGTTTGCTATGGAGATGGTTTGAAGATATGAATATCTGGGTTTGAATCTTCAAAGCAAACTTGAACACTTGGGAATGAATCTCTTGAAGCTCAGCAACCTTCATTGTTGAATAATGGAGGCTATTTATAGGCAGAGCACCCTTGTGACCGTTGGGTAAAGATTTGAATCAAATCTGAAGGGTGCAGTGCTGTCGAAATCCCATTGGTTGAGCTGTCATTTTCGTCCTTGGATTTGTCTTGTAGTCCTAGGTAGTTATTGCACCACTACCTGACATTTGTCCTTTGTTGCAGAAAGGACTAACGGTAAACAATTCAAACTGATAGACAAACTGACATTCCTTGCAGAAACTCCAAGTTAACTTAGAGTTATTTTGACATGACATAACAACATCCTTTTACGGTTAAAAAGGGAATGTTTGTCTAAGGAATAAATGACATATCTTTAATTCTTCAATAACTGCTTTGCGGTTTCACCAAGCATAGGGGCGGTTTGAAGAATGATCTTGATGGGCGGTTTCATCAAACATGTAAACTGCAGTTTGATGAAAACTGAAAGGCTCCATGCTGGCGGTCTTAAGATGACGGCTTGAAGCACTAAACCGCTAATGATACAACCGAACAATACTCAGCCTAGACAATCAAAAATCTAGAAATGGACTTATCTAAAAATTAAAGTAGAACTTCATTACATGCGGTCATAATGTCCATAAAAAGACACGTGGCATGGATCAATCAAATTAAGGTGGGTGTACTAACAATGAATCCTAACAATCTCCCCCTATTTGATTGATGCCATTACCACACTATGATAATAGCAAAACATTGTACTTGGTAAGAACATGTCCGAAATAAATTTCATGAACTTGCATGTCCCAAGTCAATGCACACACTATGCTAGATCATAGTGTGTGCATTGACTGAATGTTTAAAGCACAATGCACTTGAAAGTATTTTCATGATGAATGTAGTGCATGAGGTTTTAAGAAATACAAGCATTGTTTCACAAACAAGCAGTTTGAATAAATAAAGTTTTGGAAACAGAATGCTATGCAGTCATTCTCATTATAATTAAATCATAAAGGATAGTAACTTAAAATGTATTAATTACAAGAGACATCAAAAGGAAAAACTAAGAAATGAAATCTAGTCTACTTCATCTGCAACAGAACCCCTTGCAGCAGCAGCAGCATCTGCGGTTTGGTTCTGATCGGTTTGAGCATCTTGAGCAGCTTGTTCTTCTGCAGCTTGAGAATCAACAGCAGGGGCGGTTTGATCATCATTCCTAGAACCGGAGCCACGGGCGGTTTCAAAAATAAAGTCAGCTGCACGAAGCCGAACTTCAGTCGGTTCATCAATCTTTAATTCAATTGCAGCGGCTTGCTTGACAAGTTTCCCGGTTCTATACAGGATAAGCTCAGAAGAATCAAACGCATGCTGGGCCAGAATGTCAAGTTTCTCAACAACAGATTGAAGTGATGCATCAACGGCTTGAAACTTTAAGTTGCAAAGATCATTGTTAGTTCTGACAAGATCTTGAAGAGCCAGTTGATTTTCCAGAATGAAGTTCAATCTTTCATCAAGTTGTTGTTGGCTTGATCTATCATCAAATTTCTCATTCACTCTCTCCCCCTTAATGGCATCAAGATCAGTTTGTATAGTGAGGAGATGAGTGTCAAACCGAGAAGTGGCGGTTTGCTGATGAACTTGAATATTCCTAACCGCATCTATTAAATCGACGGTTGTAGCATGAAGAGGTAGAATTGGATAGGAAGGAATTGAAGAGGGTGGTTCATCAGAAGGAGTGTAGTCAGGGATGTGCTCATCACTAGCAGAATCATCATCAGAAATTGGGATGGCATCATCAGACTGATGGGATGAAGAAGGCATTTTGGCTTTGCCTTTCAAAAGAATGTGTGCCTCTTCTAAAGTTTCACCCATAGACACCCTAATGGCGGTTTCAAATTCTATGGGATCAAAAGGAAGGGAAAAATAATAAGGAATAATTTCGGTTTGAGGAGGAGGAGGAGGAGGAACATCATATCTCAAATAGTCATCATAGAGAAAGATGGAAGGAGAAGGCACAATGAATATTCTATAGAGATTGGGAATGCAAAGACAATTAAATAATAGAAAGAATTGGGAAGCAAGAGTGGGATCCATGAGTACCTGATAGGCAATATCTCCCATCAACTGTTCTGCAACTGAAAGAATTATCTTCTCAACTGCTGCTTCCATCTCATCCTTGGGAAAAATAGCATAAGGATTGGGGCGGCCAGCCTTCAAGAATCTATCTTCGGCTTTGGCGGCGGCACGAGCATGGGCTCCAGCCCTTCTTTCCCTAGAGGTTTCAGTCTTGAACCGCTTCAGATATCTTGCTAAGTCAGCAGCATTCCTTCTTTTCTTTGTCTTCGGTTTTATGATAGAAACCGATGTCTGTGGAGATAGCTGAACTGGCGGCTGATAGAGAGGTTGAGCTTGAGTAGTAGCCAGTGGTTGAACAGAAGGAAGAGGTTGAACCGAAAATGTAGAAACCGAAGGTTGAGCAGTTGAGAGAACTGGTGATGGTTGAACCGCTGCAGCATATGGTAAGTCTGGAGATGAAGATGGAGTATGTTCTGGTGAATCAAAGTCCAGTTTTCTTTTAAGTGAAGGAGGGGAGACCTCAACCATCATTGGGTCAATACCTGCCTTTCTCATCTCAGCTCTTTCTCTTAATTCTTTTGCAAATGGACCTTCAAGAGGTGAATGATCCCTTTTATCATGAGCCTCACTAAAGTCAACTGCACCCGGTGGCCTTGACTGCCAATGTTCCACAAACTCATATTTCTTTATCAACTTTCTTTTTTTCTTTGGCGGTTGAACCTCAAGAATTTCAACATCTTGCTCAGGTTCATCAAGTGCCTCAGACGCATCAGTCTGCTCAGGCAATACTGCAGCCTCAAACTCATCGGTTTGTTCAGGCTGAACTGCAATTGTAGATACATCGGTTTGTTTAACTAGAACCGCAGCCTCAGACACTTCGGTCTGCTCAGGCTCGGTTTGAGAGGAGGGTTTGAGGTTTGGGAAGGCTTTATAAATTTCAGCCAACTGTTCTTCAGAGAATTGAACAGAGGGCGGTTTAGAAGTTGAAGGTTTAGGAGGAGAGGAGATAGGAAGGAAAAGATGAGGTGAAGGAATGAGTTCTGGAATGGATTTGGCTTTGGCAGCTTTAAGAGAGGAGGCATCCATGGCAAAGTTAATGGATTTCTCCACATTTTGATGTAATGGAGAGACGTTTAATTTGAGGTTTGGGAATTGAGGGTTTAGAAGTGATAGGTTTGGAGAGAGTAGGTGATAGTCTGATGGGGGGAAAAGAGGTTGAAGAAGATGAAGGTTTTGATGACGGTTTGGATGAGGGTTTAGGAGGCGGTTTGGATAAGTCTGCCTTAGTAATAATTGAAGGGATTTGAGCGGTTCCCTTTCTCTTCCTTGGAGCAGCGGTTTCCTTGGGACGAGCCACAGGTTTAGACTGAACTGCGGGCTCCCCCTCAACCGCAGACTCCCCCTCAGCCTGTACAGCGGTCTGAGCTAACTGACTTAACCCAATCGGTTTAAAGTAGCAGTTTGACCTTCATTCCTTAGAATCGTAGCATGGGCCTGATCAGCAATGGCACCAGCATACGGTTTCCCAGATTTGTTGAGCCGAGCCTCAGGAAATGGTCCACGTTCGGCTTCAGGAAGAGGGTCCTCATTCCAGACTGCCTGAGCATACCGCCATCCAAATGCGGTTCTGAAGACATCAAGTTTTGATAATCCAAAAATAGATTTCTCAATTGGATCCAACCAATAGTCCTTGTTGTCAGTAGAGAACTTGAAAATGTCAGTATCTTGATGCAGGAACTTAGTCAGCAAACTGCAGTGAGTTCTGATCTTGAATTTTCCAGCGGCTTTAGCAGCATGGAGGCGGTTTAGGGCATTCATGATCTCCTTCATCACAACCTTGGGCCAGTGCAGTTTCTTCCCTTTAAGAATTGCCACACAGTAAGCATACTGTTCACTTGTAAAGTTATTGTGGTTCCATTTTTGCACATGACTCCAGAATCAACCAATTCACAAAGATGAGCCATCACTTCTCCAAAGTCCTTTTTGGAGGAATTCTTGGTGGAGAAAGAATTAACTCCAATTAATTCCATAGTAGTATTGCTCAAAAGTTCCGGTTTGATCCCCATAACTCCAGAGTTCTCAAGACCAGCTAGAACTGCGATCTTGGAAGCGGTTAGGACCACAGACTTGCCACAAACCATGGACTTGATAGCATCTTCAAATTTCACTTCTCCGGTTTCCAGATCCCTTATCGGTTCTCCTCTTACATCCAGCAAGGCAGCATTTGTGGAGATCCCATTCTCAAAAAATTCAGCGCAGATGATTGTAACAAACTGCGGTTCATCCATAAGGAACAGAGGGAGCAGCTTTGCATCACTCAACAGTTTGAGGAGCTTCCTTCCAACTGCATCTTGTTTAATTTCCTCTTCTAGTATCCTAGAACCGGGTACAACGTTTGAAGGATCCTGAAAAATATTCTAAGTCAGAGATAGCTTAAAGAATGATAGTTTGAATCCTTAAGCAAACCGCGGTTTGATTAAGTCTTATAAACTATAACAAGGAATCCTAACAATGAAAACATGCGGTTCAAGGAGAGTAAGGGTAAAAATGTAAAAACAAAAAAATGAGTGAACAGAAAAGATAAAACGGATCCAAGAGGGAAAAATTTGAAAAAGAGTTTGAATGCACGAAGAACACGAAGAACAAAGTATGAATATGCAAAACAAAAACTTAACCAAAAATGAAAGAATTATACCAAAACGATCACAAAGGGCAGATTCTAACAAAGTTCTAAATAAGCTAAGACAAATAACAACACATGAACCCAGAATCTGCACAATTTCGCAAGAACACCAAATAACCCCAAAATCGATTTTGCTCAAAATTGAACACAAATCTCAAAACAAAGTAATCAAACAATATATATAAGTAAATGCGAGCACAAACCAACCAAGAAATTAAAGAAAAAGCATAAAAAGATCAAAGGAAGATGAACAAGCTTTTAAGCTTCAACAATCGCGGACAAATGAAATAAACTGAGTTAGGGTTCAAAAATTCATACCATATCAGGCTTCGAAGGTTTGGAAGAAGTAGAAGTGGAAGCAAGATCAATGGATTTCTTTGGTGCCATTTCAAGAATCGTTTTAAGTAAGAAATATTAGAGAAATAACAGAGAGTGCGCAGAGAAGGTGCAGAGGAGAGAGAGAGATTTTGCTAAAAGGAGTAAGAAGTTAAAAAGTTAAATTGAAAAATGGTTTATCTTTTATACTCAATTAACCACCTCGGGTAGTGGAGCGGGCATGACGGCTGAAGGAAACTCAACCGTCAGTGTACCTGTCAATTTGCATTTAATGCGGCTGAGATAATTGCAAAAAGGTCCTTAAAGAATGAAGTGACATAAAGTAGGGACTAAAATGCAATTTCATACCTGAGCGGTTTGAGTAAACCGACTTACCTTTTCCTTATTATCGGTTTTGATGAAACCGACATCTCTCAGATCTGTCTTCGGTTTCAGTAGAGAAAACCGAATCCTTGCTTTGACAACTCGGTTTGGAACAAACTGAAGTTGTTCTTCTTGACTCTTCGGTTTGAGTGGAATCTTTAGCCGAACCATTATTGTTGTGGTTTCGTCGATTGAACCGCAAGCTATTTGCATTTTCTTAATAGAGCCAAAATACTTAACAAAAATTATTAGAACAAAAAAATAAATAGGCATGAATTGTATTAAGTAAGTTCCAGCATACCCATTTCTCCTCGTAAATGAAAGAACCTAGAATTTTCAAGCGGTTTGGTGAGAATATCTGCAATTTGATCATCGATTCCCACCTTTCCTAGAAAAATATTCTTCTTTTCAACATGATCTTTGAGGAAATGATATCTTATGTCAATGTGCTTGGTTTTTGAGTGTTGTACTGGATTGTTGGAGATTGATATTGCTGCAGTACTATCACAGAAGATAGGGAAGTTCTTCTCAAATACTTCATAGTCTTCCAACTGCTGTTTCATCCAGAGAATTTGAGAGCAACAGCTTCCAGCCGCAATATATTCAGCTTCAACGGTTGAGACTGAAACCGACGCTTGTTTCTTGCTGGACCATGACACAAGCCGCGTTCCAAGGAACTGATAAGTACCACTTGTGCTCTTTCTGCTTATCTTACATGCTGCAAAGTCAGTATCTGAATAACCTAATAGCTCAAATGAAGATTCTTTGGAGTACCAAAGTCCAAGGTTAACAGATCCACATAAATATCTAATAATTCTTTTAACAGCAATAAGATGAGATTCTCTAGGGTCAGCTTGAAATCTAGCACAAACATAAACACTAAACATGATATCTGGCCTACTAGCAGTTAAGTAAAGTAGAGAGCCAATCATACCTCGGTAGAGAGTCTGATCAACTTTCTTACCTCGTTCATCTTGATCCAAACTGCAGGCCTTTTGCATTGGGGTATCAACTGGCTTAGCGGTTTCAAGCCCAAATTTCTTGATCAAGTCTTTGGTGTATTTGGCTTGGTTGATAAAGATTCCATCATGACATTGCTTGATTTGGAGTCCAAGAAAGAATGTCAACTCTCCCATCATACTCATCTCAAATTTACCTTTCATAAGCTTCTCAAACTTAACACACATAGTTTCATTAGTAGAACCGAAAATAATATCATCAACATATATTTAAACTAATAATGAATGACCTTTGTGTTTAGCAATAAATAGGGTTGTATCAATTTTACCTCTTGAGAAGCCTTGTTCAATAAGAAATTTAGATAGAGTGTCATACCATGCTCTTGGAGCTTGTTTGAGTCCATACAAGGCCTTCTTGAGCTTGAAGACATGATTAGGATATTTGTTGTCTTCAAATCCTGGCGAGCTACATAAACTTCTTCTTGTAGTTCACCATTCAGAAATGCACTCTTCACATCCATTTGATATAACTTGAATTTCTTGAAGGAGGCATAGGCCAGGAACAATCTAATGGCTTCAAGTCTGGCTACAGGGGCAAAGGTTTTATCATAATCAATCCCTTCTTCTTGCCTATAACCTTGAGCAACCAACCTTGCTTTGTTTCTTGTTATAGTACCATTTTCATCCATCTTATTTCTGTATACCCATTTTGTTCCAATTACAGTGTGATCTCTGGGCCTTAGAACTAGAGTCCAAACTCTGCATCTTTCAAACTGATTGAGCTCTTCTTGCATTGCAGCTACCCAACTTGGATCACTTAGAGCTTCATCTACCTTCTTCGGTTCCATCTGAGATAACAGTGCGGTTGAGAACAAACTGTGGTTATCTCTATGAGTTAAGCTTCCTCTTGTTTGAACACCAGAACTGATAGGACCTATAACATTGGTTGTTGGATGGTCTCTATGCTCATTGATTTTTGGAGGGAGGTCTTCATGAACCACTATTTCTTGAAGATTTTCCAGAGGAGGCTCTTCTTGATATTCATTGAAATCTTCGTTGAAGGTGATGTTTGGAACTGGATCAACGGTTTGAATGGGATCAGAAGAGTGCGGTTCTACAACAACACCTTCTGTTTGATTTGGAGCGGCTGGAGAACCTGATGGAGCGGTTTGAGTAGGTTGTTCATTTGCGGTTGCATGATTAGGGTAAGATGTACCTGTCTCAAAACCACTAAAATCATCAGCTACATTTGGAGCCATATGTGGCTCAAGAAGATCATGTTCATCAAATGTAACATGGACTGACTCTACAATTTTTAATGAAGTTTTATTGAAACAACAAAAAGCTTTAGAGTGTTTTGAATAACCAACAAAAATACCTTCATCGGCCTTAGCATCAAATTTACCTCGATGCTCTCTGCCATTGTATAAGATGTAGCATTTGCATCCAAATATTTTAAAGAAGGCAATGCTGGGTGATCTGCCTCTCCACAATTCATAGGGAGTCTTGTTGTGAACTTTGATGATTAGGGAGCGGTTCTGGGTGAAACATGTGGTATTGACAGCTTCGGCCCAGAAGTAGTTGGGAAGCTTTGCTTCTGCAATCATGGTCTTCCCGGCTTCAATCAAAGTCCTGTTCTTTCTTTCTACAACTCCATTCTGTTGTGGAACTCCAGCGGCAGAGAAATTATGATCAATTCCATGATCATCACAGTATTGGGCAACACCATTGTTTGTAAATTCGGTTCCATTATCTTAACGCATGGCAACAATGTCATCTAATTTCTGAGTTTGGAGCTATCTAAATAGAGCGGTTACGATGCCATAAGTATCATCTTTTGAGGCCATCATTTCCACCCATGTATATCTTGAAAAGTCATCAACAACCACCAAGGTATAGCGGTTTCCTCCTATAATGGCGGTTGGGACAGGTCCAAATAAATCCATGTGTAGCAGTTGCAAACAGCGGTTCGTTGATGGCGCGGTTTTGCTTGGAAATGACTGTTTGGGCTGCTTACCAAGCTGGCATGCTTTACATTTCTTATCATGATGGTCAGCAACTTTGGGTAGTCCTTTGACAAGACCATCCCTTTGCAGTTTTGCTAGATACCTGAAGTTCAAGTGGCTGAGCCGCTTATGCTATAACCAGCTGCTTTCACTAACATTTTTTGCTACAAAACAGAGGTCAGCAATAGAAACAATATTTCTTAAATCTATCATATATACATCACCTGTTCTATTGCCAGTCAGTAGAGTAACTCCGAAAGTTGCATCTTTGATGAAACAATTAGTTGAAGTAAAGTTGCAGTTCATTCCTTTGTCACAAAAGTGAGATATGGAGAGAAGGTTGTGCTTGAGTCCTTCTACTAGTGACACGTTTTCAATGGTCACTTTTCCTCGTATGATTGCTCCATATCCTACTGTTTCTCCTTTCTTGTTGTTACCAAACACTACTGGGGGACCTTTCATTTGGATGAAACTGCAAAGTAGTTCGGAATCTCCAGTCATGTGTCGTGAGCATCCACTATCCAAATACCAGAGATCCTTCTTCTTCTTAGCGGTTCCAGCCATAAAACATGAAATCTGAAAAATAAACATGAAAGGTTTTGGTCCCCCTTATTCCTTGGGTCCTAGGGTTAGCAGCTTTTTGGGACCCACACCTGTTTGGCCTTAGGATTTTTACGTCCCTTGGCATTGGGTGTGAATCTTAAAAGACAATGACCAGCACTATGACCAAAATCAGCACAAATAGCACAATGAATAAATCCAGGTTTTAGTTGCGGTTTTACAAACCCTTTACTGACCTTCGGTTTCTCATGTTTTACTGGGTCAGCAGTTTTGGCTTTAACAAAGATTACCTTCTTGAGCTCAACCTTCCTGTTGGTCCCAAAGACACAACAAGGGTATGAGAAAGGAGGCTAGAGGGGGGGTGAATAGCCTACTTAAAAATTTCAACCCTTTTTCAAAATTCAACCAAGTGCTTACAATCTTGAGTTTTGCGGTCACGTAATAAACCGTGCGGTCAAGATGTAATATGCACAGCGGAAGTTTTCGATGGAAATAAGGTAGAGTTGTTTTTGACAATCTCTAAGGAACACCAGCACACACGGTCAACCAAGTTGCGGTCAAGTGAGTCCGGTCAAGGTAAGTGCGGTCAATAGAAATTGCGGTCAAGAGATTTGTGATCAGATGGTTGAGAGATTGAAAGTTGTTGTCTTAGAAGTTTTGGCAAAAGTTAAGTTAGTCAGATTTTTAACTTAGGCAATGTGGAGAACAAACAAACACAATTCACAATACGTTTGAATATCTGAAAGATCAATCACTAAACGACAAGCAAAATTAATATGAACAGTAAAGAACAAGATGAACAATACTTGAAGGTAAATTTGCAGAAAGTAAAATGACACAAGTATTTGGAAAGGTTCAATCTATTAAACGATCTACGTCCTTTACCAAGATGGTCAGTCTTGGATTTTGAATGGAGGTATATATTGATTATTGAGTGTACAGATTACAGAGATGAAGCTTTGAATCAACACCTACTTTCTATGAAGAATAAATCCTAGACTTAGACCAATGTATCCCTTTTGATTCAATCTATGTGATTGATCAATTGGGGTGAGTGTGTGTGTAAGAATCAGAAGCTCTTTAAAATCTAAGTGATTGTAGAGCCTAATGAATCTTAAGTGTTACAAGGCTTGAGATGACTTGTTTGTTGCTGGAGATCTTTGAAGGTTTGAAGGTGAGTTCTTTGAAGATTCAAAGGATTCTGGAAATCTTGAGTATGATCTTCAATCACCAAGTATTTCAACAGCAATTTCTCTCTTTTTAAATCTCAGCTGCCTTCAATGAAGAACTTAAGGGCTATTTATAGCCTTGAATGAGAAAATAGCTGTTGGATTTACTTGGGCTCCAAGTTGAAGGACAATGAGCTGTTGAATTCTGATTGGAGCTCAATCTGAGTTTGTCCTTTTTGCAGGTAAGAGGTGGTCCCACTTAGATGAATTCAAATTTGAATTACTTGGGATCCAAGTTCTGCAACGTTCTAAACTAACCATAGTTTGACCATGGTTAAGTTTGAACAAACTTGGGTTCTTGGACAACTTCATCATTTGCGGTCAAGGACTCACGGTCGAGTGGCTTGCGGTCGAGGGGTCAAATGTGACCTGTCGAGATATGCCACAAAGCTCACGTCACTGACTTCCGGTCAAGTGATTCACGGTCAAGTGGTCTTCCACGGTCAGGTGGTCTACCACGGTTAAGTGAATTCACGGTCAAGGTCTTGACCACTAAAATTCCAGACTTAGAAAATTTTCAGCCTATCAATCTAAAGCCTATACTATCAAAGTGGACTATTCTAAAAATGAAGTTTAACACTTCTTACAATATATCCTAAAGTTCACAAAAGATAAAATTAGGTTATGGGATCAATCAAATCTAGGTAATAGGAGTGGTTTATAATAAGCATACCCAACAATCTCCCCCTATTTGATTGAGACCATTACCTACTATAACAAAGGCTAATTCATTGTACTTGGTAATAACATGTTTTCAAAATAATATTTTATTAATTTCATGCCCCAAGTCAATGCACACTCTAAGCCAAAGTCATAGATTTCTATCAGCCTAAAAAAGATAAAATAAATTCTAATCCTAGCAAGATAGAAATATAAGGTTTGAGTGCATTTTTGGAGAAAATAACAATAAGTATGCAAATGCATCAAACAAACTTTTAAAAGGCACTCCACAAAAATATAACCATTAAAGTGAGGAGTGCATACAAAAGAGAGATTTAAAGTTTTACAGACCCAAATAAAAACAGACAGAAATAAAAATTGTTTAGAGACAAACATCAACAAATTGTTTTAACATGACCACACACGGTCAGTTCAAATGGTAGGACAAGTTCTTTAAAATTTCTTTGAGAACCCAACTCCAGGAATGATGATGGGATTGTTGAGGTCGTTGATCTCCAGGAAATCTAAACTGTTCACGGTTGGAAATTCAAAGCTATCTTCACCTTTATCTTCCTCTTCTCTTGCAATCCTGTTTCCATGCCCGGTCGCTTGATTTTGAGAGGAGGAGCCTTGAGAGCTAGCAAGGTTGTCCATGGTCAATTGTAGGGTAGAAATCTTGCTTATCACTTCCTGCACATTAGTGTTAGAAATTTCATAAACCCTATCAATTTTTGAGGTTTGACCTTCTAGTCTTTGAGTATGGACTTGCATGGCTTGCCTCATAGCTTCTATCTTTGGTACAAACTTATCAGCGACCGATAGCAATCCTACAGAAATACAGGCATTGATCTCTGCCTTGAGAGAGGATTTTACTTTATCCATCTTCTCAAACAAAAAATTCTTATCATGTGTCATTGTCTTGGTCAGCTCCAACCCAGCTCCTTCAATAATCTTGACCACAGAACGGTCAATAGCGAAAGATTGTGACTTGAGCTCTTCCTTTAGGTCAGCATGGGTAATAGGAGCGGTTAAGGAGGATGCGGTCGAGGCAGTGTTGGGGTTCACGGTAGCTAGGCTTTCAAGAATAGCCTTTGTAATATTCTGACTCTCCCCCTTAATGGTCTCAACAACTGAAGCCTTGAGCAGATCAACCTCATTCTGTAACTTAACTTGGTTTGCAGCAAGCTTTGCAACCTCACTCTGAGTATCAAGATTGATTTGCGTTAAAGTCTCAACTGCGGTCAGTAGATGAGCCAAAGGATCGACCGAGCTATCAGATGCGGTCGTGGCTTGAGTAGGTCTAGGAGGAGAGAGAGCAGGAGATTTAACTAACACATTATCATCATGATCACTGGGTACACCGTCGACATCTTGACCGTGACCCTGAAACTCAGCCTTATCAATAGTTTGGTCATCAACCTTCTCATCACTGAAATCAGGACTCTCAACATCAAAAGTTTTCTCAGCATTTTTACCAACACTAGCTTCAATTTCTACACCAGCTTCAACATCTTGATTACCAGATTCACTACTTGATTCTACCAATTCCACATCATCTGGTTCATCAACTAACTCAAGAGTATGCTTGACCCTTTGACGTTGCGGTTGAGTAGGAGCTATTTCAACATCATCATCACGGTCACTCTGCATAGGTGAACCGGATGGAGTGAATACCGGAGATGCGGTCGAAGGAGGTGGTCTTGCAATCTTGGATTTCTTTGCGGTTTGAACGGGACTTAGAGAAAGATCCCTTTTCTTGGACTTCTCCCCCTGAGACGAAGCGGGGATTGCAGAAGACTTTGTTTTGAAGGATTTGGATGGAACGGTCGGAGAGGACACAGTTGGT
Source organism: Campanula takesimana (assembly GCA_026119855.1). Lineage (NCBI taxonomy): Eukaryota > Viridiplantae > Streptophyta > Magnoliopsida > Asterales > Campanulaceae > Campanula > Campanula takesimana. The sequence goes on along the minus strand of JAOWBW010000121.1, from coordinate 69,606 downwards.
TTGGAGACCGTTGATTTAGAGATGGGAGTGGTAGACTTGGTTTTCAATGGTGCGGCAGGAGGAATTCTGGAGGGAGGCTTAACCGTTGAGGATTCTTTGATAATCGCTCCAGTCAATGGTCTTGGTTTGGGAGGAGCGGTCGATGCACTGGCAATTCCCTTGCCTTTGACCTTTCTTCTAGATTCTTCCTCATCCTCAGCTTCTTCATCATTATCATCATGAACTGATGTGGACTTATCAGGAGCATCAAGTCCCAGAGCAATCCTTGCAGCCTTGGTATAGTTAGGAGGGATGTATTTTTCTCTTTTGTGCTCAGGTTCATGGTTTCTGTATTCCTGATATTGATCATCACCAAACCGGTTGCGGTAGGTAGATCTCATGGTCTTGATATCAAAGACCTTGGATAGAGAGATGGGAACTTTGGCATCTTTATCTCTGTTGATATCCCTTCGGAGTTCAGGAATGAATTTGAACAATAGAGAAAGGAACCTTGAGTTTTTCTTGTATTTGGTGGCGGCCTTTTCAGATAACAGCTTCTTGTAATCAGAAATGTGATCTAACAAGAGATCATATAGAATCTTGGTCTAGTTCATCTTCCTGCCCAGATAGATTACAGTAGACAGCCTCCATTGAGTGGTATTGAAATTGCCATGGTTACTACTCTTGCAGAGCAGACCGTGGCAAACCAAGTGACCAATGTAATACATCACCTCAGGAAAGGTTTTGCGGTAGGGCTTGCACACATCAGTAGATCCAATCAATCTCATAGCCAATCCATCATACTCATCATCAGATAGAGAGATAGGAGCCTCATTATCAATGTCGAGACCAAGGGTGGAGGCAATATCAGTGTAGTCTATCTCTGTCTTGTGACCGTATACTTCTGCAGCAATCCAGTTAAGAGAGTTGTTTTGCTCATCTCTTCCTTTGATTTCCTTCGCAGTAGAATAAAATTCTCCAACTGCGGCAAGGTAATGATCAGGTTGATTCATTGTGAAGTAGTGGAGTATATCTGATTTCTTCATTCTTTTGGTCAAGTGCCTCCCAATAGCATCTTTCTGGAGGTCTTCATAATCAATAACGCATCCAGGAATAAATGATTGCTCCTCCTAAAAAATTTAGAAGTTAGTAATACTGGTGCGGTCAACCAGTATGTGGTCGAATGACCAAGAGGATGCGGTCGACTTGCACACGGTAGACAGAAATAGCGGTAGACAAAAACACTTGGAAATATTTCAATGAAAATTCTAAAAACACGCATAAACACCATATTACTATGTGTGTAATCTCAAGAATACGAAGAACACCATAAGAACACGAAGATACTGTTCAAAGTGAAGAACTCAGAAAACGATTTAGTGCAAGAAAATTCATAAAAATTATATCAAAATGAGCACAAAAACCGATTACGCTCAAAATCATCAACAATTTTATTATCAAAAGCACATTAAACTCAGAATATGAAAGGGCATTTTTAACCAAAAAGCTTCAAGAATAAACATGGCATAAATAGAAATATCAACCCAAATTCGAATCTAATCATGGTAGAGAACTCGAAATCATCAAAGTAACAATCAATAATCATAATTAGAACTAAAATATCCCAGGAATATAAAGAATTTAGACAAAAATATCGAATGGGTTTAACTCGCCAAAACCGAAATATAGAACTTGAAAATGTAGAGTTTTGGGTCAAGAAATCATACCATTGAGTCTTCAAAAATTTGTTCTTGTGATTTCTTAGAAGATTTTGTAGGTTGAGTTGATTTGGGGGCCATTTATAGTTGAAAATCGAGTAGAAATGAGAGAGAATAATATGGGTTTTAGAGAGAGAACTAGAGAGAGACAGAGTAGAGAGAGAATGAAGTGAGAGAGAGAGAGAAAGTGGGGGGGTTTTCTGAAAAGAAATTTCAGAGAGGTGGAGGTTAAGGAGGTAGTGGAACGGTTTGGGCAGAGAAGGAAGTGGGAGGTTAACTCTGCAAGAATCAGGGATTTGACCAGAGATGTCCTTTCGCCATAAATGCATGGATAGTGACGGCGGACATAAATAAGGGAATAAAATTAATTGCAAATGATTTGAATTAAATAAAAACGAGGGAAAAGAGGAAATTACAGAATTACCCCTTTGGATGACTAAGTTGATCCTAAAAATTTGCTAAGTTAGAAACACTTACCTGGTCACCTAGCTTTTTGCGGTCAGGTGCTTGACCGTGGGTTTTGCGGTCAGGTGCTTGACCGTGGGTTTTGCGGTCAAGAGTGTTACCTTGGCTAAGAAAAGCTTCTATAAAGCAGTGAACCAATGTCATCATTTTCCATGCGGTAGGCTTCTCCAAAGCCTTTGAACAAATTTCATCTTTTCATGCGGTCGGAGCATTTTGCGGTCAATAAGGATGCGGTCAGTATACCTGATGGATTTTAATGCATCGACCGTGATTGTTTTACCGTTAAGGGTGTTGACCGTGACCTACTTGGTTTTGAACTTGGATAAAACATAAGACATTAGTACAATCAAAATATATGGACAAGTAATTAAAGTTCTAGCATGCCCATTTCTCCTCTAAGATACCTAAATCTCTTCGAATCAAGAGCCTTGGTGAGAATATCTGTAACTTGATTGTCAGTACTCACATACTCTAGATGGATATTACCTTTTTCCACATGATCCTTGAGAAAGTGGTACTTGATATCAATGTGTTTGGTTTTTGAATGCATGACAGGGTTGTTGGAGACAGCAATGGTGGATGTATTGTCACAATAGATTGGACAATTTTCTTCATTGATTCCGTAGTCAACCAATTGTTGCTTCATCCAGAGCACTTGGCAGCAGCAGCTTCCAGCAGCTATATATTCAGCTTCTGTGGTAGATACAGAGACTGAGGCTTGTTTCTTGCTTGCCCATGAAACGAGTCGATTTCCAAGGAAATGACAAGTTCCACTTGTGCTTTTCCTGTCTATTGTACATGCTGCATAATCTGCATCTGAGTAACCTATAAGATCAAAATTTGAATCTTTGGAGTACCAAAGTCCAAGGTTAATAGTCTCAGATAGATATCGAATAATACGTTTAACAGCAATAAGATGTGCTTCTCTAGGATCTGCTTGATAACGAGCAAAAACACGAATACTAAACATGATATCTGGCCTACTAGCAGTTAGATAAAGAAGAGAACCAATCATACCTCGATATAAGGTTTGATCAACCTTTTTACCTTTTAAGTCTTTATCTAACTTGTTGCCAGCAGCCATAGGAGTGTCATATGCCTTTGCATTTTCAAGTCCAAATTTCTTGATAAGGTCCTTAGTGTACTTTGCTTGATTGAGGAAGATGCCTTCAGCACATTGTTTAATTTGAAGCCCAAGGAAGAATGTTAATTCTCCCATCATGCTCATCTTAAATTTGCTTTTCATTAGCTTCTCAAATCGCTTACACAACAATTCATTAGTAGAGCCAAAAATAATATCATCTACATATATTTGAACTAATAAAGTATGATCATGATATTTAGCAATGAATAGAGTTGTGTCGATCTTACCACGTTTGAAGCCTTTCTCTAAGAGAAATTTAGATAGAGTAGCATACCATGCACGTGGAGCTTGTTTGAGTCCATATAAAGCTTTACGGAGTTTGTAGACATGATTTGGAAATTTGGGGTCTTTAAATCCGGGCGGTTGAGCAACAAAGACTGTTTCTTGAAGTTCACCGTTGAGGAATGCACTCTTCACATCCATTTGATATAACTTGAATCTTTTGAAAGAGGCATAAGCCAAGAATATTCTTATAGCTTCGAGTCTCGCAACGGGGGTAAATGTTTCGTCATAATCAATGCCTTCTTCTTATCTGTATCCTTGTGCAACCAACCTAGCTTTGTTCCTTGTGATGCTTCCATTCTCATCCATCTTGTTTCGGAACACCCACTTTGTACCAATCACTCCTTGATCTTGTGGCCTTGGAACTAAGGTCCAAACTTTGCATCTTTCAAATTGGTTGAGCTCTTCTTGCATAGCAACAACCCAACTTGAGTCTTGGAGTGCCTCATCAACTTTCTTGGGTTCAACTTGAGATATAAATGCGGTAAGTGCATCATAGTTTGATCTTCTTGTTCGAACACCAGAATGCAAATCACCAGTGATATTCTGAATTGGGTGATCTCTGACCTCACGAACTTCTTGACGTATATCTGGTTAAGTTGATGGTGGTTGTAAATCTTCTAGTGGTACATCATTTGTGCCATCCCAATCATAAGTAATTTAAGGGATAGGTTCTTCCACATTGATGGGTGCTTCAACTTCAACTCCATTTGAGGTAGCAGCAGATGTGGTAGCTTCTGGTGCTTCATTTGAGGTAGATGGAGGTGCAGTTGAGGTAGATGGGTTTCCTTCAGTTGATTGATTTTGTGGTTGATTTGTACCTATCTCATTAAGCTCAACAAAATCATCAGCAACATTTGGAGCCATATGTGGCTCAAGGAGAGAGTGTTCATCAAAAGTAACATGGACAGATTCAACTATCTTAAGAGTGGTTTTATTAAATACACGAAAAGCTTTTGAGTGTTTAGCATACCCAATAAATATACCTTCATCGGCCTTAGGAGCAAATTTACCTCGATGTTCTTTACCATTGTAGAGTATGAAGCATTTGCATCCAAATATCTTGAAGTATGCTATATTGGGGGTTCTTCCTCTCCAAAGTTCATAAGGAGTTTTATTGTAGGTCTTGTTGATGAGGGATCTATTTTGAGTGAAGCATGCTATGTTGACGGCTTCAGCACAAAAGTATTGAGGTAGCTTTGCTTCAGCAATCATAGTCTTTCCAGCCTCTATCAACGTTCTGTTCTTCCTTTCCACAACACCATTTTGTTGGGGAACTCCAGCAGCAGAGAAGTTGTGGTCAATACCATGGTCATCACAGTACTGAGCTACACCGTTGTTCTTGAATTCTGTACCGTTGTCGAATCGAATACTAACGATGTCATCTTCCTTTTGTGTTTGGAGCTGTCTAAAGAGTGCGGTCAAAATGTCATAACAATCATCTTTGGAGCTCATCATCTCGACCCACGTATATCTTGAGTAGTCATCTACCACAACTAAGGTATATCTATTTCCTCCAATACTTGCGGTAGTAACAGTTCCAAACAAATCCATATGTAGCAGCTGCAAACATCTTGAAATTGAAGGTGTCGTCTTGCTGGAGAAAGACGCCTTTGGTTGTTTGCCTAGTTTACATGCTGTACACTTCTCATCGTGGTGATCAGCTACTTTGGGTAGACCACGAACTAAATTTTCTCTTCCAATCTTGGATAGATACTTGAAGTTTAAGTGACTTAGCCTTTTGTGCTACAGCCAACTATTTTCGCTAACATTCTTTGCTACAAAACAGAGATTAGAAGAAATGCAAGATGAAGTAAAATCAACAATATAAACATTTTTCTTACGAATCCCTTTGAGCAAGGTGACGCCGGATGTGCCATCTTTGATGAGACAAAAATTTGAAGTGAAGTGGCATTGCAATCCTTTGTCACAGAACTGAGATATTGAGAGTAAATTGTGTTGTAGACCAATAACTAGAGAGACTTCTTGGATGGTGATTTTTCCTTTTCGGATGACTCCATATCCTACAATCTTTCCTTTGTTATTATCTCCGAAGGTTACTGATGGCCCTTTTTCTTCACGGACATCTTCCAATAAATTGATATCTCCAGTCATGTGCCTTGAGCAGCCACTATCGAGATACCATAAACTTGATTTATCCTTGAAGTGTCCAGCCATTAAGCAGAGGACCTATAAAATAAACATTTAAGAACAAGGTCCCCTTTTTATTCTTTTGGGTCCAAAGGGTTAGCAACTTTTAACAACCCACACTTGCCTCACAGAAGGGGGTTTAAGCCTTCTGGGATTTGGTGTGAATCTTAAAAGACATTCAGCAGCCTTGTGACCATAATCATCACACACGGAGCAATGGTGGAAGCCACCCAACTGAGGGTTAACAAACTTCGTTGAAGTCTTGAGCACAACATCATTTACTGGTATGGATGAGGTCGCCTTTACAAAGTTCATCCACTTGAACTTTGCCGTCTTTCCACTACCCGCGGTCGTTGGTTTCCTTGCGGTAGCCAACTTCCTTGGTGCGGTCGACTGACCTCGTGGTAAGTACATGCAGTCGGGAGACTTAGCAACCTTGCTGGTGCTTGCCGCAGCAGCAGGTTCATCCATGGCAATACCTTTCAACTTTGCCTTGCCAGTTTGTTTCTTAGGGTAGACATAATTAAACACTAGTTTCTTCTTTGGTTCTTGTCCACCCTTTGAAACATGATGTTTAGCTTTCGACTCTTCCAAAGTTTGCTGGGTAAATTTCTCATCTCTTTCACAACAAGATGCACATTTAAAGTTGTCACTAGTTTGGAATCCCAAGCCTTTTTTATCACCACTAGACTTTTGGGATTCTAGTATTTGTTCCATAGTGACACGAGAATTGGTCCACTCATTAGTGATCCTTTTCAGGTCGTTTATCTCAGCAACCAATTCTTCGTTTTTAACCTTAAATATGGCATTTTGTTCTTCTAAGAAACGGTTTCGTTCAGTAAGAGGAGTCATGCTCTTGATCTGCTCCTTAAGGAGGGTGAGTTCAGATCTTAGTAGAGATTTCTCCGTCTTAAGCTGGGAAATTTCATCAGTTGAAAGTGCTAAAGCTTCCTTCATACCAGAGAATTTACTAATTACCTGTTCAGCTTTTGCAAACATCTTTTCTTGTTCATCGGGGGAAATGTCAAACTTGACTTGAGGAGTGGTAAACAGAACTTCCTTCATTTTTGGGTTTAGTAGAGCTTTCTTTGCTGCACTCACATCACATCTTGAAAATAGAAGATCACCATTCTTTTGAACCGGAGTTAGGAATCCTTTTTCAGCAAGTTCATCAGCCGTGTAACTCTTCCGTTTGGGTTTCACATTGGGTGTGAATTGATTATCATCCTCATCATCGGAACGGACGACCAAACAGATGTGACCTTCTTCAGAATCCTCATCACTTTCATCAGAATCTGACTCTATCCAGATAGCTAACTCTTTTGTGGTAGAGTCCTCTTCAGCAACCATCCCCTTTTGCTTTGAGTATCTTGGATTGAAGTTGCTTTTCTTCTTCATATACTCATACTTGGGAATTGGGCATTCTGAAGCGAAATGACCGGGTTTCCTGCAATTAAAACAAACGAGATCCTCTTTCTTCTTTGAGAAGTTGGAGTATTCTTTCTTACTTGTTGAGCTGCTCCTTGAGAACCTTGCTGTAGCTTTGCTGGATGATCCAGGCCTTGCTGATTTTCTGAAATTTTGAAATCTTTTCACGAACATAGCAAAGTCATCATCGTCCATATCTAAAAAATCAGATGTGGAGATTTTTGGATCTTCTTCCTCGATCACTTCTTCCTTTTGCGCGACCAACGATAAGCTCTTTGTTTTTCCTTCCATTTCAGCAATGTTGTTAAGCTTGATATCAAAGACCTTGAGGTTGGCATAGCGGCTTCTGAGAGACATATCATCTAGTAGCTTGGTATCTTCAAGAGTGTTTCCTTTGTGAAGATATTGCAAACCAAGAGCGGCAAGAAAATTAACATTGATTTCTTTCTTGGTAAGCTTCTTTCCGAGTGCTGTATAATTACTCACGATCTCACAATAACGATCGTAAGTGGCTCTTAGTGATTCACCGGGGATCTTAGCAAAGTTGTTGAATCTTCTTTGAATTGCAAACCTTTTGCTTTCCTTGAAAGCTTGATCTCCTTCGATGTAATCTTCAATTGCATCCCAAAGTTCTTTTGCAGTAGAGCATTCCATGATCTGTCGATGCTGTGACGTACTCAAGGTACTTAAAAGTATGCTCTTTGCTTTCACATCCATTCCAACCAGTCTTTTCTCTTAATCGGTCCATTCATCTTTTGGTTTCTTGTTAGTCGGATTTGCACCATAGGTTTCTGGATCCGGATTAGCTTTCATTGGGAAGTATGGTCCAATGGTAAGACAATCACCAAGTTGCTCGTCCATGGAGTAGAACTGAGTTAGAATGTTGTGCTTCCATACGTCAAAATTATCTTCGTCGAACGCTGGAACGTGAGTGAAGTTAACCGTTGCCATAGTTTTCTGACTTGCCATTTTGAATCGGCACCCAAGCTGTTAAGCTTGAAAAACAGAAGTTTTATAAAGGTGTTTGCTCTGATACCACTTGTTGGTCCCAAAGACACAACAAGGGTATGAGAAAGGAGGCTAGAGGGGGGGTGAATAGCCTACTTAAAAATTTCAACCCTTTTTCAAAATTCAATCAAGTGCTTACAATCTTGAGTTTTACGGTCACGTAATAAACCGTGCGGTCAAGATGTAATATGCACAGCGGAATTTTTCAATAGAAATAAGGTAGAGTTGTTTTTGACAATCTCTAAGGAACACCAGCACTCACGGTCAACCAAGTTGCGATCAAGTGAGTTCGGTCAAGGTAAGTGCGGTCAATAGAAATTGCGGTCAAGAGATATGTGATCAGATGGTTGAGAGATTGAAAGTTGTTGTCTTAGAAGTTTTGGCAAAAGATAAGTTAGTCAGATTTTTAACTTAGGCAATGTGGAGAACAAACAAACACAATTCACAATACGTTTGAATATCTGAAAGATCAATCACTAAACGACAAGCAAAATTAATATGAACAGTAAAGAACAAGATGAACAATACTTGAAGGTAAATTTGCAGAAAGTAAAATGACACAAGTATTTGGAAAGGTTCGATCTGTTAAACGATCTGCGTCCTTTACCAAGATGGTCAGTCTTGGATTTTGAATGGAGGTATATATTGATTCTTGAGTGTACAGATTACAGAGATGAAGCTTTGAATCAACACCTACTTTCTATGAAGAATAAATCCTAGACTTAGACCAGTGTATCCCTTTTGATTCAATCTATGTGATTGATCAATTGGGGTGAGTGTGTGTGTAAGAATCAGAAGCTCTTTAAAATCTAAGTGATTGTAGAGCCTAATGAATCTTAAGTGTTACAAGGCTTGAGATGACTTGTTTGTTGCTGGAGATTTTTGAAGGTTTGAAGGTGAGTTCTTTGAAGATTCAAAGGATTCTGGAAATCTTGAGTATGATCTTCAATCACCAAGTATTTCAACAGCAATTTCTCTCTTTTTAAATCTCGGCTACCTTCAATGAAGAACTTAAGGGCTATTTATAGCCTTGAATGAGAAAATAGCTGTTGGATTTACTTGGGCTCCAAGTTGAAGGACAATGAGCTGTTGAATTCTGATTGGAGCTCAATCTGAGTTTATCCATTTTGCAGATAAGAGGTGGTCCCACTTAGATGAATTCAAATTTGAATTACTTGGGATCCAAGTTCTGCAACGCTCTAAACTAACCATAGTTTGACCATGGTTAAGTTTGAACAAACTTGGGTTCTTGGACAACTTCATCATTTGCGGTCAAGGACTCACGATCGAGTGGCTTGCGGTCGAGGGGTCAAATGTGACCTGTCGAGATATGCCACAAAGCTCACGGTCACTGACTTTCGGTCAAGTGATTCACGGTCAAGTGGTCTTCCATGGTCAGGTGGTCTACCACGGTCAAGTGAATTCACGGTCAAGGTCTTGACCACTAAAATTCCAGACTTAGAAAATATTCAGCCTATCAATCTAAAGCCTATACTATCAAAGTGGACTATTCTAAAAATGAAGTTTAACACTTCGTACAATATATCCTAAAGTTCACAAAAGATAAAATTAGGTTATGGGATCAATCAAATCTAGGCAATAGGAGTGGTTTATAATAAGCATACCCAACACTTCCTCTTAGGTGCGGCTTTAGGGAAAATGATAGGAATTTCCTTAAATCGACTAGGAGCGGTTTCATCACTCAATACTTCTTTGGTTGCCTCAGCCGCTATGGATTTCTCTTTCCACTTTGAATCTCTCCCGGTCTGATTTTTAGGATACTCAAAGAAATAATTTTGCCTTTTAATTTCTTGTTTTGAGCCCTTTTTACCAGCATGATTAACCTTAGGAATTTCTTTGGTTTGTTCAGTAGGTTTCACACCACCTTCGGCACAGAGACAAGGACACTTACACCCATCATCGGTTTTAAACCCCAATCCACTTTTATCCGAAGTAGGAATTTGTGAATTTAGGATTTGTTCCACGGTGACACCAGACTTAGTCCATACATCGGTCACTTTTTAAAGGTCATCCCTTTGTAAGGTAAGCTCATGGATTTGGGTGAGAAGTACCTCGGTTCTGTCCTTCAAATAGCGGTTTTCATCCACAATAGTAGATATCCCAGCAATTTGGATCTTGAGGTTTTCAATTTCCTCCTTGTTGGATTTATATACACGTTGGGATTCTTCAAGTTCCGCAGCCATTAGTTTATATGCCTTTTTAAGCACAGTGTGTTGTTGACATATAATATTAGCACGTTCTAGTACCTGGTCATCATGAATTTGGTCTGCTTGAACCTCGGGAGCGTAGTTTGGTGTTGTATGAGCTTTGCTTAATCTAGCCTCAGGAGTCTTAGGTGAAACTGACTTCATTTGTTGATTTGGCAGTGGAAGGCTTTCGTCAATTTCAATTCTTTCTTCAAATCCCATGAGACAGAGATTAGCAGTTTCTTCATCATCACTTTCATCTGAGTCTGAACCCATCCATGTCAGCGGTTGATCTCCTTGGTCAGCTACCATTCCTCTTCTTTTCATGAACTTCTTGTTGAATGGTTTCTTTGCTAGCGCGGCTTCATAACGCGGTTTGGGACAACTTGAAGCAAAGTGACCTGGCTGTCTGCAGTTATAACAAACCAAGTCATCCCTTGTCTTGGGATCTGCAGTTTTGTTGAATCTGGTTGGAGGGACAAACTTTGCTAGCCTTTGGATGGAAATTGAGATCTATTGTTTTTCCTGAACTTGGTGTATTTCTTCACATACAAATCAAATTCTTCATCATCCATTTCATCAAAATCAACTTGATTAGAACTTGAGGATTGTGATCCTACACTCTGAGCATAAGAACTTTGAGGAGGAGTGTAGGGTTGATGAGACTGCTGATAAGATTGATAAGGTTGAGGATATGGTTGATGTGATTGAGGATAGGATTGGTGAGACTGCTGGTAATACTCAGAAGGTGCGGTTTGAGGATTGTATCTAGGAACATTTTGGTCAGGAGGAGCGGTTTGTAAGTGGAGGTGAGGAGCGGTTTGATGATAATATGGATTGTAGAGATGAGGTATTGTTGAATGCAGCTAGAGAGAGTGTCTTAAATCTGCTTTCGGTTTCATGGACCTCTTCAAGCTTGAATTCAAAAACCTTCAGCATGGCATACAAGTGTCGAAGATCAAGAGCTTCCAAGTCCTTGTTGTCTTCAATGTTAGTAGTTTTGATCAGCCATTTGCTACCAAGTGCTTGCATGAATCTCATGTTCAAATCTGCACTAGAATAGACATGTCCAAGAGAAAAACACACATTAACAATATCAATAAACCTCTCATAGCATTGTCTAAGAGATTCCTTAGGATCTTTAACAAAATAGTCAAAGAGTCTTCTCTGTTGATAGAGGCGGTTCTTCTTGGTATCTGAATCTCCTTCCAGAAAGTTAACTATAGCATCCCAGGTAGCCTTTGCGGTTTTGCAGTGAAGCACCTTAGAATGAGTCCTCAAGTCAATAGCTGACACTAGCATGGACATAGCTCTTCCATCAAAATCCACATTGATGCGGTCTGCATCGGTCCATTCACTTTCTAGCTTCTTAACTTCATCTTCTTCTCCTGCGGTTCCTGCACGTGGATTAGCTTTCATAGGAACATATGGTCCATCAGTAACCGCGGTCCACAGTCTACGATCACATGAAATCATGTGTTTCATCATCCTATCTTTCCAAAAGATAAAACTATCTTCATCCAGAATCGGTAAGTGATTCGAATTGGATGTTTGCATCATATGGGTGTTTGTGTTTGCCATTGGATCAGCACCCAAGCGGTTAAGCTTGTAAAAACAAGTTTGGTGGATATGCTCTGATACCACTTGTTGGTCCCAGAGGGCAACAAGGGTATAGAACCGCTAGAGGGGGGGTGAATAGCGGTCCAAATCTTTTTCGAAAATACCCTTAAAATCAACCGAGTACTTATCAGTTTGGCCAACTGCGGTTCAAAGCACAAGAACCGAACTGATAAAATGCACAGCGGAGTTTGCGGTTTGGCCAAATAGGTTAGTTAAAGAGTTGGGAGGTTTGACTCAGGTTGAGAAAATACTATGATGCAACTGAATAGTTAAACTTAAAGTTCAAAGGAAAACACAATTCATCTTTCAAGTCATTTCGTATATGAAAACAAGTTCAAGACCACAAACAAGAAAGATAAATATCAAGACAGAAAATAAAGATCAAACACACAAATTGAAGAGGTTCGTTCTTAAATGAACTACGTCCTCTACCTAGATGGTTAGTCTAGGATTTTCTAATAGCTATGAGACTTGTATTAATTTAGAGGAGGTTTTACAAGATGAATCTAAACTCTAAACAATAAGTCTAACCTAAGATATAATAACAACCGGTGTTTTTGAAGTATATAATCTATGTGATCATATAAATCGGGTGTGTGTGTGAAAAGAAATCAAATGCTCTAAGTATCTAAATGATGATTGAGCAAATGAAAGTCTTTTGGTGTAAAGGCTGAATATGAAAGGTTGTTAGGCTTGAAGCTTTGATGAAGAACTGGGTTTGCTATGGAGATGGTTTGAAGATATGAATATCTGGGTTTGAATCTTCAAAGCAAACTTGAACACTTGGGAATGAATCTCTTGAAGCTCAGCAACCTTCATTGTTGAATAATGGAGGCTATTTATAGGCAGAGCACCCTTGTGACCGTTGGGTAAAGATTTGAATCAAATCTGAAGGGTGCAGTGCTGTCGAAATCCCTATGGTTGAGCTGTCATTTTCGTCCTTGGTTTTGTCTTGTAGTCCTAGGTAGTTGTTGCACCACTACCTGACATTTGTCCTTTGTTGCAGAAAGGACTAACGGTAAACAATTCAAACTAATAGACAAACCGACATTCCTTGCAGAAACTCCAAGTTAACTTAGAGTTATTTTGACATGACATAACAACATCCTTTTACGGTTAAAAAGGGAATGTTTGTCTAAGGAATAAATGACATATCTTTAATTCTTCAATAACTGCTTTGCGGTTTCACCAAGCATAGGGGCGGTTTGAAGAATGATCTTGATGGGCGGTTTCATCAAACATGAAAACTGCAGTTTGATGAAAACTGAAGGGCTCCATGCTGGCGGTCTCAAGATGACGGCTTGAAGCACTAAACCGCTAATGATACAACCGAACAATACTCAGCCTAGACAATCAAAAATCTAGAAATGGACTTATCTAAAAATTGAAGTAGAACTTCATTACATGCGGTCCATAAAAAGACACGTGGCATGGATCAATCAAATTAAGGTGCGTGCACTAACAATGAATCCTAACAGTCATGATGTCATAATTAAACCTCTAAATAGTTATATCATTGAATCCTTAGACCTGAGATTATTACCGTCTTCCACATAGTGGAGATCATGTTTGACATATTCAAACGTTACTTTTAACCAAGTAATTATAAAAGATATGATTGGCATGATCGAAGCTATGTAGGGAAGTGTAATAAGTTAAAATGGAATTTGTTCCTCTTCGTGAGAGATGTCAAGCTTGGGCTCCTCGATGAATAGTATTGATGAAATGCATGGCCGTGCTCAAATGAATTGATATGATCAATGTCATTTGTATTATCAACTATTTGGAATCGAGAAAAGTATTGAGCATTGTAAGTTGACCATTGACCATGGCTTACGCTCAATGACATCGTGGACAAAATGATTGTGATATGTTCTATAAAGGATAAGCAAACTTTGACAAAGTTGTTTCAATTGGGTAATCATGATGGCCTATTAGGGTCCGCTCATGATTTATGAGAACAAATGTGTTTGGACTCATTGCCAACTTGATATAATCCTATGGGGTCACACATAATAGAACGAATTGTTAAAAAAAGGCAAAAAGGCAGAATTTTGGTCTGGCACGACTGTGCAAATTTGTGAGCACGACCGTGCCAGTTAACAAGTACGACCGTGATAATAATCATCAGCCAAAAATTGGGTAGACTTGCAACAACATAATTCATAAAATCAGAAACCCCACCAATTATGAGTGGCTGCGAAAAACTCATGGCTGAGATGAAACCCAAAAACTATATGTTGGATATCTCTTGATGGGTCTGTCATACACACAAACAGGTAGAGTGCATCTCCTACTTTCTATAAACAACATTAAAAATCCATTTTTAACATCAAGGGATAAAAAATTGATTAACCAATAAATTTCTAACATTGCAAATTGAATCAGATTATTAAGCCCAACACCATTAGAGACCGAATGTACCTGGCGCGGGCAATTCAAATGACATGAACGCCACTAAAATGAAAAACAAACACATAGAGAGTGCAGAAAATAACTAAAGCAAGATGATTATTGATGAGCCATCAAATCCATACCAACATAGGCACAAATTTAAACCTAGAAAAGTAAAAAGAAGTCATAGTTTCAAAGAAAATCCGAAGAAGAAGAAAAGTAAGAAGAAGCAGATTACTAATACAGTTAACGTAAAAAAAAAGTTTAAGAACCCTAAATCTATAGAAACTGAAAGAAATGTTGAGATCTAAGGGAATATTGATAAAACTAACCAATGTAAGTGTGACCAATTCAAGAAACCCTGGCGATGAAGTGTAGGTAGGTGGCCAATTCAAGAGACGCCGCAAAGAGACCTTGATGCCGCCAGTCGTGTTGCCGGTTGTTGGACTATGCTTTAAGAGAAAAGCTAGGGAGAAGATAAATAGGACGGAGATAAGCCGCTAGCTGGATGTAGCAGGAACTGAGGGAAGAAATTGAGAGAGATAGAGAGAGAGACCATGTCTTCATGAACTGTGGGAGAAGGGGAGCCAAACACAAACTTTTCAGTTCCGTAGTAATATTCCGGAAACATCTATAGTTGGGCGGGAAATGGGAGTGCTTTATGCACTTCTGTTTTTATATACTAGAGTTGCACCCGTGCAACGCACGGGCTAATATTTTGTTGAATTACTGAAGACGTAAATGATAATTATTTCGTAGTATGACATGTTTGTGTTGAAAGACAGTGTATTAGAAGGAGGAGATAATGGAATTAGTTATAAAACCTAAGAATCTGAGAATCAAAATATAGATTACACTTACAATGTTGATATGTAGTCATGGAAAGTTTAAAGTAACTAATTTATCACATGAAGGAGTGCATTGGGTGGACAAAGTTGTTACAATATTGAAGAATGTCCTTCAACGGACTTAATACAATAAGTTTAAATCTTGAGCTTCATATGGTTGAAATATTTGTAACATTCAGTTGTTTCGCAAAGCCACTTCCATTAATTTTCTTCAACTTTTTCCCGCCAACAAAATCCTGTCAATGTTGTTGGAAAAGCTAGTAAGTCTCCAAAGTAAATTAATGAGTAACGGTTAGGTTTTGTTCAATATAATGTAGTGAGTAACGGCAAAAACTTTAAACGTTAGAGCTAATTAACTGACATGTATTTTGGTCGTCGTACTTGTACTACATGTAGAGTCATTGGGATAATCTTCGATACTAATAAACCTTTTGTACCCACAGCGACGTAGTTTAATGTCCAATACATGATGTGGTCCAGTCCTTGTACCATGGAGTATTTTAACTTTGAAGAAAGCTTCAAACCCAATAATTGTGGTGATTATAGGTGGGAAAATCTAGAACATGAAATAAATTAAGTGGTTAACAAAAGGCACTTAAATTTGTTAATATTTTAAGTAGAATATATTCATACCAAATCCGGAAATTCGGTAAACATATCCGCCACAATTTTATGAAAAAATACCACAAATTCTTTATCACATAGCGAGAAATGTGCAGTTGAAGTGCCGTCGATTACTTTGATGATGACATTGTATTTGCCACACGCACAGCTGACGTCAATATTTCAATAATATTTTTAAAAGTAATTTTTTTAAATAAAATAATATACATCATGAAGAAGTAGATTTACATATATTATTACATACTTGAACCTTGTATCCGTAAAATCATCACAACTCATGCAATAGAGTGAGCCATTTACATAATTCATTTTCCTAGCACATTGCGTGCCTGTAACAAAGTACCAACAACAGTCAGTCGGAACGTAGTCTACTTTGCAATAAATCCAAACCTTTACACCCTATGACGAAGACAAACGTTGATCTCGTGCAAAAGACATACTCCATGAGGCAATGGTCATGTGAAGGAAGGAAGATAATTTATTTTTCTTTACTATAGATTAGTCAAAAAAAAAAAAAAAAAAACCTGTTTTAATTTTTATATTCGCAAGTTGGGTATCTACGTTGTAGATCTACCAACTTGAGGGGGGGAATTGGAGAATAAGATGGAGCGGACTGTGTGGAGCAGATCGAGACTAAATGGAATGGACCGAGCTTGAACAAGACAACCAAATGAGATCAAGATCAAGCCAAATGAAGATAGAATCAAGAGATTATATTCTACCTTATTTATTGGATGTAGTTTAGGAATAGAATATATCTTACTTTATTTAGTTGATGTATTTTAGGAAGAGGAGTATTCCTCAAGAATAGGGTTTAGGCTTTATTATAAAGGTAGGGTGATGCTATTGTAATTCTTTGAGAGTGAATAAACACATACTCCCACCTTCCCACACCAATGGGCACTTTTGGTCAAACCTATTTGAACTTTGACTAACATTTTATGCTAAATAATTTATCTCCATAAAAAATTAAAATAGTTATTGATAATGTTTCTATTACTAATTTAGTAACTTTTAAAAAAAAATTATGGAAGCTAGTAGTTTAGCATAAAATGTTAGTCAAAGTTCAAATTAGTTTGACTAAAAATGCCCATTGGTATGGGACAGAGGGAGTATTATCATACTCCTCTCCACCGATATATTTCTTGACACCTTTTCAATTAACGAATGAAACATTTTTTAAATGCATTTGTGTTTTTGTCGTTTGAGCTAGTCTCCCATGAGAACACCTATATCCGTCTCTTCGATGAGACGTTTTTTTTTGCCCACCCGACCCGACCCATTGAACTGGATCCATGACTCATGGGGCATAACCTGCCACGTGGAACCACCCATTGGCCCCAAAAAAAATCCCAAAAACAATCCATATTTTTTAAATTTTTTTGACTTTTTATATTATTATTTTCGGCTTTTCCGTCGTTTACCAAAAGTAATAGTTACCATAAGTTAATGTAATGACTGTATACATATAAAGTAACATTGTTCATAAGTAAACGTAACACCTGTTTTACAAAAACAAAAGCTCGTTTTACTCATTTTTTTCAAATGTAATACTAACTATAATTACGTGTAACCCAAACAATATCTAAATGTAATTATCATTTATACTGAAATGTAATAGTGCTTTTGCAAAAATGTAAAATATTGTGTATTTTGATTTAATATTTTGAAATAAAGTAACATTTAAAAAGTAACAACTCATATACATGAATGTAATTGTTTGTACAAGTAAATGTAACACTTTAATAAAAGAAATTATAACATATTTCTATAGATAATGTAATACTTTTACATGTAATACTAATCAAGTGTTTTTAGCTCTAAAAATGTAAATGGTTGAATAATTACTTTTTCTATACATATGTGTTACAATTATGTATAAACATTGTTACATATATGTAACACGTTCGTTACATTTTAGTTGTAATAAGTATTACTTTTGACAAACGAAGAAAACATAAAAAAAAACACTGTTACTTTTCAGTATACGTATATATGTATTACTTTTATGTATACAAACTGTTACATATAAGTAACACGTTTGTTACATTTAGTTATAGTACTATTACTATTGACAAACCGAAAAAATAATAATAATAATAATAATATAAAAAAAAAAAAAAAAAATGGGCCTATGGGTTATGGATCCGGGTCATGGGTAAAAAATGATGTCTCTACTATGAAACGGGTTATGATGTTCTCATACAAGTTTTTGTCTCGTCGTTTTGGGTACACTACTTCCAAGCAACACGATAGGGATGACCAAACACGGTTCCGGTTACGGTTCCGGTTCGGAACCGCCGGTTCCGGTTCGACTTTTATGTGAACCTTAACCGGACCTTGGTTACACCGGTTCCGGTTCCGGTTGTCACAATACGGTTCCGGTTCGATTCCGGTCCGGTTCCGGTTCGGTTCCACGGTTCATTTTTTGATGGTTTTTTAACGGTTAATTCTGATGAAACTGTTAGAAATCGGTCAAAAACACATTTTTATTATTTTCATTCACTGATTTTGGCAAAAAAAATCAGTCAAAACACAACTTTTCTTGTCAACTTTCCATTAGTAACGGTTAATTCTAATGAAACAGTTAGAAATCTAATGATTTTGATGGTTTTTTAACGGTTTTACTGACGGTTCAGACGGTTCCGGTTCGCGGTTTGGTTGGGCGGTTCGGAACCGCCGGTTCACGGTTTTTTGGGGGGTTGAACCTTAACCGGCCCTTATCCAAAACGGTTCCGGTTCCCACGGTTCCGGTTTTCGTGGCGGTTCATGGCGGTTACGGTTTTTTCGGTTCCGGTTCCGGGCCGGTTCGACGGTTCCGGTCCGGTTCCGGTCCGGTTTGGCCATCCCTACAACACGACCCCAACATCAGAATTCTACACAAACAGAAACTTGTGTAGTTGAAATCGGCGGACAAAATTGTTGTTGGTTTTAAAGGAGTATGGTTTCTTTTCATATACTCCTTCGGTTCCAGCTCATTTTACATTTATTTTCATTTTATGTATCCCAGCTCACTTAACACTTCTCAAAATAACTTAATTTTTTATAATTTTATATTCACTGTACCACACCACTCATTTTTTCTCTTCATTTTCCACCTCTTAATTTATTCAATCAGCACTACTACTATTTACTCCCGCTCATTCTCTCTCTTCATTTCCTACCAAATTTTTTTTTGATATTTTATTATTTTTCTTTAATTATTGTGTCCACCTCTTAAGTGTGTCAAGTGATATGAAACGGAAGGAGTATATTAAAAGCATGTATTTCATCCGTCTCAAATTAATGATTATTAATTTAAAATACACTAAATAACTATTATTTTAGAACGGAATGAGTATTTAATATACTTAATATGTCTCATTTTAAACTCTATATTTTCATCTCCATAACAATAACTTCTTCAACAACCAAGAAATAAAAAAAAAAAAAAAAAAAAAAAACATTCAATGGAACAAAGAGCGTAATCTTAATATTTGATTACAATATGATGGTGAGTATTACAATAGATATATAGACAAAAGAAAGACGATCCATTTACAACTGCCATCACTATAAGTCCTAATTCACAGTCCGGATAAGCTGAACTCGACGAAGCTATATCTGTAACAAAAGAAAATAAAGCAAATCACTACAGGAAAAATAAGTGATAACTCCTACAATAAAAAAAAAAAACTATTCCTACCGTATTTAATACTCCCGTCCTAAAATACTTGTAGTTTTAGGATTTTCACACGTATTAAGAAAAACAATTAATGCATGTTCAATGGACTAAACTACCCTTGAAACATTTCAAGTACCTAGGTAATTAAATGTTTTGTTAGTCACAACTACATAGTCATAAATAAGGCAGTGGCGAAGCTAGAAAAATTTGTCAATGGGGCCAAAGTTACATAACAACATAAAAAAATCAATTGTATTTTTGTCAATGGGGGCAAAAAAAAATTCTAGTGTATTAATATTTTCATCTCAAAGGGGGCAAATTTCATAAAATTGCACTAAACCCCAAAAATTTTGTAAATTTTGCACTACTAAATTTTTATTTTTTTAAAACCAATGGGGGCAATTGCCCCCTTTACCTTGTGGGTAGCTCCGCCTTTAAAATAAGGGCATATTTGGTTAACAATGCTAAAGATGCTTAGGTAATAGCAAAACTACAAACTTTTTAGGACAAACTTGAACTCCTAAAACTACATGTATGTATTTTGGAGCACTTCAAAACACGATGCCTGGCACAAAACAATGTCTGATATACCGAAATGAGTGGTTGGTCCATAATACTCCTAATCTATCTAATCTCCCTCACTTTTTCAGCAAAGACTGTTGAAAATAAGAGAGATTCAAGAGAAAAATACAACAACATAATTGAACATAAATGAGACATTGAAGAGTAAAATCAAAAGAGAAATAGCAGATGCGGAAGCCAAACCCTCTCAAAAATTGCATCAATAGAGAGAATTACTAAAATTAAGAAATCTTATAGGAATAGTCAAAGACAATATTATTATTAGCCACTAATGTCTTACATCCCTGATCTCAAAGGAAAAAAATAAAAAAAAATGTCTAACACCCTTTCCCTCCACGTAGTTGTCGTCCGCGTCACCACCCACTCCCTCTCACAACTCCACCAAACAATTACCGCCTCACCACCACCCTCA
The DNA here is from genome assembly GCA_026119855.1 of Campanula takesimana. Classification (NCBI taxonomy): domain Eukaryota; kingdom Viridiplantae; phylum Streptophyta; class Magnoliopsida; order Asterales; family Campanulaceae; genus Campanula; species Campanula takesimana. The sequence continues at coordinate 49,080 of JAOWBW010000121.1, read as the reverse complement.
TCTCCCACTTTTTCAGTACTATCAACCCCAAAACCTTTTTGCACGAAAATTAAGGAAGGAAAAAAATGATATGTTGTGAGTATAAAAAGTTTGGTAAGAGAAGAAAAGTGAGATAAAAAATAGTTTGTGGATTAGTTAATGTGAGTATGCAAGTGGGTAAAAACTCTTCTTTTTTGGATTTTGCAATTTCTATAGGATAACTAAAATGACAAATTTTGCAATTTCTTATGTTTCTACTCCCTCCGGTCCAAAATAACTATCACTTTTGAGCTAAAATTTTGGTCCAAAATAACTGTCACTTTTAAGCTAAATGTCCTTCTTACCCTTGCATTGAAACTTGCTTTGTTTTATTAATTGTCTTAGTTGTGTGACATTAATGTAATAATGATGCACACTTAATAGGGGTAAAATTGACACTTTTATCACTAAATCATGATATTAATTGCTTTCCTTAAGAATTGTGTAAATGACAAAAAAGACAATTATTTTGGACCGGAGGGAGTATGAAATAACCAAAATGGCACATTTTACTATTTCAAATGGAACAGAGAGAGAAATATTTTTCAACTCACCAAGGTCTCATTCAATTGAAGCTCTGTTTTCTTATTGCAACATTTCTACAACCAGAGACACCATCCTCCTCCATCTTTTCTCCACTCTCAAAGGCTTGCGTTCCTCTAATAAAATCTTTAAACAACTATCTCTCAAACTCACTTTTTTAAAAGTTCCAAACCCAGATTATTTACTGCTAGGAAAAAAGGTTAAACAATCAAAGTTTTGTTTACAATCTTTTGAATCAGACAGTTCGACACTCATTGGAAGGAGTAACACGATTTGTCGAAAGAAAGTGAAACACAGATTTGATGAAAAATTTCAAACCCAAATTTAAAGGGATTTTAGAAATTCTCAGATCCACCCAATTTCCTAACACAAAATTTTCCTGTTTTGAAACTAGGTATTTAAGCAGGCTTCTTTAGGAACCGGTTCACAAACAATTCCACGCAGCTTTTTGTGACCGGTTATATTCTCCTTCCAATGCAACGCATCATTCAAAAACAACTTTACCTTTTCTTCTTTCTCTCTTCCTCTCTCTCTCTCTAACCTAATCGGTGAAAACTACCGGCGTAATTTTGTCGTTCGGTTGTCAATTTCTCTCGATTTTGAAGCAATTTTTGATTGTCGTTATTCGTTCGTTAATTTCACTCGATTTGAAGCAAACTACCGTTTGATTTAAAGCAGAGTGAGGATGAAATCAGTAGCGAAGCCCACAACAATGAGATCTGTATTGAAGAATAAGATGGGTGTGATGGAGGTATGTGTTGATTTCAAGTTTTTTCGCTTGATTCTCAGTCTATTTTGTTCGCTTATTGTGTTGATTTCAAGCATTTTTTGTTCGGTTTTTGTGATGCTTGATTAAGTATTTTGAGTTTGGTACTTGTCACTCAGTGATTTAAACAAGTAAATGGAGTCTTTGTTGAACAAAGTTGTAGACTTTTCGGCAATCAAACATGATCACATTGACAAGGTTGTTGGGAGCAAAGACAACGAGGAGAAGAAGAGGAAGAAAGCTGGTAGTTCGAATGCAACATATGTCAGCAAACTAGGTCTAGAAAGGGTGTTAATCAGTGAAATTTTAACTTGTTGTTTTGAAATCCAAACTTGTTGTTTTAAGTTATTAACTTGATGTTTTTTATGCCTAAACATGTGTATTAAGTTGTATTAAAAGCTCATGTTCAAACTGCTTGTTTTAAAATAAATTGCATAGTTATTATAATATCAAGTTTATCTGTTAAAACACGAAGTTACGCTACTAAAATACCAAGTATAGATCTGATACATACAGCATAACTTGATTAACCACCACTTGATTAACCACCAGGCTGGACTAATAAAAGTTACTGTACTAAAATATCAAGTTACAATAGTAAAACACCAAGTTACTATACTAAAACAAAACCAAGTTATATTATAAGTTGACGTTCAAAATGCTTATTTCAATAAAAATTACATGGTTATTATAATATCAAGTTTGTTTATTAAAACACAAAGTTACACTACTAAAATATCAATTATAGATCTGATACAACATACTTGATTAACCACCAGGCTGCACTAATAAAACACCAAGTTACTGTATTAAAACATAAAGTTACAATATTAAAACACCAAGTTACTATACTAAAACAACACCAAGTTATTCTATAAGTTGATGTCCAAAATGCTTATTTCAATAGAAAATGCATGGTTATTATAACATCAAGTTTGTATGTTAAAAAACCAAGTTGCATTGCGAAAATACCAAGTATAGATCTGATACAACATAACTTGATATCCACCAGGCTGCACTAATAAAACAAAAAGTTACTGTACTAAAATATCACGTTACAATACCAAAACACCAAGTTACTATACTAAAAAAAAAGTTACACCAAATCAATTCTATTTCAATTTGAGCAGTTTGAACATCTCCATTTCAATTTGAGCAGGAAACGACTACAGGATTCAAATTAAGTGTAGATTTTGTGTTTTTTTGAGCCAAATGAAGATATCCATCTCTTTAAATTGATCTTCAATGTCTTTTTCAATCCCACTCTCCTCTTCTGATTCAATGACATTGTTATCCACCATCTCCATCTCCATCATCTATAAGAAGAAGATCAATTTCAATTAGATCAAATAGCTCATTCGAATATCAATTTTAATTTCAATTAGATCAAATTGATGAACAAAATGTTTAGATTCAAACCTGATCAATCGTTTTTTAAGCTTCCATCTGCAACTGCAATGGCGAGAGAGAGAGGCGCGCGCGCACACACACAGAGAGAGATGGCGGAAGGAGGAAATGGGGCTGAGAAGATGATGTGTGTGCGCTAATGTGTGTTTGGTAGGTTTTATACCGTAGTTTTAATAAGTTGAACCCTGTAATATTAAACCGGTTAATTAAAAACCGATTTTTCCTACATTCCCTCAAAACATGGCTTTTTATAATGTTTGGGGGAAACTAGTTTCCCCCAAAACCAACTCATTTCCTAAATCCTAACCAAAATCAAAAGAAAATCCAGATTTTCTTATGCTATTCGCCATGTAGATTAATACTCCCTCCGTTTCAAATTATCTGTCGTTTTAGAAGTAAAAAATTATTTCAAAATATATGTCGCTTTACTATTATCAATACACTTTTACCCTTTTGTCTCAATTATACACTTATTAATGATGGTGAAAGTATCTCTCACGCAAGCATTTAATCACCTAGAAAGTTGAATTATTTAGGGGTAAATGAGTCTTCTTAACATGCATTAATTACATTTCATAATATATGTGAAAAAGTCTAAAGCAACAGATATTTTGAAACAGAGGGAGTAAATAGAGTATACACTCCCAATACCATAAGTAGACATAATAACACTAATAGAGATGAAGTTTACATTGAAACACCGACAATGGTCCATTAATATTCCAATACTACAAAAGAAATTGAGAGTCCAATAGAATATCTTAAATGATACTCCTTCGTCCCAAAATACTTTAGTTTTAGGATTTTCACACATATTAAGAAAAGCAATCAATTCATGTCACTACAAGAAAACTGTCAAATACCGACGAAAATTAGCGACGGATGCTATTCCGTCGCTAAAAATGACGGAATAGCAACAAATACGCAATAAGCTGTCAACGACCACATTACCGACCGTTTTAGCGACGGATTTAGCGACAGACTATTTTCCGACGCTAATCTGTCGTAATAGATGCGCCAAAAAAGTGCACGCATTTGTCCCGACAACCTATCGACGGATATTTTTGGAACTTTAGCGACGGCTAATTTCTGTCGCTATATAAATAAAAAAAATATTTAATTTTTTTTCTTTTTACTTTAGCGACGGATTTGTGCAATTGTTCATTTACTTCTTAACGACGGATGTTTTCCGTCGCTTTATTAATAAAAAAAATAATTTGATATTATTGCTTTAAAATTTAGCGACGGAATAGCGACGGATTTCTGCAATTATTCATTTACTTCTTAACGACGGATGTTTTTCGTCGCTATATTAATAAAAAAAAATAATTTGATATTTTTGCTTTAAAATTTAGCGACGGATTTGTGCAATTATTTATTTATTTCTTAACGACGGATGTTTTCCATCGCTATATAAATTAAAAAAATATATTTTTTAATCTAGCGACGGAATAGCGACGGCTTAGCGACGTATTTTTTTTATTTTTTTTAAATAAACACAATTAAATGCATGATTATTAATAGCTCTAATTGTTAAGTCTAAACTCAAACGTAAATGAAGTAAGGCCAAACATGATAAAAATATGGGGCGCACTTAAAATGTTAATTAATTATATTAATTGGTCATAATTTAATTTTTTTAAGCAAATAGTATACATTTTTTGATAGACGGATATCAAAAGAGTGTTACATTCTTTTATAAAAAGTGTGACATTAGTTTAGTTGTCAATATTTATGTTATCTTAATCTATTGCAGCAAAATTGTGGTACATTTTGAAAAAAAAAAGTGTTATATTTGAAAAAAAAAATGTTACATTTCGTTATAATAAGTTACATTTGTTGGGAGGAAAAAAAGTTGGGGTGGAAAAAAAATAAAAGATAAATAAAAAAAATATGTGATGTAGGGGTGGAAAAAAAGTGTTACATTTCGTTATAATAAGTTACATTTGACGGGAATCGTTAGAAAAGTCAGTTAAGTACCATGTGCATGGCACGTGATCGACTAAATGGATGGATTTGTACTGATATTAGTTAGTAAGGGCTTTAGAGTATATGGATGGTATATGGTGTATTTGAATTCATATATTATTTGGAAAATTGAAATCCAAAACCGCCAATTCGAAATGCCAGTTTTTCAAACTAACCATTTATTTTCGTTAGAAATCTAATCGAGACCGAATTTTTTATATTATTTTTTGTCTATTTTACTAACTATAAATCACCTCCCTCCTCATATTTTATTTACACATTATTTCTCTCTATTCTTTCTCTTTTTAGTTTGTTAATATTATAAAAAGTGTTCCATTTGAAAAAATAGTGTTACATTCTTTTATAAAAAGTGTGACATTAGTTTAGTTGTCAATATTTATGTTAACTTAATCTATTGCAGAAAAATTATTTTTATTTTCGGATTATATATATATATATATATATATATATATATATATATATATATATATATATGCTATTATCCGTCCCAATTTTTTTTATACTTTCATTTCTTTAAAACTTATTAACTTTTTTATTTAACTTTTTTTGAAAAATTTGATTTAGATCCAACATCTCAACCATCCATTTCAATTAAAATCAATGGTAAAAAAAAAAAACCCTTCTCCACTTTCCTTATCCTAATTTTCTAACCCTTTAAAAAAAAAAAAAAAAACTAACCTAACAGCCCCTAGGAGCCGCCCCCTCCTCTCCCCATGGATCACAATCCTAGCCATCTACAAAATAACATTTAAATTGAATCCAATGGCCCACATTTTAACTACACACTTCACTTGGATCACAATCTCATCCATCCATTTCAATTAAAATCAATGGTCAAAAAACCATTCTCCACTTCTCTTATCAAAATTTTCTAACCTACCAGCCGCCCCCTCCCCTCCCCCTTCCCCCATTTCATTTTCATCTACTCTTTCTCTCTCTTCTCCATTTCTCTCCTTCCCCAACCCTCACCTTCTTCCTCAAGGTCTCTCCTTCCAGCTCTGGCCGGCCGCCACCACTCTCATCAATCTTCTCTACGGCCACCGCTCTAATCCGACCACCAGCCCCCTCTCCGGCTGCAACCTCGACGACAGCACCCGCCCCCTCCGGATCCTCGAGCTAGGTTCCGGCACCGGCGTCGTAGGAATCGCCATCTCCGCTATTCTCGGTGCTAATGTCACAATCACAGACCTCTCTCACGTGCTCCCCAACCTCCAATTCAACGCGGTAGCGAATTCCGACGTAGTGGCGATCAACGGCGGATCGGTAAAAAAAAATCAACTTTTTTGTTTTTTTTTGGGTTTTCACGAAATCAAATTAAGTTACTTTATTATTTTAAAAAAATCAAAATTTTAGTTTTTATTTTTGTGGGTTTTTAAAGCAATGTGGACAGGGAATTTATGGAATCGAAAGAGGATGAGAGATGAAGGTTTCCAAGCAACGCGCCTTCCTCATACGAGATCGACAACGTTGTTCACACAACAGGTATCGAATTTTTTACTTCTGTTTTTTTTTTTTCTAGGTGCCAAAAAAGTTTAGGAATTGAATTAGGACTAAATTCTTACATTTACTTGAGAAAGTCTTGGTTTTGTTATTGAGATTAATGTTATGGGTGATAGAAAATGGTTAATGATCTTGTTGAACATGTGGTTGGATATCATGCTATGTCTGTAACTAGGTTTGATTATATTTTCTTTATGTAATTCTATGCATTAAAGTTTTTTTTTTCTTGTTAGATTTGTAAATTACAGTTTTTTTTTTTTTTTTTAAAAGATTTGATTTTAATGTATCTTTATGTTTTTATTTCAGATTTGGGCAGCAGTGGTGTTTGGTGGGGCTTCCAAGATATGGTGGAGGGAATGGACTTAAACTGAATTTTTTGAAGTTGAGGGAACAAAGTTGAAAAGAAAACATATGTAAGGACTAAGTTGAGTAATAGAGAAGTTGAGGGGAGCAAAGTGCAACTAGTTAATATTTCTGAAATATCAAGGACTGATTTGAGAATGTCTAATATATTAAAGACTGATTTAAAAGTAAGAGATATTAATGAACTGACATCATAATTTATTTTTGGTAAAATTATTCATCATATATGTATATTTAAAAATATATTTAATATATATTTTTAAATATATATACATGTTGTTTTTTTAAAAAAATTATGTACAAATTTAGCGACGGGTGTGTATAAATAGGTCGTATATTTAAAAAAATAAAAATTAAAAAAAATAACAAAATAGTGACGGAAATTTTGTCGTTAATATTGGCGCTAATTCAATCAATTGGTCGGCCATGTATCACAATATAGCGACGGAAATTCTGAGCTGCCGACGGAATTTTCCGTCGTTAACTTAACGACGGCACAATAAATCCGTCGCTATCATTTAGCGACAAGGGTTTTAACGACGGATTTTGTCTGTCAGTAATCCGTCGGTAAATACGGTTAGCGACGGATTTTTCCTTTTTAACGACGGATTTTTCCGTCGCTAAAACGTGATTTTCTTGTAGTGTGTATAATGGACTAAATTACCCTTAAAACATCTCAAGTACCTAGGTAATTAAATGTTGGCAAAAACTTGGGTGAGACCGTCTCACCTTGTGAGACGGATCCACCCATGGATCATGCCCAGCGACCCGCCCAGGTAACCCGCCTAGCTGTCCTTCTTGCCCTCCCAGCACGCGACACGTGTCCCCTTAAAAAAAAACTCCCAACAACTTTAAAATGCTATAACTTGAGATTTTGAAATTAAAAAAAAAAATAAAAAAATACCGTTGTGTTCGAGACGAATAAAACTAGATAGGTCATGATATGGTTTCATTTTTTTAAAAGAAAAACATACTTTTTAACACAAAAAAAAGTGAGATGCTCATCGTAAAAAATGTAACACATTTTTATGAAGAAAGTAACAGTTTAGTCTTAAAAAGTAACACTTTATTGTAAGATGTAACAACAGTTTTGCAAAAAAAAAATTGTGGTTAGAAAAAATAATAATTGAAGTGTAACACAATGCATATATGTTTGTAATTTGTTATATAGATGAATGTAACAGTTTTATAGAATAAATGTTACTTTTTTTCTTTAAAAAAAGAGTAAAAAATCATGTATATAATCGGGATTTGCATTTCTATTGAATGTACAACCATTGAAAAGTGTTACAATTGAGAAAAAAAATGTTACATTCATTATTATACAAGGTTACATTAGTTTAGTAGTCAATCTCATGTTATCATTAATCTATTTCAGTAAATTTGTGGTACATTTTTTTTTTTGGGGGGGGGGGGGAAGTGTTACATATGAAAAAAAGTGTTACCACTACTACATTTCCGAGCTAATGCAACATTAAAATTTGTTGCAGTAGAAGCCATTTCATGTTGCATTAGCTCTAATGCACCGCCAGAAAGCCCTTGTATACTTGAGCATTGTTTCAGGTCTAATACAACGAAGATTCGAGTCTAATGCAACGGCTCATGTTTGCCGCTGCATTAAATTAGAATCTAGTGCAACGGCTTTACTTTGCCGTTGCACTAAACATGAATATCATGATGCAACGGTTTGGCAAATCAATGCAGTGGTTCACTACTAATGCAACGCCATTATTAAAACTACCTATAGCTATATCATAGATACCTAATGGAACAGCAACAAATAATAATAATAATAGTAATAATAATAATAATAATAATAATAATAATAAGAATGCTACTAAAAACTAATAATTAATCAATTTTATGAACACATATAATAATGCTACTAAAATATCTTACTTTTATTCTTTCAAAAATAAAATCTTACTTTGATATAATAATAATAATGCTAGTATAAATTATCTTAATTTGTAATTTTATATTTTACACTTAATCACTAATCATTTTTCACAAAGATAGCCATTAAATTATAAATTACAAATTACAAATTAAAATTTAAAATTTACAATAAAATTTACAATTCTATACAAATTCAAAATGTTTCATCATTCAGCCACCACCTTCATAATCTGGCCACCACCATAATCAGCTACCATCATCACCGCCACCACCGGGCCGCCACAAAACCGCCACAGGACCGCCACAAAACCGCCACCGGAGAACACAGTTGCCTCCATCAGAATAACCATTTCCCACAACTATCATCCCTACCAACATCATCAAACAACAAAAAATCAAAAATCAAAGAGGAAAAAATTAGATCAACACACACCCAAATTAAACACACACAAATGAACACAAACATCCAAGTACGCCAGATCTGGAGTTTAGAAACAGATTACGAATGAAAAATCTGATTTTTGTAGATCTAAGATTTGAAATACAACACTAGGAATACACGCACAGGCACAGAGAAAGGGGGGAGGGAAACATACAAACGACCTTCAAAAATTGCAGCAATGACAGAGATGTAGAGGAGGGACTAATCTTCTGGTTCTATGTGAGTATGGCTTCGAAAAAGGTGAACGGCGGCGACGGCGCCAACGACAAGGTGATAGGCGACGACAACGACGAAGGTGTAGGTGTAGCAACGGCTGCGATGCGGTCGTGGGAGGCCGTGATGTGGCGTCTGTGGGAGAGCCGGCACAGAACAGAGGAGGAGGCGGCAACTGGTGGGTGTTGCTGTTTGAGAGTGAGAGAGAAAGAACGGTGAGAAAGAAGTTGGTAGGTTTTGACCAAAAAAAAAACTGATTGTGGATAGTGTTTGGTTAGGCTTATTGTCGGCCATTGATGCTCATCAAATGAATGGCTATGATGAAGTAGAAGAGTTTTTGTAGTGATCCATGTAAACCTTTAAAATCCAATTAGGGGTTGACACCTCATCTACATAACTAATCCATTACTATTGTTTTTAGTATTTATTCCCTAAAAAACCTATTTTTATTAATATTATTATGTTTATTCATAATAACAACTATTAGGTTTTCAATAAAATAAATAATACTAAAATAATTAGTAAAATACTCATCAATAATAATAAATGATAATAATTAGTAATAATATACCAAAAATAACAATTCTTCTTGTGAAATACAAATAAATATTATTGAATACCTTAAATCATTCATCATGTAAAAGAATGTTTACTAATACTATTAATGTTCACTAGTATATTAATAATGCTTATTAATATAATATTCACAACCTCTAAATCTCACTCTAAATCCTAAACCAATAACCATATACCTAACTCTAAACCCTAAACCCCATGCTTACTCTAAACCAAAGTTCTAACAAACATTATACCCTAAACCCTAAATCAAATACCTTAAACTCTATGCATACCCTAAATCACTCGCCATGTAAGAAAAATAATCTTTACAAACATTATTGATAATAAGTAAAAATGAATAATAGATGTTTAATATAAGAATAATAGTACTAAATTAGAAAAAACTTACTTAGAAAGAATAATAATAATAATTTAACTTTTAAAAGAAATAATAATAATGTTTATTAACATATCCAACCTTTAAAGCCCACTCTACCCGAGAACCAATTACCATAAACCTTATACCCTAAACCCTAAACAATATACACTAAACTCCATACATACCTCAAACCATTCAATAATGAGGCTTTAAAACGCCTCCTCACGTGGGGATAGGGAATAGTTAGTGGATAGTTATTGTGTGTATGACATGTAGGTCTCACTAAATAAAAAAATATAAATAACTTTCTTTTTTTGGATTTTAAAGTTTAAAATGGGACACCCAAAATGAAAATTTTTGAAGTTTAAAATGGGACGGAGGGAGTATATCATATACCCTATACCCTATACCTCATACATCATATATCTTATATCATAAACCATATACTCCCTCCGTCCCACCACAAGTGAGACTAGTGGTCAATTTGACTAAACTTTAATTAATAATTTAAATATGATATAATGATGCGAATAAAAATTTAAAAATTGTTACTGAAAATATTATAAATAATGATATAATAACAATTTTCAAATTTTCATTAGGATCATAATATTATATTTAAATTATTGGTCAAAGTTTAGTCAAATTGACCACTAGTCTCACTTGTGGTGGGACGGAGGGAGCATCCCATACACCACATACCTATACCCTATACCATATACATCATTACCAATACACTAATCTATATCCTACCGATACTCTAAACTATATGCCCACACCCAAAACTTCAATATTAAAAAAGTTCCAAAATATTTATTTCTATTCAGGAATAATAAGAAATATACATATATACATAAAAATTAAAGGGTATTTTCATTCCCTCATTCCTTTATTATACTTTAATTTTTTTTAGTTATTTTCTAACTTTTTTTATAACTTTTTTTTTTTAAAAAAAAAATCAATACTAAAAATGTTTAAAAATATTTATATTTATTCAGAAAAAATATGCATGTGTACATAAAAAAAAATTAAAGGGTGTTTCTCGTCCTTCATTTCTTTATTATACTTTCATTTCTTTATCATTTATTTAGTTTTTTTTTTCTAATTTAATTGAAACCTTTGGAAGGAAACTTTGAGAAAGAGTGATTGCACAACGGCTAAGAAAAATTGTGAATATTTCGGATAACCAATTTGGATTTATGCCCGGCAGATCGACTATGGACGCAATCTATCTTATGGGACAAATCATGGAGAAATATCGAGATAAAAAGAAAGATTTGCACATGGTTTTCATTGATTTGGAGAAGGCGTATAATAAAGTGCCAAGAGAGGTACTTTGGTGGGCTTTAGTAAAGAAATGCGTTTCAAAGAAATATATTGATATTATCAAGGACATGTATAATGGAGTTAGTACTAGTGTACGGACAAGCGTTGGGAAGACAGAAGAGTTCCCTATCACGATTGGAGTGTGTTAGGATTCATTGTTAGTACACCCACCTGATTTGATTGACCCATTCCACGTGTCTTTTTGTGGACTTTAGGTTTACATGTAATGAAGTTATACTTCAAATCTTAGACAAGTCCATTTCTAGATGTTTAGTAGTTAGGCTGAGTTATGATCGGTTTATCCTTAGCGGTTCAGTGTCCCTCAAGCCGCCATCTTTAAACCGCCAGCATGGTGCCTTAAGTCCTTCATCAAACCGCAGTTTATGTCTTTGATGAAACCGCACTTCAAGTTCATTCATGAAACCGCACATGCATCTGGTGGAACCGCCGACCAAGATATTGAAGAAGTTATTGCTGTCATTTACTCCTTGAAGACAAACATTCACTTTTCAACCGTAAATGAATGACTGGTGACTTGTCCTTAAACTTCAAGTCATGTTTCAGTTATTCTTGGAATGTCGGTTTGTCTCGCTTTTTGAAAAGTTACCATTGTACTTTTCCAACAACTAAAAGGACAATGTCAGGTAGTGATCCAACAACTTCCTGCCACAAAGCAAAAGCAAAGGACGACAGTGACAGGTCAACCAATGGGATTGTGACAGCGCATAAAACCGCTATACAATGACTCACCTCTTTGTCCAACGGTCACTAATGCCTTCACTATAAATAGCCTTCATTTTTCAACAATGAAGGTTGCTGAGCTTCAAAGAGAATATCCCAAGTATTCAAGTTTGCTTTGAAGATTGAAAATCCAGATACTCATATCTTCATCATCTCCTTAGCAAACCCAGAGTTCTTCATCAAAGCTTCAAGCCTTCAAATCATCACAACTCAGCCTTGCACAGAAAGTAATCACTTGCTCACCATCACTTAGATATTTTGAGCTCTTGATTTCTTTCCACACTACACACCCGGAGTATATTTTCTTATAGATTATATACCTCGAAAACACAGGTTGTTATAATAGCATTGTTAGGTTAGATTGTTTATTTAGAGTTTGGATTCGTTTGTAATCTTGTAAAAACTCCTCTAAATCAATACAAGTCTAGTAGCTATTAGAAAATCCTAGGCTAACCACCTAGGTAGAGGACGTAGTTCTTTCAAGAACGAACCTCTTCAAATTGTGTGTCTTTGATCTTTAATTTCTGTCTTGTCATTTATATTTCTGTTTATTAGCTTTATTTACTCTTATGTGAAATGACTTGATAAATGATTTGCATACTTTTGTGACACTTCAGTTGTGCCTTGTCAGTTGCATCATTCATTTTTCAACCACTTAAACCGCCCTACTCTTTATAATTCAGTTTGGCCATAACCGCAAAACTCCGCTGTGCATTTTATCTGAGCGGTTCTAGTGCTTTAAACCGCAATAGACCAAACTGATAAGTACTTGGTTGATTTTCAAGGGTATTTCGAAAAAGATTTTAAACCGCTATTCACCCCCCCCTCTAGCGGTTCTATACCCTTGTTGCCCTTTGGGACCAACAAGTGGTATCAGAGCATATCCACCAAAAATTATTTTACAAGCTTAACCGCTTGGGTGCTGATCCAATGGCAAACATAAACTCCCATATGATGCAGACATCCAACTCTAATCACTTACCTATTCTTAATGAAGATAGTTTCATCTTCTGGAAAGATAGGATGAAGAAGAACATGATATCTGAGGATCGCAGATTATGGACTGCAATTGTTAATGGACCCTATGTCCCGATGAAGGCTAACCCTGATGCAGGTACTGCTGGAGAAACCACGGAAATCAAGAAGCCGGAAGCTGAATGGACCGAAACTGATCAACGGAATATGGACTTTGATGGTAGAGCCATGTCCATGCTTGTATCAGCTATTGATCTAAGAACTCACTCAAAGGTTCTAGATTGCAATACCGCAAAGGAAACATGGGATGGCATCATTGACTTTCTGGAAGGAGATGCCGACACCAAGAAGAACCGCCTCTACCAACAGAGAAGGCTCTTTGATTACTTTGTCAAAGACCCAAAGGAATCTCTTCGCCAATGCTATGAGCGGTTCGTGGAAATTGTCAATGTATGTTTCTCTCTAGGGCACAAGTATTCCAATACTGACCTGAACATGAGATTCATGCAATCTCTTGGTAGCAAATGGCTGATCAAAACTACCAACATTGAAGACAACAAAGATCTGGAAGCTCTTGATCTTCGTCATCTTTATGCCATGCTAAGGGTATTTGAATTCAAGCTTGAGGAAGCTCATGAAACCGAAAACAGATTCAAGTCTCTTTCTCTTGCCGCTTTCAACAATACCACATCTCCAGTTTACAATCCAGATCACCATCAAACCGCATCTAATACTCATTTACAAACCGCTTCTTTTGATCCAAATATTCCAAGATATATTTCTCAAACCGCACCTCCAGAGTATTACCAACCGCCTCATCAACCTTACCCTCAACATCATCAACCCTATTCTCAACCTCAGCAATCTCATCAATCCTACACTCCATCTCAAAATTCCCAAAGTGTAGCATCCAGTTCTACTCAAGTTGACTTTGATGACATGGATGATGACGAGTTTGCTCTCTATGTGAAAAACTACACCAAGTTCAGAAAGAACAGAGCTCAATTTCAGTCAGGCGGCCCTGCAAAGTTTGTCCCTCTAACCAGATTCCACAAAGCAGCTGATGCTAAGAAAAGGGATGATCTTGTTTGTTACAACTGCAGACAACCAGGTCATTTTGCCTCCAGTTGTCCCAAACCGCGCTATGAAGCCGCTCCTGCCAAGAAACCGTTCAACAAGAAGTTTTTCAAGAGAAGAGGAATGGTTGCTGAACAAGGAGAACAACCATTAACATGGATGGGTTCTGATACAGATGATAGTGATGAAGATGAAGGAGTTGCAAATCTTTGCCTAATGGGATTTGAAGAAAAAGTTGAAATTGACGAAAGCCTTCCACTGCCACTCCATCAAATGAAGTCAGTTTCACCAAGAACTCCTGAAGCTAAACAAGACAAAACTCCTACTTCACCAAAGTACTCTCCTGAGGATCAAACCGAACAAAGCCATGATGACCAGGTACTTGAACGTGCTAATGTTATTTGTCAACAACACACTGTGCTTAAAAAGGCATATAAATTAATGGCTGCGGAACTTGAATATTCCCAAAAAGAGTGCAAGTCCCATAAGGAGGAGATTGAAAAACTCAAGCTCCAAATTGTTGGGATAGCTTCTATTGTGGAAGAAAACTGCTACCTTAAGGACAGAACCGAGGTACTTCTCACCCGAATCCATGATCTTACTGCACAAATGGATGAACTTCAAAAGGTGACCGATGTGTGGACTAAGTCTGGTGTCACCATGGAACAAATCGTTAATTCACAAATTCTCTCGAAGGAGAAAAGTGGATTAGGATTTAAAACTGATGATGGGTGTAAGTGTCCTTGTCTCTGTGCTGAAGGTGGTGTGAAACCAACTGAACAAACCAAAGAAATTCCTAAGGTGAATCATGCTGGTAAAAAGGGCTCAACACAAGAAATTAAAAAACAAAATTATTTCTATGAGTATCCTAAAAACCAGACTGGGAGAGATCCAAAGTGGAAAGAGAAATCCACAGCGGCTGAGGCAACCAAGGAAGTATTGAGTGATGAAACCGCTCCTAGTCGGTTTAAGGAATATCCTGTTATATTTCTTAAAGCCGCACCTAAGAGAAAGGTTGAGCTCAAGAAGGTTAACTTTGTTAAAGCCAAAACTGCTGACCCAGTAAAACATGAGAAACCGAAGGTCAGTAAAGGGTTTGTAAAACCGCAACCACAACCTGGCTTAATTTATTGTTCTATTTGTGCCGATTTTGGTCATAGTGCTGGTCATTGTCTTTTAAGATTCACACCCAATGCCAAGGGACGTAAAAATCCTAAGGTCAAACAGGTGTGGGTCCCAAAAAGCTGCTAACCCTAGGACCCAAGGAATAAGGGGGACCAAAACCTTTCATGTTTATTTTTCAGATTTCATGTTTTATGGCTGGAACCGCTAAGAAGAAGAAGGATCTCTGGTATTTGGATAGTGGATGCTCACGACACATGACTGGAGATTCCGAACTACTCTGCAGTTTCATCCAAATGAAAGGTCCCCCAGTAGTGTTTGGCAACAACAAGAAAGGAGAAACAGTAGGATATGGAGCAATCAAATGAGGAAAAGTGACTATTGAAAATGTGTCACTAGTAGAAGGACTCAAGCACAACCTTCTCTCCATATCTCAGTTTTGTGACAAAGGAATGAACTGCATCTTCACATCAACTAGCTGTTATATCAAAGATGCTTCCTCTGGAGTCACTCTACTGACTGAAAACAGAACAGGTGATGTTTATATGATAGATTTAAGCAATATTGTTTCTATTGCTGACCTCTGTTTTTTAGCCAAAAATATAAGTGAAAGCAGCTGGTTATGGCATAAGCGGCTCAGCCACTTGAACTTCAAGTATCTAGCAAAACTGCACAGGGATGGTCTAGTAAAAGGACTACCCAAAGTGGCTGACCATCATGATGAAAAGTGTAAAGCATGCCAGCTTGGAAAGCAGCCCAAACAGTCATTTCCTAGTAAAACCGCACCTTCAACGAACCGTTGTTTGCAACTGCTGCACATGGATTTATTTGGACCTGTCCCAACCGCCAGTATAGGAGGAAACCGCTATACACTTGTGGTGGTTGATGATTATTCAAGATATACATGGGTAGAAATGATGGCCTCTAAAGATGATACTTATGGCATCGTAACCGCTCTCTTTAGACAGCTTCAAACTCAGAAATTGGATGACATTGTTGCCGTGCGTTCAGATAATGGAACCGAATTTATAAACAATGGTGTTGCCCAATATTGTGATGATCATGGAATTGATCATAATTTCTCTGCCGCTGGAGTTCCACAACAGAATGGAGTAGTGGAAAGAAAGAACAGGACTTTGATTGAAGCCGGGAAGACTATGATTGCAGAAGCCAAGCTTCCCAAGTACTTCTGGGCCGAAGCTGTCAATACCGCATGTTTCACCCAGAACCGCTCCCTCATCATCAAAGTTCACAACAAGACTCCTTATGAATTGTGGAGAGGCAGATCACCCAACATTGCCTTCTTCATGATATTTGGATGCAAGTGCTACATCTTGTACAATGGCAAAGAACATCGGGGTAAATTTGATGCTAAGGACGATGAAGGTATTTTTATTGGTTATTCTAAACACTCCAAAGCTTTTCGTTGTTTCATTAAGACATCTTTAAAAACTGTAGAGTCAGTCCATGTTACATTTGATGAACATGCTCTCCTTGAGCCACATATGGCTCCAAATGTTGCTAAATGATTTTAGTGATTTTGAGACAGGCACTAGACATAGAGCAACTGACAACCATCCTACTGAAACCGCTACATCCAGTTCTTCAGCCGCACCTACTCAAACCGCTGATGGTGTAACTGTTGAACCGCTGTCTTCTGATCCCATTCAAACTGTTGAACCAGTTCTAAATCTAACCTTCAATAAAGATTTCAATGATTATCAAGATGATCCTCCTCTGGAAAATCTTCAAGAAATAATGGTTCAAGACAACCTCCTTCCTGAAATTAATGAGCATAGAGACCATACAACTGCCAACGTTATTGGTCCTATCAGTACTGGTGTCCAAACCAGAGGGATTTTGACTCACAGAGATGATCACAGTTTGTTCTCAACTGCTCTGTTGTCTCAGATGGAACCGAAGAAGGTAGATGAAGCTCTAACTGATCCAAGTTGGGTAGCTGCAATGCAAGAAGAGCTCAATCAATTTGAAAGATGCAGAGCTTGGACCCTAGTTCCAAGACCCAATGATCATACTGTAATTGGAACAAAATGGGTGTACAGAAACAAGATGGATGAGAATGGTACAATAACAAGAAACAAAGCTAGGTTGGTTGCTCAAGGCTATAGGCAAGAAGAAGGCATAGACTATGATGAAACTTTTGTCCCTGTTGCCAGACTTGAAGCCATAAGATTGTTCCTGGCCTATGCATCCTTCAAGAAATTCAAGTTATATCAAATGGATGTGAAGAGTGCATTTCTGAATGGTGAACTACAAGAAGAAGTCTATGTAGCCCAACCGTCAGGATTTGAAGACAACAAACTTCCAAATCATGTCTTCAAACTCAAGAAAGCATTGTATGGACTCAAACAAGCTCCAAGAGCATGGTATGACACTCTATCTAAATTTCTTATTGAACAAGGCTTCTCTCGAGGTAAAATTGATACAACTCTATTTATAGCTAAACACAAAAGTCATTCATTATTAGTTCAAATATATGTTGATGATATTATCTTCGGTTCTACTAATGAAACTATGTGTGTTAAGTTTGAGAAACTAATGAAGAGTAAATTTGAAATGAGTATGATGGGAGAATTGACATTCTTTCTTGGACTCCAAGTCAAGCAATGCAATGATGGGATCTTTATCAACCAAGTCAAATATACTAAAGATTTGATAAAGAAGTTCGGGCTTGAAACCGCTAAACCAGTTGATACCCCAATGCCTAAGGCCTGCAGTTTGGATCGTGATGAACATGGTAAGAAAGTTGATCAAACTCTCTACCGAGGTATGATTGGCTCTCTACTTTACTTAACTGCTAGTAGGCCAGATATCATGTTTAGTGTTTGTGTTTGTGCTAGATTTCAAGCTGATGCTAGAGAATCTCATCTTATTCCTGTTAAACGTATTATTAGATATTTATGTAGATCTGTTAACCTTGGACTTTGGTACTCCAAAGAATCTTCATTTGATCTATTAGGTTATTCAGATGCTGACTTTGCAGCATGTAAGATAAGCAGAAAGAGCACAAGTGGTACTTGTCAGTTCCTTGGAACGCGGCTTGTGTCATGGTCCAGCAAGAAACAAGCGTCGGTTTCAGTCTCAACCGCTGAAACTGAATATATAGCGGCTGGAAGCTATTGCTCTCAAATTCTCTGGATGAAACAACAGTTGGAGGACTACGGGATATTTGAACAAAACTGCCCTATCTACTGTGATAGCACTGCTGCAATATCCATCTCCAACAATCCAGTTCAGCACTCAAAAACCAAGCACATCGACATAAGATATCATTTCCTCAAAGACCATGTTGAAAAGAAAAACATTTTTCTAGCAAAGGTGGGAACAGATGATCAAATTGCTGACATCCTTACCAAACCGCTTGAAAATTCCAGGTTCTATCATTTACGAGGAGAAATGGGTATGTTAGAACTAACTTAAGATATCATATCTATATATATTATTTCTAACATTTTTTGTTTAAGTATTTTGGCTATGCTTAGAAAAATCATCTAGTGTGCGGTTCTGTCATCATTGAAACCGCATTAATAAATGGTTCGGTACAAGATACTCCATCAAACTGACGAGTCAAAATAAATGAAATCGGTTCTTTCAAAACCGACAAGAAAGCAAAGTCATTCGGTTTAAACATATAAAACGCCATCAGATTAAGAGAGACATCAGTTTCATGGAAACCGCTGAAGATGTAAGGTAAGTCGGTTTGCTCAATCAAACTGCTCAGGTATGAAATTGCATTTCAGTCCCTACTTTATGTCATATCAATTATAAGGATCTTTTTGCAATTTTCTCTGCCGCATTAAATTCTATGTGACGTGGGACGCCATCTGGAGACCATCGTGCGCCGTTCTCGTCGTTCCATTACCCGAGCAACAGTTATTTGAGTATAAAAGACAAAGTTTATTTCTTTTTACCTTTTTACCTTCTTCATCATTCATCTCTCTCTTCTGCACTCTGCTTTCTACCTCCAAAATTTCTCTTACTCTTTTCGAAATTCAAATGGCACCTAAGAAATCATCTGACCCCTCTGCTCCATCTACATCTTAAACATCCAAAGGCGATATGGTATGATTTCTTGAACCCTTCACTCCAGCATTTCATCTTTTTCCGCCATTGTTGCTTGTAAAAGCTTGTTCATATTCTAATATATTTTTTCCTTGCTTTTTCGTTCAATTTTTGGTTGATTATGCTTACATATGTTCATATATGCTGGGTTTGATGTTTATTTCTTGTCTTTTGTTCAATTTCTGAGCAATTTTGATTTTTGGGTTTTCGGGTGTTCTTTCGTATTTCTTTTGATACTATGTTCTGGGTTTATTATTTGAACTTGTTCTTTTAGAACTTTGTTAGTATCTGTTATTTTCGAGTCTTTTGGTATACTTTTTCCATGTTTTGGTTAAGTTTTTGCTTTGCATGTTTATCCCCTGTTCATCATGTTCTTCATGCATTCAAATTCTTTTTCAAATTCTTTTCATGTCTAGTTTTGGGTGTTTACCATTTTACCCCTGTTTTGCTTCAACCGCCTATTTCATTGTTAGAATTCCTTGTAGCAGTTTGAATGCTTGGTTTATCAAACTGCTTGCACCAATCTCTTACTAACTTTGATTATTTTTAGGATGAATCCAACTTTGTACCTGGATCTCAAATCATCAAAACCGAATTCGAAGCTGATGCAGTTGGAAGAAAACTGCTTGCCCTACTTGAATCGTCAAAATTGCTGCCTCTGTTTCAGTTGGATGAACCAAAGTTTGACAAAAAGCTTTGTGCAGAATTCTTTGACAATGGGATTGTATGTGTGGTACCTCTATTGAATGGTAAAGGTGAAGAAATCAGAGATTTAGAGTCTGGAGAAGTGAAGACTGAAAATGCCATCAAGTCCACTGTCAGGACAAAGGATGTAGTTCTATCTGCTTCAAAAGTGGCTATTCTGGCTGGTTTAGAAAACTCCAGAATTCTTTCCATCAAACCAGAGTTAGTCAGCCGAACTACTGAGGAGCTCTTAGGGGTTTCTGTCTTCAACACTAAGTCCACCCCCAAGAAGGAGTTTGGAGAAATTATGGCAATGTTGTGTGATTTAGTAGATACTGGAGTGATGTGCAAGAATGGCAATCACAACAACTTCACTTCTGAGCAGTACAACTACTGCATGGCTATCTACAAAGGGAAGAAGCTGCACTGGCCAAGGATCATCATGCAAGAAATGATCAATGCCCTCAGCCGCCATACTTCTGCCAAAGCCGCTGGAAAAACAAAGATCAGAACTCACTGCAGACTCTTAACAAAGTTCCTTCATCAGGATTCTGTGATCTTTAAGGCTTCTGTGGCAAACGAAGCTGAGTGGGTGCAACCGAATGAGAAGACCTTGTTTGGTTCTTCAAAGCTTGATGCTTTCAGAACCGGGTTTGGATGGCGGTTTGCACAAGTGGTATGGAATGCTGATCCTCTGCCTGAAGAACAGAGAGGACCTTATCCTGAGGCTCGGCTCAATAAGTCAGGCAAACCTTATGCCGGTGCCATAGCAGATCAAGCCGCAGCTACTAGAGCTAGAGAAGCAGCTCAAACTGCCACCTTGAATAGGCTAGGAGTTAGCCTGGATGGAACTGAGGCTCCAGTTGAGAGGGAGTCTGCGGTTGAGGAGGAGCCTGCAATCCCTGCGGCTCAACCCAGGGAAACCGCGGCTCCAAGAAAGAAGAAAGCCAAAGTTACTGACTCTTCCAAACCCTCATCCAATCTTCCTCCAAAACCATCCTTACCAAAATCCTTCCTTATTCTATCCAATCCCTCTTCTGAACCGCTTCCACCTTCATCTAAACCTATTCCCTTCACGAAATCAACTCCTCCTACCTCATCAAAACCCCAGATAAAACCCCTTTCCCCAATCAAGCCAAATGTTGAAAAATCCATGAATTTAGCACAAGATGTGAATCTCTTGAGAAAACTGAAAGCCACCTCCTCTGAACCCAAACCTATCTCACCTCCAAAATCCCCTCTCAAACTGCCAACTATTCAATTCACTGAAGAACAGTTACAGCTAATCTTTTCTACCCTTCCCAACCTCAAACCCTCCACTCAAACCGAGCCTGAACAGACTGACATGTCTGAGGCCGCGGTTCAGCCTGATCAAACTGCGGAACAGTTTGTGGCTGAGGTTATTGTGGATGTTGATGAGCCTGAGCAGACCGAAGTGTCTAAGGCTGAGGTTCTAGTTGAACAAACCGAGGTATCTACAAGTGCGGTTCAGCCTGAACAAACCGATGAGTTTGAGGCTGCAGTATTGCCTGAGCAGACTGATGTGTCTGAGGCAGTTCAAGATGAACCTGAGCAAGATGATGACAATCTTGAGGTTCAACCGCTGAAGAAGAAGAGAAGATTAATCAAGAAATATGATTTTGTGGAGCACTGGCAATCAAGGCCACCTGGTGCAGTGGACTTCACTGAAGCTCATGACAAGAAGTATCACTCACCCATTGAAGGCCCATTTGCAAAGGAATTGAGAGAAAGAGCTGAAATGAGAAAGGCCGGAATAGACCCCATGTTGGTTGAAACCGCTCCTCCTTCATTGAAACGAAAGCTAGAGTTTGACTCACCAGAGCACACTCCTTCACCTTCTGGATCCCCTACACTGCCTTTTGCTCCATCAGTTCCACAGTTGGCTCAACCGCAACTGATCAATATCTCTGCCCCTTCGGTTTTGCCTGAGTTCAAAGTTGCAGTTAGGACTCCCAAACAGCGTGGTTTGAAAAGGAAGTGTACACAGGACATCGCGGCTTACCTAAAGAGGTTTAGAGCTACTACTTCCAAAGCCAACCGCCATGGAGCCATCATCAGAGCCGCCAACAAGCATGAAGAGCAACGGCTCAAGTCTGGTCGTCCAAATCCTTTTGCAATCTTTCCAGCCGATGAGTCTCAGGCTGCTTCAGATCAACTCATTGCTTCAACTCTTGATCAAATTATTGAAGATCTGGCAGTTGAGTTCATCTTTTCTCTCTGCTCTCAATTTTTCTTTAAGATAAACTGCATTGTCTTTCCTTATCTTTATAGATGGCAGTTCTCTCCTTATACTTCTATTCCTCTCTCTAATACCCAACTTCTTTCCATTTCCCCTTCTCTTCCCTACACTTCATTTTCTGTCATTCCTTTCTCTTCCTCCCCTTTTGAAACTGATCCAGTAAAGATTCAATTTGTTCTGGATTCTTTTTTTACCCAATCTGCATTTCTTTCCTCTCTGCCCTTCCTTGTTGATGCCATTAAGAGGGAGAATGCTATTGACCCTCGGATTGGGAGGATGGAATTCAAAATTGAAACCCTTCTTGAGAATCAGCTCAAATTAGAACATAAGCTTGAAACTCTGAATGAGCTGACATCTCTCAAACTTGAAGCGGCCCAAGAAATGAATGAGGCTCTGGAGAAGAAATTAGACCAACTAGCTGATCTAACGGTTTCATCAACTGACTACTTAGTTCATTATGCCAACGACCTGAAGAAGCTTTCTGAAATAATCTTAGAGAAGGTAAATGAACCGACCCATCTTCGTCTTAAGTCAGCTGAATATGTGTTTGAAACCGCCAGCCTAGTTGAGCCTTCTGATGCTCAAACCGCAGACCAACCCGCCGCCAGAGTTCCTGATAGAACTGACTAGATTTCTTTCTATCATTTTTTTTAATCAGTTTTGCCTTTCATTATTTTCCTTGTAATTTTGTAACTTCCAAAACCTTTAAAGGATTATAATGAAAATGAATGCATTGCATCCAATATTCCAAAACTTTGTTTATTCAAACTACTTGTTTGTGGAACAATGCATTTCTAAAAACTCATGCACTATTCATCATGAAAACATTTTCTAAGTGTATGTGTTTTAAACATTCAGTTTAAACATGCATATCTGATTTTCACAAACATATCTCTTTATATGCATCTGAATGTATTTCTTTTCTATCTGTCCTTCATTTCCTTTGTTTGTTGATAGATTAGAAATCTATGATCTAGCATTGTGTGTGCATTTGACTTGGGACATGCAGTTTCAATACATATTCATTTGAGCATGTTTTTACCAAGTACAATGTTTGCTCTATCATAGTGTGGTAATGGCATCAATCAAATAGGGGGAGATTGTTAGGATTCATTGTTAGTACACCCACCTGATTTGATTGACCCATTCCACGTGTCTTTTTGTGGACTTTAGGTTACATGTAATGAAGTTATACTTCAAATCTTAGACAAGTCCATTTCTAGATGTTTAGTAGTTAGGCTGAGTTATGATCGGTTTATCCTTAGCGGTTCAGTGTCCCTCAAGCCGCCATCTTTAAACCGCCAGCATGGTGCCTTAAGTCCTTCATCAAACCCCAGTTTATGTCTTTGATGAAACCGCACTTCAAGTTCATTCATGAAACCGCACATGCATCTGTTGGAACCGCCGACCAAGATATTAAAGAATTTATTGCTGTCATTTACTCCTTGAAGACAAACATTCACTTTTCAACCGTAAATGAATGACTGGTGACTTGTCCTTAAACTTCAAGTCATGTTTCAGTTATTCTTGGAATGTCGGTTTGTCTCGCTTTTTGAAAAGTTACCGTTGTACTTTTCCAACAACTAAAAGGACAATGTCAGATAGTGATCCAACAACTTCCTTCCACAAAGCAAAAGCAAAGGACGACAGTGACAGGTCAACCAATGGGATTGTGACAGCGCATAAAACCGCCATACAATGACTCACCTCTTTGTCCAACGGTCACTAATGCCTTCACTATAAATAGCCTTCATTTTTCAACAATGAAGGTTGCTGAGCTTCAAAGAGAATATCCCAAGTATTCAAGTTTGCTTTGAAGATTGAAAATCCAGATACTCATATCTTCATCATCTCCTTAGCAAACCCAGAGTTCTTCATCAAAGCTTCAAGCCTTCAAATCATCACAACTCAGCCTTGCACAGAAAGTAATCACTTGCTCACCATCACTTAGATATTTTGAGCTCTTGATTTCTTTCCACACTACACACCCGGAGTATATTTTCTTATAGATTATATACCTCGAAAACACAGGTTGTTATAATAGCATTGTTAGGTTAGATTGTTTATTTAGAGTTTGGATTCGTTTGTAATCTTGTAAAAACTCCTCTAAATCAATACAAGTCTAGTAGCTATTAGAAAATCCTAGGCTAACCACCTAGGTAGTGGACGTAGTTCTTTCAAGAACGAACCTCTTCAAATTGTGTGTCTTTGATATTTAATTTCTGTCTTGTCATTTACATTTCTGTTTGTTAGCTTTATTTACTCTTATGTGAAATGACTTGATAAATGATTTGCATACTTCTGTGACACTTCAGTTGTGCCTTGTCAGTTGCATCATTCCTTTTTCAACCACTTAAACCGCCCTACTCTTTATAATTCAGTTTGGCCATAACCGCAAAACTCCGCTGTGCATTTTATCTGAGCGGTTCTAGTGCTTTAAACTGCAATAGACCAAACTGATAAGTACTTGGTTGATTTTCAAGGGTATTTCGAAAAAGATTTTAAACTGCTATTCACCCCCCTCTAGCGGTTCTATACCCTTGTTGCCCTTTGGGACCAACAGAGTGCATCAAGGCTCTGCACTTAGTCCCTTTCTCTTTGCCCTGATAATAGACGAAGTGACGAGGTCAATCAAAGATGATATTCCATGGTGTATGTTGTTCGCAGATGATATTGTGCTGATTGATGAGACAAAAGAAGGTGCTGAAAGTAAATTGGAGTTGTGGAGACGCACTTTGGAATCTCGAGGTTTTAGGTTAAGCAGAAGCAAAACTGAATATATGGAGTGTAAATTTAGCAAAGTTGGAAGCAGAGAGGCAGGAGTGATCACACTCGATGGAAAGATTGTCCAAGCTTCCGAGTTCTTTCTCTAACTTGGATCTATTATCCAAAAAGATGGAGAATTGGATGGAGATGTGGCTTATAGGATTAAAGCAGGTTGGTTGAAGTGGAAGAGTGCCACAGGGTTTCTTTGTGATCGTGGCATGCCAAATAGATTAAAGGGAAAATTCTATCGTACGGCAATTAGGCTTGCACTGCTTTATGGAACTGAATGTTGGGCCGTGAAACAGTGTCATATTCATAAGATGAATGTAGCGGAGATGCGTATGCTACGATGGATGTGTGGACATACAAGAAAAGATCGATTGAGAAATGAGGTGGTCAGGGGTAAAGTAGGAGTTGCGCCCATTGAGGATAAAATGAGGGAGCATCGTCTAAGGTGGTTTAGTCATATGAGACGGAGACCGAGTGATGCACCGGTTAGGAGGCCTGAAAAGTGGAGAAGTGATAAAATGGCGAGGGGTAGGGGAAGACCCAAGAAAACTTGGATTAAGGTGGTTGAAAATGATATGAGTTTACTCGGAGTGGATGAAGATGTGGCGTTGAAGAGACCGGAGTGGAGGGTGAAAATTCATATGAATGATGGGGGTTGATCGTACTTTTTATTATTATTATTTATTTATTTATTTATTTATTTTATTTTCTCCATCTTTTTCCTCTCTTTCTCTCTCTCTCTCTCTCTCTCTCTCTCTCTCTCTCTCTTTCTTTTTCTCTTTCTCTCTCTCTCTTCCTTTTATCATGATGACATATGAGGATTCATGTTAGCCGACCCCAAATTATTTTGGGACTAAGGCTTTGTTGTTGTTGTTGTTGTTGTTGTTGTAATTGAAACCTTTGGAAGGATATAAAGCAACGCCAATTAACCTAATGCAAGGGCGTTATTGAAGGTGTTTCATTAGCAATATAAGCATTGCATTAGAAGGATGTAATGCAACACCAATAACTGAATGCAAGGGCGTTATTAAAAGCGTTGCATTAGTAATACAATCATTGCATTAGATGGATATAATGCAACGCCATGTAACTTAATGCAAGGGCGTTATTGCCGGCGTTGCATTAGAAGACTCTAATGCAACGCCTAGAGACTTAACGCAGCACATAGGCAGTAGCTGTTGCAATAGCTCAAATAAGCCGTTACATAGATGAAATAATGCAACGCCATTCTCACGTATTGTTGCATTAGATGAATTAGATGTGTTTCATTTGCTCAAAAATTTTCTTTATAAAAAGTGTTACTTTTGTTGGCGAACAAAATATGACAGGGAAAAAAAGTTGGAGGCAAAAAAAAAAAAAAATTCGGCTCGGCTCCGTGCGAGCGGTCGCACAGGAGACCGGCCCTTAAATGTTTTGTTATTCACAACCACATAGTCATAAATAAGGACATATTTTGTAAACAATGCTAAAGATGCCGAGGTAATAGCAAAACTACAAACTTTTTGGGACAAATTTGAACCTCTAAAACTGCAAGTATTTTGGGACAGAGGGAGTAATATTTATTCTACTGACAGCCAAACAACAAAAGTTGATTATTGGATATTGCTTAACTACAGATGAACATCTACTCTGGTTGTTTCTTTCTTTGACATATTTACTTCATCCTTCTATAATTATCATACTTACATGCACCTCGTCTGAAAACAATGGATCATTACTAATTAATGCTTAATTTACATTTTCATATCATAAACTAAAGCATTGAGCTAATGACATAAAAGGTACCTGTAGAAGCTAATGATTCCGGGTGACTTCTTTTGTTTCATATTTGAAATGACTTATTGATCTTCATCCCGGCAAGAACTTCTGCAAAGAAATGTGTAGCAAATCAAAGAAAGTTCAGTACATATCTTCTCTTCAAGAGAAAAGCAACGACTAAAAATATTCCATCAAAATCGAAAATAAAAATTTCCAAATTAACCACTCATTACCTTCTTGGAGCACCACGGTGGCCACCAAACGGAATAGTCGAGATCGGCCTTCAACTTAATCCCGGGAAAGTCACTCGTATCGAGAGAAGCCAATAGCTCAATGATCTTCTTATCGACCTCAATTCAGTCAGTCCTGATAGCCCATTAATCAGGCACGAAGTCCATGCGTCGCTCTGGATGAGCTTCATGAGCTGGGACGAGAATCCGGCGATCTTGTTGCGGAGGCGCTTGGATAGGATAATTGCAAACGCTTTGAGGATCTGCTTGTAGGTGTGGAAGTCGAGAGTCATTTTGTAGTAGTGAAGCTTGGGAGGGTTTCTTGATGGTCTTACTACGAACGCGACTCATGGATGCGGCGGATTTGAGAGGCGAATAGGGGAACGGGGAGGAGTAGTTAGGGTTTTGGTTGAAATGAGGAAGAGGTAGGAGACTTGGAGAATGTTTATTAGCAGACGTGCACCGACAACCCTCTGATTTGCACCCCTATCTTCGAGTTTTGGCGGGCTCCTTAAGACCACGCACTTTAAGTATAGTAATAGATTAAAAGATGGGTAGGGATATACACCCCCACCATTGTGATTAGTACTTCCACATTAAGTAGTTCGCCCACTACTTAAATTTGTATAATATAAAATTTGTAACTACACCCACATACTTCTCAATTTTAACCCTACAAGAAATTATACTCGGTACACAATTCTAAAAACAAACATGACACCCATTATAGAACTGAAAATACAGAGAAGAAGAAAGAGGAAGGAGCTAAAGCACCATTAAATCTAGGGTTTCGAAGATTAGTTTGCAAAATGGGGAGTTGAAATTTGGGTTTGATTAGATGGATTGTTTGTAGAGTAGATTTAGAGAGAGAGAGAGAGAGATAGAGAGAGAGAGAGAGAGAGAGAGCGAAAAGCTACTACACGAATGGAAGATGGAAGGGATTTTCTTAATCGTTTTTTTTTTTTCTTATTGTTGCAGAAAGACTTAATCATAATTCATGAACTTTAGGTTTTTTGTCAAAACCCTCACATATATTAACCTCCCATTAAAAAAAAAGATGTTTTTTGTGTTTCTTAATTTGGCTTTGATGTTTTAATGCATTGAAATTTCAGGATTTAGCGAAGCAATTTCCATCTCCTCCAGTTGATGAGAATTATGAGATTGAAATGTTCTGTGCATGTATAGGGCTGGATTGGTAGGTAAAACAGTTACATTTTGCTTATAACATGTACCAACCAAGTTTAACTTGGTACATAAAATTATATACCATTACCAACCAACTAAGTCGGTATACCAACTAAGTTGGTACGGTTGGTACTCGGTTGGTACAGTTGGTACTAGCCAATATCAATTGTAGATGTAATGATAAAAAAAAAAAAAAAAAAACAACAACAACAACAACAACTTGAGAGTAGTCTTTTTCAAATTTTCAACAGGCAAATTGACATCCGCTTGAGTATTCTTGTACTTGTATTGAGTTGTTACATGTTGTTATGTAAAGGCCACAAAGAAATATTAACCTGCATACCTTATTGAGATATGAATATAGGCATGAAATCCGTCGATGAGACATTATCAGCTGAGAGACAAAGAAACAAGTACTCTCTCCGTCTCAGCACAAGTGACACTTATTTCCTTTTCGGTTTGTCCCACTACAAGTGACGCTACCTAAAATGAAAATATTTTAATATATTTATATTCAACCAACCCCACCATTTAAACTCACTCATTCTCTCTCTTCATTTTCTACCACTCAATTTATTCAACCAACACTACTATTTACCCCACTCATTCTCTCTCTTCATTTTCTACCACACATATCTACATTTTTCATAATCTCCGTGTCCCAAAGTTGGTGTCACTTGTGTCGGGACTGAGGGAGTATATAAGAACGAGATTTTTTTTTTTGTAACTACTAGATTAAAAGAATCATGGAGAAGTGTAACTGTATACTCCCTCCGTTCTGGGTAAGTTGCAACAATTTGCCATTTTGAGCATTCCACTTAAGTTGCAACAATGCCAAATAAGGAAACTCTTTATTACTTTTATAATCCTCCACTCATTCTCTATCTTCCTCACAACCACTCATTATTCTCCACTCATTCTCTCTCTTCCTCCCAACCACTCATTATTCTCCTTTCTTAATTTTTGTGCTTCCCCTTCCATGTTGCAACTTACCCGGAACGGAGGGAGTATATTCTTTTAAAACATGTTAAATTTGTTCATCCAAGCCACTGAATGGTCCCATATATGAAATGCCAAATATTTATAAACATACAAATTATCTTTGAAAGAAATTATGCATTCAACTTTATTTCGGGGTATAGAATAGGGATAGAATATTGAAAGATACTTTATTTTTTAATACATAATAGTATTTTTAATATTATTAAAAATTACAATTGATACTTGGTATACCAACCAACATCAAACATCAGTACCGTGTACCAACCAATTATATATAATTGGTACGATAGTACCTACCAACAATGTCGGTATACCGATTTGGCCGTACCAATTATAATTGATATGGTTGGTACACGAGTTGGTTGGTACATATTCACAAATTTTGCCACACCTATGCTTGTAGAAGGCATATGTGGGTGTATAATCAATTTAAGAATATAGGAGTATGTAGTCTTTTATTGAAATGGCATTTTTGTAAATAGAAAATGGTTGGCGTAGAAATCAAATTGGTGGGTGTGTATATCCTCACCCTAGCACATTAGGGATGACCAAACACGGTTCCGGTTACGGTTCCGGAAAAGCTTGAACCGTAACTGAACCGTTTCTCTTCCGGTTACGGTTCGGAATCGCCGGTTCACGGTTCGGAACCGCCGGTCCACAGTTTCCTTTTTTTTTTTTAAAAAAATAAATATTTTAACAGAAAAAACAATTATAATAATATTTTATTACCGATTTTTTTACAAAAAGGTATAGAAAAAATGTTTAAAAAACTAAAGAGGTTAGTCTCTCTATTCTTTTATGTACTCATCAAAATTTTATTATTTTTATTCATTGAATTTAACTAAAAAAATCAGTCAAAACTCAACTTTTCTTGTCAATGTTCCGTTAGTAACGGTTAATTCTGATGAAACCGTTAGAAATCTAACAATTTTGACGGTTTTTGATGGTTTTGATAACGGTTCCTGTTCCGGTTCGTTCTAGGCGGTTCATGGCGGTTCGGAACCGCCGGTTCACGGTTTTTTCAGAGGGGATGAATCGGAACCGGACCGTGTTACAAACGGTTCCGGTTCACACGGTTCCGGTTTTCGTCAAGGTTTAAGGCGGTTCCGGGCTTTTCGGTTCCGGTCCCGTTCCGGTTCGGTTTGGCCATCCCTATAACACATGTAGTGCATAAGCATAATATGTAGTGGCATTAACCTTTCCCTTCCCTGGAGTATCTATTATGCTATTGGTGTTCCTTCTCGCTATTTTCTTTCTCTGTTCTAACAGTAGTGACATTAGAGTAAACTTTTGGCTCGACGCTGGATAAATTTAGTGGGTTTTCTTGTCTATTTGGGGTTTTTGTTTTAGTAAAAACTAATTCCTTTAAGGCTTCCTCTATCTTTTGAATTTCAAAATGATCATAGAATTGGTGTATGGATATGATAAATTTTAACAGAGTTCCAAACTAGTTTGTAACTAGAAAATATGTGCTTGCTCGGGACAGACATAATGGAAGCATTGTATATGTTCTTACATATACTCCCTCTGTCCCAAAATGATCTTCACATTTGACTATTCAAACTTTTTAAGGATATGAACACTTGATTCACTAGTCATGTTTTGTTTGAGCACTTCTAAGCTTAAGTTGTAGAAATGTGAAGAATTTTTGGGGACAATGAAAAAATGACAAATGAGAAGATCATTTTGGGACGGAGAGAGTATTATTTTTGTTATTCTTCAATTTTTTAGTACTGATGTATTGTTTAGGTTCTGATTGTATGTTTATTTTAAAAAAAAATTCTAATCAAACCGAATTAGGAATACATTTACCACTTGTATATTTGTTTTTCTTTCAGTAATTAATTTCCAACAATGAGAAAAAGAAACTAATAACTA
The DNA here is from genome assembly GCA_026119855.1 of Campanula takesimana. Classification (NCBI taxonomy): domain Eukaryota; kingdom Viridiplantae; phylum Streptophyta; class Magnoliopsida; order Asterales; family Campanulaceae; genus Campanula; species Campanula takesimana. The sequence continues at coordinate 17,907 of JAOWBW010000121.1, read as the reverse complement.
TGGCCAAAGTCTTACGCAATCCCAAGATTTTTGTACATGAAAAGAAATTTACCATATTAAAAATGGTAATATTCATATTGGCATAAGCTAACTAACTTTAGATCAAAAGCAACATACACACCCTCAGGTTCGAAAAATTAGCATTCCAAATCCATACAACTTAACTTTGTCTGCCTGAGAATTATTATTTATAGTTAACAATGCCTAACTTTTAGCCCTTATATTCAATTGGTATAGCCTCCAATGGAACAGATTTCCTTAGAGTTATCCCCATCCTTTCACTCATATCCATATCAACCCCTTCAATTCCATCACCTAGCTTCCAATCAAACCGGTGCAAGATGGAACCCAAAGCTAACGGAAGCACACGAGAGGCAAGTGGAATAGCGGGACACATCCTTCGACCCGATCCAAATGGTATGAACTCAAAGTGTTGGCCTTTATAATCCATCATGTTTTGCTCAAAGAACCTCTCCGGCTTGAATTCCAATGGGCTTTCCCATGTTTTCGGGTCACGCCCAATGGCCCATACGTTTACGAGGATTTGTGTCTCTTTTGGGATGGAGTAGCCTAACATGTTGCATGAATCCATAGCCATGTGTGGGACTAAGAAAGGGAGGGGTGGATGGAGGCGTAGGGTTTCTTTTATAACTGCTTTGAGGTATGGCAAGTTGTCTATGTGTTTTTCCTCGAGTTTCTCTTTGGGAGATAGAAGTTCTCTTAGCTCTGCTTGGACTTTGTGGAGTGTGGTTGGGTTGTGGAGAAGCTCCGCCATTGCCCACTCCAACGTGCTTGTAGTTGTGTCAGTTCCCGCTGTGAACATCTCCTGAAATGTTTTGGTAAATTAATTTGAAACCGCTTTTTAGTATGGTTTACCTTAAAAAGTCCAAAATTGTAAGAATTTCAAAAATATTGTGTTTTAGAAAAGAAACAAACAACTGGTCCAATAAACTGGCCTCCGCGAGTGTAAAAAGAGACTTACAAACACAATGGTATTTATTGTCAAAGAAGAGAAGCTAGGGGGTCCTTCGATCCCATCCCCGCGATACTCCAAAAGCACATCCAAGAAGTCCTTTCTCTTCTTCTCAAAAGAGCCATTCTCCATAGTATCCATTCTCTCTTTGATGAACTCTCCTGCAATATCAAAGGCCTTATTGACATGAAATTGTGTCTTCCTCCTTATACCTTGTGGATCAAGCCACTTTAACATAGGCAAATAATCAGCAACATTAGGTTTTCCAGCAAACTCCATAACTTTTCCTGCATGGTAAAAGAACTTTGCCCCTCTATCCGATTTCGGGTCCAAAAGATCCTTCGAAAACATCAAATTCCCAATAAGGTTAAAAGCCATCAAGAAAAAGAACCTCCCAACATCAATGGCATTACCATTACTACCCTCCCTAGCCTCATCCTCTATAAACTTCACCATTTGATCAATACACCGACTCCGGACCCCACTAGACGCGTCCAATCGACTATTCACAAAAAACTCTGTGGTCGACAGGCGTCTCAGCATGCGCCACTGTGGGCCGTACTGTTGCGTTATGAGGGACCCCTCGTTCCCAAAGTCACCAATCATGGACTCGTAAATTTTCCGGCCCGCAAGCACCACGTCGTGGTTCTTAAACATCTCGCGAGCCGATTCACTGGATGATATCACGACGGTGCACATGGAACCGAGCCATATGGTCATGATGGAGCCATGGTCGCGAGCCAACTTGGAAAATGACTCATGGGGTGACCAGCCTAGTTGGAAAATGTTGCCAACCACTGGCCACCTTGTTGGGCCTGGTGGCAAACGCCCTTGGTGTGCTTGGTGTTTTCTAGCCCATGCAAACCAAAGGAATAGGGCTAGGAATAGGCCCACTAGTGAATAATCCATTATTGTTTTCTATTTGGATTTGGCTAAATTTGGTAGGATACGCCAATTTTTGTTTCCCTTCGAATCAAATAGCCCAGTGGATCTATGGACGGCCGGCCTGTACAAAAGGAAAGAGCCACAAGTTACTTTCACTTTTTTATCGTCTTCAAATCAGGTTTAATTTATTTTAGTCTTACAAATCATACTCCGTTCAAGACTATGTCTATTTTCTACAAAAAGTTAAAATTGTATATTTGTAACAAAAAAAATTGAATTAAAAATAAATATTCAGTTTTTATTTTATTTTGGTAAGAGGTATGGATTTAAGTATTCATTAAGTTGTTCCGTCCAAACCGAATATACTCCCTATATCTCCCCGACTAAGGTTTTTACTTTCTTTTTTAGTTTGTCTCAGACTAAGGTTTTTAGTTGTTTTATTACTTAAAATGGACAATGAGATCCACTTATCATTCTCACAACAAAGACTTTTTACCTACTTTCTCTCTTCTACTTTCTCTTATTTTACTTTTCATACTCACAATATTTATTTTTTCTTAATTCTATGTACAGTTAAACTAAAAACCTTAGTCCTGAACGGGGAGTACAATTTCATATAAAAAGTTGTCCTTAGATGATTTCAATCAAAAGATAATTAATAGTACTCTTTGTCAATCATCGTGATTTTCAATCTTTTAAAAAGTACTCCCTCTGTCTTAGAGTTTACGTCCATCTTTCCTTTTTAGTCTGTCAGAGTATATGTCAACTTTCTAAAATGAAAAGAGAGAATGAGTGGGGTAAATAGTAGTGTTGGTAAAAAAATTGAGTGGTGGGGTAGATTGAAAATAAAATTATAAAAAAGATGACTATTTTGAGGAGTCTCAAATGAGCTAGGACAGATCAAAATGAAAATAAATCTCAAATGAGCTGAGACGAAATGAGTATAACCTAACACGGATGGGGTTGCAGTTTGACAAGAGAAAGGACTTCCATCTCTTTCAAATTCATCATTTAGACACACAAAAAACCAAAATGTTCAGCTGGCCTAGTTTAACTGTATAAAAGAATAAGCGTCCTGTGTTGCAATCAGTGTTAAAACATTTCGATGCATGATATAAAATGTGTTGATATATACTGTATTAATTATATACCTTGGACCGGAATGGTTCAGGGCCTTCCGACCTAATGTTACTCACCCCTTACCCTTTACTTTTACCTAAGTGTAATGATGTCACGTATATTTTTCTTTTAAAAAGAAAAATATTACTCCCTCTGTCCCAAAATATCCCTAAACGAGTCCATTTTCAGGAAAAATTTTTCTTAAAATGAGTGTCCTTTTCGACCATAACTTTGTCCATAAATGTTTTTTTTCGAATTTTTTTCACCGGTCTCTTTATGCATGAAATGTTTGCAAAGAGTATGTATGAAACTTTGCCACCAAATTGTACCAAAAGTTATGTATCTTAAATTACTATTATATATCGTCTACCTACTAACGTGGACACTTGATCAATCATAAGTAGAATGAATAAATATTACAAAAAATTTATGTCGATTGACAAGTAAAAAATACGTCTAACAATAAATTGTTAATACACTATATGTAAATTCTCTCTCTCTCTCTCTCTCTCTCTTTATATATACTGATGATTTTGCAAAACTTTCTAACAATTCGTGTAATAGATGAGCAACCAAGTAATGAGGATAGCCATCTTCTTCATTTCTGTCAATGTTAATACCCCTAATCCGCTTTTTGTTTCAAAAAAACTGTTAGAATTATGCATTGCTAAGATTGCCTACGTAGCCTATGACTGGTGAATTTTCGTCCCAAAATGAATGACCAAAATTTGTCAAAATTTTCTCTTGATCAAGAGAAAATTGATTTTGATAAAGCTTGATCACTCATTTTAGGATGGGGGAGTAAGAATATGGAATATAAAGGGGTCAAAATGATATCATAGTACAACAAAAAATAATAGCAGAAAAAATAATAGTGTAATTTTGACAAAGTTTTTGTCAATGTTAATGCGACTAACATTTATTTATCAAGCTTATTTGTTTCGACACAGCTTGATCAAGTATATGTTGCACCAATGTACGTAGCAAAGGTCTTAATAATACAAAGATCGAGAAAAAGAGAAAGAAAATACTAAATCTTGGTTTGAATTTCTTATATGTTACAAGCAAAAAGGTGATCGAAGAACTTACCTCAACCAAGCCAATAGTCCTTGAGAGTTTATTCTCTTTTATGCCTAGAATGATGATAAGTATTTAAGTAAGTTTAAGCCAAGACTTTGCATCAATAACAATAGTATTTATATCCACACTTAGTTAGGGGCAGTATAGTCATTTTAGTTACTTGCATGAAATTTCTATTTGTCCATTTCATTAGCAGATGGAGACGGGAAACATTACAACCCAAAATCTATTCTTCTTTTTTAACCTATTTTGTATTGATTATTTGCCGAATGATTATTCCATCTCTGGCTTTTGATTTGTTAAATACTATAGTACTTTGTTTGTAAGATAATGATAAGATCGTTCGTGCTTGTATTCTTGTTCGTTACTATCAAACCTAGGTTCCTTTTAAATTTTTTTTTAAAAAAAAAACTCCCTCCTTCCCAGAAAGATAGTCTCTCTTTTTTCGTCGTTACTACGAGGGAACTTTGAGCAATTATAAAAGCTACTTATAATTATGTTAGTGTGAATCTAAAAATTGGTATTAATAATATTTATAATGGTGTATCAAGAACAATTTCAAAAATTTCATTAGAATAATTAAAGCAGCCTTAATTATTTTGCTCAAAGTTATTTCTTAATAACCATGAAAATAGGAGGACTATCATTCTGGGACAGAGGGAGTATATAATATTAGGAGTTGTGAGTATGATATGTGTGATAGAGGTTGTTAATTATGAGGTAGAAACTTGAAATGAGAAATGATAAGTAGGTAGTTGTTGTGAGTATGACAAGTGTGTCTCAGTGAATAATAAAACATTTGATTCATCATCACTCTCCGAGTCTGTTGACTCATATCCATCATCACTAAATTTTGACGGGCCAAACTACATTTACCTCTCTAAAGTATACTGTTAAGAATTCGGTGGAGAGGAGTCACTAGTACGAAATCAAGCTTGCATAACGCTTTTTTTTTTTTTTGCACTTAAATAGCGCAAATAAGCGCTATCTAAGCTACCGCTATGCAAGTTTACATAGCGCTTATTATGCGCTACATAAGTGCATGAACTACGATTGCGCATACTTAGGTAGTGTATGCCTAAGCGCTATGGTACCTTCTGTTTTATTTTCAGAAGCAAGGTTATGTAGCGCTTATTTTCTGCTATGTAACTCAATATAAGATTTCATTTTTTAACCTTATGTAGCACATAGAAAAGCGCTATGCAAGCAAACTTATTTTTTGTTTGTAATACTTATGTAGCGCATAAAAAGCGCTAACAAAGCTTATTTTTCATTTTTTATTTATTAATATTTTTTCCCTGCTGTACATATTTTAAATTATATAAATTATAACCAAGAAATCAAATAAATAAAAATTAATATGAACCAACAAATATTTCATTCAACAATAATAATCAACCTTTCATTTATTATACCAACAATATTTCTTACAATCATCCACAATTCCCTTGTAAAAGTACACCAAGAACCCAAACACATAACTTTAAAACAGTTGAAAGTACAATGCATATGAAATTCCATCATACATGTTAGAACCCTAGTTTCTTAACTAAAAGTTTTGACAAATAATTAAGAACCTAATATGGATTATCAAAAAGTATACTGGAAAACATCAAGTCATCTCAGGTCCACTATCTTCACATGTCGAGATAACAGACCCTCAAAGATAGCAGACCTTACACCTTGCCAACTCAGCTCCCAGTCAAAGTCAATCCTGACATAACACTGTTCACAAACTTTATTCCAGTCAAAGATTAATGATTGACATGTGCATTTCTAAGATGTTCAAGACCGTTGGAACTCAAACGGATATATACTGAAGACCTATATAAGGAGCTCTACATGACTAAAGAAACTACCCCTGTCTCTTACCTTTAAACAAATTGATAAAAGCTTCTGAGCCACTCAATTGTAAAGCACACTTGAATCTTATAAATCCGTGCTAAATAGATAAGCTAAAATAGATCTCACATAGCTACGTAAGAGCCATCTTAGAGATCACCAAAACCCTCATATTTGTGAAACCTTTTTTTTTTTTTTTTTTTTTTTTTTTTTCTTTCTGTACTTTGCAACAAGTACAAAGCTTAGTTAGTGAGGCTAATTAGCCTAGAAAATTCTGAGGGAATTTTCCTGCAATTTATTTTAATTTCTTGACGAAGTATTATAGTGGATTGCTTCCTCACTGAAGCGTGGATGTAGGAGAGTTGCAATACTCTGAACCACCTTACATCGTTGTGTTTGTCTTTCATTTACTCACACTTAAACACACACTTATCACCTTTTGTTTTCTTATTTATTTCTTCTCTTTATTTATTCATTATTCCGCTACATAACTCAACATACACACACTGCACCTCAAGATAGTCGACCTCTTGTGAACTAACTTTTTACCTGTTTAAGTGCAAAAGTAGAACATGTTCTTTCAATTGGCACCAGAACTGGTTTCTAAAAGACTTAAGTGTCTTCAAGCTTAACATCTTGTGAAGGATCCAGAAGCATTAACATCATGCCTCAACCAAGAAGAAACAATTAGAAAGAATTCCACATGTTGATGACTGTGGATCATTTGAAATTTTCTCTTCCAAAATCAATCAAGACTTACCTTGATGCAAACAGTGTTTGGAATTTGCTTGTACTTCATGAAGAAGTTAGAATTCCCACTCAACCTGACACAAATGGAGGAGATGAAAAATACAAAACTCCAGACCTTTAAACTGAAAGACACTTAATAGCAGCTAAGCAAAAAGTCAAAAATATTTTACAAAAAAGTGTTAATGACTCTTTGGCCCAAGAAATTAGGAAAGTTGAAACTGCTAAAGAAGCCGGGGATTTAATCAAAACCAAGTTTACTAAGCACACAAGTGTCAAAGCAAAAAACTTATATAACTTATTAAGGCAACTTGACAACTTTAAGTTTGCTGCTGGTGAAAGAGTTTGTGCTGCCAAAGACAGATTTGAAGACCTTCTCAGACTAGTGTCAGACCATGGCAAGAATTTGGACCAACAAGACCTATGTTTGAAAATATTTTCAGCCTCCCTCAAGAATATAAAAAAGTAGCCCTACCCATAAGGGAAGGTGCTGAATGGCCAACCATGACTGTTGAACAATACTTTGGAAAATTGGAAGCATATGAACTTGAAGGGACTGTCAAATTACCCACCATTGTATCATCCTTAGCCAATGCTCACACCATGGCTCTTTCTGCACAAGAAGCTTCAAAAGCTTACTCACAACAGGACATTGACTCCTTAATCTGTAATGCTATTCAGAAAGTCAATTTGTCCCAAAAAACCAGAAGTCAAACCTTTGACTCAAGAAGACATTCCTAGCCTGATAACCATAACTGTTAAAAGTGCTATGAAACATCAAAAGAGGATTTATGACAAAAGAAACAATGCATCTACTTCTAACCAAGTCCAAACTGAGAAGAAAGATGTCACTTGATATAACTGTGAAAAGATAGGTCACTACTCACAAGAGTGTCCTGAACCAAAGAAATCAAGAAACTTTTCATCTCAAAAGAAGCTATCATACTCCAAAGATATCATACACAGTTCTAGATGTAATTGTTTCAACTGTGCTAAAGCCAAACATGATGAAAAGAAAGAACAGATCATGATAGCAGACCTGTCAAAATTCAGTGATGACGAAAGTGACCCCTCAGACTTAGATGATGATATGGAATGATATGTCTTATGGCAAATGAAGAATATGACTCAGAAAGTGAAGAGGAACTTGAAGCTCTTGCAGCTGCAGAAGAACTAAAACAGGTAAGTGACTTTAATTCCCTTGACCTTGAAGGTCTTAAAAATTTGGCTTGTACTTTGTTTATTCAGAGAAAGAAAGAAGAATCAAGTCTTAGGGTCCTGATAACTGAAAATTTACAATTTTCTAAAGAGTTAGATAGCCTTAAAACCAAAAATACCCTTCTTGAAACCCAAAACCTCACTCTACAAAATCAGAACAAACAACAAGTAGATGGAATAGTAGACCTTCATACTGATGTTTTTAATGCAAGAAACAATCACCTCCACATTAGCAGTCAACTAAAAGAACTGAACCTGGGAATAGAAGCATTAAATGATGAGAACCAAGCATTCAAAATCAAAATCGAATCTTAGAATAAATCAAGCACATCCATGTCACACTTCTTGTACACTCAAAGGCATCCCCTTGACAAAACTGGATTAGGAGCAAATAATCCAACAACAATAGAATACAAACTTCCAGAGGGTGATAGAAAACTTGAGAAAATGCTAATTGTCAAGATGGGAGACAAGACTATAAGAAAGCCCATATATCATGTCCAAACAAAACAGGATGTATACAAGGCTCAAGGAAAGATGAAGGAGGTCAGCTATCATGATCAAGCATCTAGTAGCAGGGTGTGAATACCCCTTTCCAAAAATGCGGATGACGCACGGGAAGTCTTTCTTTTATTTATCTTTATTTTATCTTTTCTATGGGATTAGGATATTCAAGTTGGCATTTAACTTATTAAGAGGCGCCACGTTGTTTTTATCGAGCTAAAATATTGAGAAACAGCTAACAGAGAGGGTTCGGGGGTAAGGTTACGACAAGAGAAGAATATCAAGTTATCACTCCTATCGCCCGATAGATCGGACTTTCTATCATGATGAATGTGTTAGTAGTGTGTTAGTGATTGAGACTGGATCCAAAGATTGCCTACGTTCCTCTCGTGATGAGAAGCTCAGGTCGACGTAGTTCGTACATAATCGGAATAGAGAGAAGAAGCGGGATCATGCATAATGAAGGGGGAGGAGAAAGAATCATACAAGATGATCACATCCTAGAATAATGATTATACCATTGATAAGATCAATGTGTAGTCATCATATTCATCATTGAAGAATTACTGATCATGGGAGTAATTACCTAAAGTTTAGGGTTTAGAAGTAGTTCCTAGATCTTGTTGATCATCATCGGCTATGCATTATGAATAGGGATTAAAACATTAGATCTAGCATGTTCAATCTAACATAGTAATAAGAACATCACGAAACATGTATAAAATAACACATAAGCATGAAGATCGCTACCCTAGATATAGAGCATATTATGAATTCTAGCAAGAACATGAAGAACACGTTATGAATCATATGAATATAGATGTATAAACATAATGAAACTAGCACAAATCAGATCTAAACTAAGAAAACATGTAGAATTCTCACCAATCTTGACAAGAACAAAGTCGAATCTCTAGCGCGGATTCGCCGGACCCTCGGGATTGCTAGAAAGGATTAGAGAGAGAGTTCTGTCTGCAATTTAGACTATAAAACTTGGGGGAGAGAATTGTGTCAAAATTATGAGCTGAGGTCACCTATTTATAGGGTTTCTGACCCGAAAGGACTGGCCTCCCGGCCTTTCCCTGACTGGCTGCCCAGCCGGTCTAAGTGGTTGGCTTGGTTCCCAATGCTCTGATCAATCTGGACTCTGGAGGATGATTAGATAATGTCTATCTTTGCAGCTCATCCGATCAGGTCGTCAATATCTTCTTATCTGGGCTTTACGGGAAATCCTGGATAAGTCCTACGCAGCTTGTAAATACCTGGGAGGTCCCTGTGAGTGCTAGAATGCCTAATAACTCATTTTCAGGTTTGGTACTAACAGTAGCCCCTCGGCGACGTTTCTTGCAAGGCATGGAGGGTCGTCGATTAAGAAAGGAACCGATCTGAAACATGAGTTCCAAATCGAGAGAGGAGTGAGAGGGAAGGTGACCAGGTTGGTCGAGTGGCTGAACCTAAGTCAGGCTACCTACGTATCTGTAAGTACCCCAATCTGAAATTGATCAACTTAGAGGAACTCTTAGCACCATTCAGGGATAAACTGATGGGCTGGGACCTCACTAGGATAAACTGAAAATTCCAGGACTGCTCTGGAATTAAACTTGGAAAAATCCAGAAGCTCGCCAGGCTGAGCCGTACGGATGGTTTGGACGCGGGAAGGGCCTAGCCGTACGGCTGGTTTAGGCACCTTCAGTCCCTATAAATTGAGACCCTTGCTGATCATTTCAGGGGGGAGAAATATAGTTTTGTGCAGAATTCAGTCTGAGTGAAACACCACCAAACACTTGAGTGAAAAGAGAGCAAGATAGGCCATAACCACCATAGGTGAAGCCTTCTTCTCCCCATTTTCTCTCCATCTTAAACTCTTTTGTTCTTGTTTATGTTGTTTATTTACTTACATTTCAAGCCTTGCCCTTGTCAAGCATTTTTGTATTGCAAGTCTTGCCTTTGTCAAGCACTTTTATATTGCAAGTCTTGTCCTTTCAAGCACCTTATATTCTTGTTATGTATCTTGGAACCAAATCATGAAATGATTCAAGGTGCCCTCACATCCAAGTATGTGAAAAGGGATAAAACCTAAAGAAGATCATGATTTGTTAATTTCTTGTCTTTAAATAGCTTGATGATCCATTTTTATGGTGAAAGCATGTATCTTTATGTTGTATTTGGCCATGATGATCATGTTGGGTGATAAAGTTCCAATCTTTATCATCCCAACCTTGATTTATCCCAAAATCCCACATTTGGGTCATAAAGATTCAATCTTTATGTCATTTTGTTGTCCCTAAAGGTTTAATGTTGTATAAAGATCCCATTTTGATGGTAAAGTTTGAATATATACTCATCAAAATGGCCATCTTGGCTCAAAGGCCACTTTCATCAACTTTTCTCAATAATTCCCCAATGATTGTCTTAATTGTTGGTGTTGGTACCCTAGGCACGTTTAATAAACATTGTAATTGTTATCACTTATTTCATATTAATAAAGAGATGTTTTGATTATTATTGTTGTTCATGTTTACTTATAATAATCTCCGTCCCTATTACTTGTTTGGTATTAGTATAAAGGCTAAATGATCATGGGATGATCATGTTAGATTTATGGGTACTTGTTAAGTATTGGACATGACCCGCTCTATGAGATTTATGTCATGTTCAAAGTCATACATATATCTCATGTTAGTTGTGTGTTTGAATCCTTAGACATGTAGTTATTATAGTCTTCCACTTGATGAACATTATGTTTGACATATTCAAACGCTACTTTTAACCGGGTAGTTATAAAGGGTATGATTGGCATAATTGGATTCATGTAGGGAAGATAATAAGCTAAATGGATTTGTCCCTCTACGGAGAGATGTCAAGCTTGGGCCTCTCGTAGGAATGATGTTGATGAAAATGTTCGGCCGGACTCAAATGAATTGATTGGATTAATGTCATTTGGATTATCAACATATTCGGAATCGAGAAAGTATTGAACAAAGACAAGTTGACTTGTTGACCATGACTTGCGTTCAATGACATCGTTGACAAAAGGATTGTGACATATTCTAAAGGAATGCGAACTTGTATCTAGTTATACTATTTGGGTAGGTATGATGGTTTGCTAGAACCTAATCATATCTTATGGATTCATGTTTGAACCCATTGCCAACATAGTATAATCCTAGAGGGTCACACACAATAGAATGAATCCTAAAAGGACTATATTGGAATTTAAGGTCGAAGGACCATTTGAGGATTTAAGGAAATTAGAGGAAGAAAAGTGGAATAAGGGAGGTCCGGGTGGACCAGGCCATAGACCCGGGCGGACCATGACAGGTCCGGTCGGACCCTATACTGTACCCGGCCGGACCAAGGCGGTTTCGGCAGGAAACTTCGTTAGTCCGTTTTCTTGCGGGTTTAGACATAAGTTACCTATTTGGAATAGGTCTAACTTGTATATAAACAGCCCTAATTCGTCCCTAATCAGTCTATGTGTTTTTGCAAGCCTCCAAAAGAGTTTTTGAGATAATTATTTTGTTCTAAGAGATCCTTGATTGAAGAACAAAATTATACACAAATTATATTCCATATAGTTCATATTAATTGTGAAAACGTGTTTCACAATTTGGTCTAGCAACCAAGATCAAGAAGCTCCTTGATATCCGTTCGTGGTGTGGATACCGCTAGAGGGTGAAACTCATCATCTTCAAAGTTCGTGTTCAAGCTTTGTGTTCGTGATCAAGTTTCTAAATCTCCACTAAGATCAAAGGATGAAATTCAAAGGCATCAAGGGTTAGTATTCTAGTATTCATATTGTATGTATTTGATATAATCATATGAACGGATCTATGGATTTGGGCTTCTATTAAAATTTTAAATGCTATTTTCCGCTGCGCATGTTACTCCGAAACCCAACAGTGGTATCAGAGCCCCGTTCATGTTGATTACATCAATACTAGATCATGTTATGTGTATATAAATTGCTTGTTTATGTGCCTAGCATGAAATGAATATTGGATTATGATGTTTATGTGTTATATGATTTTATGTGGTTTATTGTTTTATAAACATTAATCGCACGATTCAATCACAATAAAAAATATGTTGGATTTAAAATTGTTTAGGTTATCAATTTCTGATTGGATCAAAGTTTTGATAATCGGGGAAAAACAATTTTGAGACAAATTTTCGAACTTTAAAATACCTGGAATTTTTGGCGTAGGTCCGATCGGACCAAAGGAATGACCCGGCCGGACCATCTGGTCTGGAGCGGGGTTCTGTTCTTTGTTTTTGGTCAGATTCAGAATCTGGAATTTTTTGAAGGGGTCCGACCGGACCAGTGACAGTACCCGACCGGACCTGCTGGTTTGAAGCGGGTATTGGGCAGTTGGTTTGGGTGCGGATCTTGGGTTTGATTTTTCCTATTTGTTTTGATCTTGTGATTCTGAGATTGGATCAAAGTTTGGATGGCTAATCTACGTTCATCGAGATTGTGTTTCCCAAATTTGATCGCAATCAAAGTTTTAAAGATAAAACGAAGTTAGAATTATGAAGAGTTCATAATTGCTAAAATTGAGAAACAAAGTTCTTGATTCAAAGATTGGAGATCCATGTGGAATTGTGGATGCAATTAGCCTACGTTCATCTAGACCATCTATTGCTTAGTTTCGGCCACATGGACTATTTTCTTGGTTTTTTGAATTAGTGCGGAATTGTGGTTGCCTTATGGCTTAGTTTCGGCCGCACTTCTTGTTGTCTTGATTTGGAGATAATAACCAAAGTTCAAATAGTCTCATCCTCATAATTATAGAGAAACTAATGACACATAAATATTATGCTTAAATTAATGATTATTAATTTAATGGCTAAACTTGATGTGTAACATGTTTATACTATGTGCTCATAAATGTGTTATATGCTATATGTGATAAACCTTCAAAGAAAGTTTTAAGTTCCTTTTGCCATACCATGATTAAAACACTTGTTAGTATATGAATGATTTCAATGTAGTTGTCGCCCTAGCGAGGTGCATTAATTTTATTTATGTATGAGCAAGATAGATAATGTGGGCACGCCCTAGCGAGACACATTAACAATACGTTTAAAATGGTTGGACTTAATTAGGCGTCAAAACAGTTTTGGGCCTAGGAAAAGATGAGATTAAACATGCTTTTTGAAATTGGATTTCTTAAAGAATCTCATAAAAGGACCTAAGAATCATATGGGATATGATTGACATGATTGTCTACCTAATTAATTTGATTTTGTGTAATCCGCCTTAGCGGACTTGAAATTAAATTAAAGTTGGATCTTAGCCCATTTAAATTATATTATACATTGGATGTATAAGAAGTTTGTATAATTTAGTGGGAGTATTTTTTGAAAAAATAAATTATTAATTTCTGTAATGAAAAATGGTACTTATTAAATTTTGAAAATTTTGCATAATTGTAGATAATGACTACTAACACTCAATCAATTTCGTTGCGATCGATCCTTGAAAAGGATAAGCTCCAAGAGAATGGTACGAACTTTATGGATTGGATCCGTAGCCTAAGAATTGTTCTTAGGAAAGAAGATAAGTTGTACATTCTCGATGGGCCACTTCCTGCTGAACCAGAACCTAATGCCCCTAGAGCAGAAAGAGACAATTACAAGAAACATCGTAATGATTCTAGAGATGTAAGTTGTCTCATGCTTGCTACAATGTGCTCAAAACTCCAACAAAGTTTGGAACATTTGGAAGCCTATGAGATAGGCGTGGAGTTAAGAGCCATGTTTCAAGAGCAAGCTAGGCAAGAGAGGTACAAGACCATTGTTGCATTCACTTCTTGCAAAATGAGTGAAGGGCAACAAGTGAGTCCTCACATGCTTAAAATGAAAGGTTATGTAGAGCATCTTGAGAAACTTGGCTATCCAATCCCATTGGAGCTAGCCACGGATCTCATTCTTAATTCATTGCCTAAAAGTTATAATCAGTTTGTGATGAATTATAACATGCATGGAATGGATAAGAATCTCTCCGAGTTGCATGGTATGCTTAAAACTGCGGAGATAAAGATTGTGGAGAAAGGTTCTCCTGTGCTCTTGGTTCATGATGGGAAGAAGGTTAATGCCAAAGGAAAGGGTAAGAAAGTTGTCAAACCCAAGATAAGAAAGGCAAAGGTTGCCAAGGCTTCTGAGGCAAAACCCGATTCACAAAAGGATGCAATCTGTTTCCATTGTCAAGAAATCGGTCATTGGAAACGTAATTGCAAGGCTTTTAAGGAAGAGCAAAAGAAGAAGAAGAGCAGTGGGACTTCATCGACTTCAGGTATCTGCATGATAGATATTCTCCTTTCTACCACTGATTCTTAGGTATTGGATACCGGATGTGTTGGGTTTCGGAGTAACATGCGCAGCGGAATATAGCATTTAAAATTTTGAAACCCAAAGCCCATAGATCCGTTCATATAATTAAATCAAATACAATAACATGAATATAGGATAAAACTAACCCTTGATGGCTATTAAATTTTCTCTTGGTCTTTGGTGGAGATTTGAAGACTTGATCACGATCACAAAGCTTGAACACGAACTTTGAAGATGATGATTTTCACCCTCTAGCGGTATCCACACTTCGAACGAATATCAAAGGAACTTCTTTGATCTTGGTTGCTAGACCAAATTGTGAAACACGTTTTCACAATGAATTTGAACTATATGGAATTTTCTCTCTTGTGTATTATTTTGTTCTTTGACCAGGGATGTCTTAGAACAAAGTAAAACGTCTCTCAAACTCTTTGGAGACTCACAAAAGGCTATCACTGAAGTTCTGGCCGAACTCATCCTTTTATACACAAGCAAGACCTATTCCAAATAGGAATCTTGTGTCAAAAGACATTCCAAATCGAATTAGGAAAGTGCCAGTCGACAGTACTGTGCGGCCGCCCAGAATACACTGTGCGGTCGCACATTTATCTGAAACAAACTGGTACAAATCTGAGCTAAGTGTGTGGCCGCCCAGTCCACACTGTGCGGTCTCCCACTTCCCCAGAATGTCCAGAATTTCCAAAATTCAAATTTAGTCATTTTAAAGATTCGTTCTATTGTGTGTGACCCTCTAGGATTATACTAAGTTGGCAAACATGAAACCATAAGATATGATTAGGTTCTAGCAAACCGTCACACCTACCCAAATAGTATAACTAGATACAAGTTCGCATTCCTTTAGAATATGTCATAATCCCTTTGTCCACGATGTCATTGAACACAAGTCATGGTCAAACAGTCAACTTGTTTTTGTTCAATACTTTCTCGATTCCGAATATTTGATAATCCAAATGCCATTGATCCATCAATTCATTTGAGTCCTGCCGAACATTTCATCAACACCATTCCTACGAGAGGCCCAATCTTGACATCTCTCCGAAGAGGGACAAATCCATTTAGTTTATTATTCTTCCCTACGTGAATCCGATTATGCCAATCATACCCTTTATAACTTCCCGGTTAAAGGTAGCGTTGAATATGTCAAACATGTTCATCAAGTGGAAGACTATAATAACTTCATGTCTAAGGATTCAAATGACATAGCTAATATGAGATATATGTTCGACATAGACCATGACATAAATCTCATACAGCGGGTCATGTCCAGTACCTTGTTCCAAACAAGTACCCATAAATCTAACATGATCATCGCATGATCATTTAGCCTTTTACTAGTGCTTAATAAGTACTAGGGACAGAGATTATTATAAGTAAACATGAACACAATAATAATCAAAACATCTCTTTATTGATATGAATAATGATAACAATTACAACGTTTATTAAACGTGCCTAGGGCACCACTGCCAACAGGATGTGGTTCTCACATTTGTCTAAATGTGCAGGGACTAAAGAATAGGAGACTACTTAAAGAGGGTTAAGTGGACCTACGAGTGGGAATGGAGCAAGAGTTGCTGCATTAGCCGTAGGAACTTATGAAGTCACTTTACCTTCCGGTTTAATACTTGTTTTGAACAATTGCTATTATGTACCAGATTTAAGTAGAAATATTATTTCAATTTCTTGTTTGGATAAAGAAGGTTTTAAGTTTCTTATTGAGAATAAGAGATTTTCTATTTATTTAAATGATGTGCTTTATGGTATTGCTAATTCATTTAATGGCCTTTATGTCTTGAATGTCAAGAATGAAAATAATGACAATGTCTATCATGTAAATAAGAAATCTAAAACTAATGATGTTAATCATACTTATTGTGGCATTGCCGTCTTGATCATTTAATGAGAAGCGTATCTCAAAACTCCATGGGGACAGCCTTTTGGGTTCATGTGATCTTGAGTCATATGATACTTGCGAGTCGTGTCTTCTTGGAAATGACTAAGACACCTTTTACCAAGCTAGGTGAAAGGGCAAGCGACTTATTGGGGTTGATACATTCCGATGTATGCGGACCATTAAGTAGCAATGCTAGGGGAGGATTTCAATACTTCATAACCTTCACTGATGATTATAGCAGATTTGGGTATGTTTACCTAATGAAACATAAAAGTGAAGCATTTGAGATATTTAGAATATTTCAAAATGAAGTAGAAAAACAAACTTGGCAAAAATATTAAGGCACTTCGATCGGATCGATGTGGAGAATACTTGAGTCATGAATTCGATGATCATCTAAAGAATTGTGGAATAATTTCACAATTGACTCCACCCTGACACCACAATGGAATGGTGTGTCTGAGAGGAGGAATCGGACCTTGTTGGACATGGTTCGATCAATGATGAGTCGAGTTTATCTTCCTTTATCCTTTTGGGGTTACGCTCTAGAAACCGCTGCTCTCACACTGAATCAAGTTCCAACTAAATCGGTTCAAAAGACTCCATATGAGATGTGGAGTGGAAAGAAACCTAGTGTAGACACCCCGCCTTGGACCTCTTACCCCGATTGCATACATAGTATTTTTATTTAACTTATTTTTGTTAATTTCTGCTACTTTCGGTTAAGTTTCTAACTGATTCCGTTAGTTTTGGACTAAACTGCATAACAGAATTAACTTTAGAGTCATTTCTGTCATTCTAATCTTTTCCACCCGCGGGCGCTTCCGACACTTTTTGTGGCTGCGCGCGCGTCTCGCCCTAAAGCGGGACTCGCGCGCCTCCCATTATGGTAGTAGCGGATTGCACCTTATTTCCCTCCTTTTTCTTATTTACAACATCTCTTCTTGATCACAAAAGAGCCTCTTTTACCTCCACATTCATCCCCCCTAGTTTTATAACCTCCAATCCCATTATTCTAGCCATTTCTTAAAACAAAATATTTCTTTTTATTATTATTTGATTTTCTTTATTTATTTTATTTATTATTTTATTTATCTTATTTTCTATTGGTCAATTCCATCTCACATGGATTGATCATTTTCCCTCCAATATTTCCCTCTCTTTTCTACCTATAAAACCTCTCACTTCTACCTTAGAAAGGGACCAAAAAAACTTTGATTCACAAACTACACTATACACAAATTCTCCCAACAAGAGTTCTTAACAACAAGACTCTACACAAATTGTT